>VZRU01017414.1:603914-645793 GCA_013398155.1 Pedionomus torquatus
CCTCCCCTGTTAGCCAGGATTGTTTATAGATGATGGAGAGGGGCTTGGTAAGTTCCCTGAATACTCTTGGGTGAATCCCATCCGGCCCCATAGACTTACACATGTCTAGGTGCGTAAGAAGATAATGAACTACTTCCTCCTGGATCACAGTGTGGTTGTTCAGTTCTCCATCCTGATCTTCCAGCTCAGAAGGCTGAACCACCCTAGGAGTAGCTGGGTTGATCATTGAAGAGAGAGGCAAAGAAGGTATTAAGTATCTCAGCCTTCTTGTGTTTGGTTGCAGTGATTCCCCCTGCCCCCCACCCCATCCAGTAAGGAATGGAGATTCTCCCTAGCTCTCTTTTTGTTGAGGTATTTATAAAAAATCGTTGTTGTCCCTTATATTAATGGCCACGTTGAGTTCCAGCTGGGCTTTTGCCTTCCTAATTTTTTCTCTGTATAATCTAACATGATCTCTGTACTCCTCTTGAGTTGCCTGTCGCTTCTTCAAAAGGTGGTAAACCCTCCTTTTTTCCCTAAGTCCCATGAAGAGCTTGAATCACCACAACAGCCACAAGGAGGACAAGAAAGGTTATAGTTGTTGGTTGGTTCCTGAGGGGAATGAAGCACCCAGTATGCTGGGTGGACGGTCCTTAGAGGGAAGTCTGCTGTCTTCCTGGAGCTCAGGTTAAGGATGTCAGCAGGAAACTTCCTGGCTTAGTACAGTCCTCAGAGTATTACCCATTATTGATTTTTGATGTAGGTGCAGAGGAATCTAGGACTCACAGTTCAAAAGCAATAAAAAGAGACTTCAGAGTGCTGGCAGGGTTGGTAAGGGAATCTGTGCTAGAGGTTATTTTTTCCCCACTCCTTCCAGTTGCAGGCAATGACATTGGGAGGAACAGATAGATCCAGTCAATTAGTACATGTCTCTGTGGCTGGTGTCACTGCCATAACTTTGGGGTTTTTTGACAATGGAATGGCCTTTCCAGCCCCAGGCTTGTTGGTGTCAAATGGGAGACATCTCTCTCAAAAGGGGGAAGAGAGTTCTTGCCCAAGAGATTTCAGGGCTGATTGACAGGTCTTTAAACTAGATGTGAAGGGGGAGGGGGATAATACTATCAGGCTTGGCTGTAACAAGTTGTGGAGTATCACATCAGGGTTAGAGAGATGGGGTGCCCTGTTGCCCTGAGGCAGGCTGGTGACACTGCCCTGCAGGCAAAGTCTTATGAAGATGAGCCAGCAGATTCTGAGATAGTAGAAGTCAACAGAGAAACAACTGTGAGATGCCTCAAAGGGTATTCCCCTAAGAAGACAGTCAACAGGCCAGCTGAAGTGCTTCTGCCCAAAAGCATGCAGCATGGACAACAAACAGGAGGAATTGGAAGCTACTGTGCTGCTGGAAAGCTATGATATAGTAGCCATCACTGAAACCTGGTTGGGTGAATTCTACGATGAGTGTGGCTATTGAGGGCTACAAGCTGTTCAGAAGGGACAGGCAAGGAAGGAGGGGTGGAGGTGTTGCCCTCTATATTAAGGAATGGATAGAGAGTGAGGAGATGCCCCTCAAGCCCTCCCTGGGGTTAGATGGAGAGAGTTGAGAGCTTTTGGGTGAGGACCAAGGGGCAGGCCAATATGAGGGGTACTGTTGTTGGAGTTTACTACAGGCCGCCTGCTCAGGATGGGGAAGCTGATGAGGCCTTTTACAGTCAGCTCAAAATAGCCTTGTAATCAAAGGCCTTGGTTCTCATGGGGGACTTTAATCAGCATGATACCTGCTGGGAAGACTACCTCTTCAAGAAGCTGCTTGGAGAAATCCCATGGGCTAGGAATCTGGAAGGTAGGGGGGCTCAAGAGAGCTGGATATTCAAATATTGATTTCTCCAAGCTCAGGATCAGTGCATCCATAAGAGCAAAAAAGTCAGACAAGGGAAACAGGAGACTTCCAGGGTTGAGCAGGGAGCTTCTGAAAACGCTCAAGTGAAGTAAGGAAGTTTATGATGTGTGGAAGAAGGGACTGACCATTGGGGAAGATTAGAAGAATGCTATTAGAGTATGCAGGGATGAAATGAGGAAAGTCAAGGCCGCCTTGGAATTAAAACTGGCAAGGGATATCAAAGCCAACAAGAAAGGATCTTTCAAGTATATTGTAGGTAAAAGGAAAATGAGAGAACGTGGGCCTGCTGTTGAATGAGACAGGTGCCATGGTGACAGAGGATGCAGAGAAGGTGGAGTTGCTGAATGCTTTCTTTGCTTCAGACTTTACTGTTCAGGCCAGCCCTTAGGAGCCACAGAATTTGGAGGTAACAGAGAAAGTCTGGACAAAGGAAGATTTTCCCTTGGTTTGAGGAAGATCAAGTTAAGTAAACTGAGTATCTGCATGTCCATGGGTCCTGATGGGATACAGCCATGAGTGCTGAGGGAGGTGACCAAAGTCCTTGCTGGGCTGCTCTCCATCATCTTTGAAAGGTCCTGGAGAACAGGCAAGATGACCAAGGGGTGGGTGACAGCCAGCATCACTAGTCTTCAGGGCAAGAAGGAGTGATAAGGGGTCTAGTAGTATTTTTTTTCTGTTATAGATAAAGTGTGAAAGCTTAGAGTAGTTTTGTCTAGTTTTAAAGCTTTCAGATGTTTGCTTATCTCGAAGAACTATCCCTCTAGGAGCAGAACAGGAGCAAAACAGAAGCCAAGGCCACGAAACTCACCAAAACCAGACCTGGAGTCTGGATGAGCTCCAGGGATGATCTGAGCTTGTGCAAGATACCAGAGGTGAAAAGTTTACAATGAAGAAGACTACTAACTTCATCACTGAGACCCCTAACGACCACTACCAAGAAGCACTGCACAGTTGCAGAGGGGCGGAGAACTCATTTTAATACGGAGCAGGGATAGTTACTGTATGTATAGGCGTGTTGGGTAATCTCAGGAATATGTAATGTTTTGTGCATTTAACCACAGAAAATGACTGTGCTTGGCACATACACCTTTGGGAGTGAACCTGTTTGCATTCAGCGCTGAATAAACAAACATATGTTCTTTATAAGCCTCTAAGGTTGTGAAGCTGTTGTTCTGTGTGTCAGGAGGACCCGGGAAACTACAAACTGATCAGCTTCACCTCCATGGATGGTGGAATGACTTATTCTGGGTGTCATGTCAAAGGACATGGAGGAAAAGAAAGCTATCAGAAGTAGTAAACATGGATTCAACAAGGGGAAATCATGCCTTTTATGATGGCATGACCGGATGGACAGGGGAGGGTGGTGGATGTTTTTTACTTTGACTTCAGCAAGGCTTTTGACACCGTCTCCCACAGCATCCTTAGAGCTAAGGTTAGGAAGTACAGGTTAGATGGATGGACAATGAAATGGATTGAAAACTGGCTGAAAGACAGAGCTCAGGGGGTCATGATTAATGTCTGAGGGGACATCCAGCATTGTACAGACTTCTGCAGCCAGTTGGCATGCAAAAATCGTACACATTTGCAGGACAAGATAAAAACTTTCCTCTCCTTTTCTGAGGGCTTTGTCCCCTCCATGAAGTGTGCCACTGCTGTGTCACCCTTGCAGAGGGAGACAGACACTTCATGGGAACATGCCTCTGCAAACCACTCTGACCATATGTAATCAGCCTGGGATAGAACTAACTAAATACTGGATGTCTTCCTGAGCTTAATAAATCCCTTTAAAACAGGAAAGCCCAAACATATGTCTGGTATAGTAATATATTGCAGGAAATATTCTTCAGTCTGAATTTAAAACATGGCCCGGAAGAAAATATTTTATTTTACTGCTAGCATAAGCTGTGAAATGACTTTAAAGTGCATTTTATCTTGTCTTTCTGCTATATAAACTTTTAATTAGTCACAATCAATGTAAGTGGAGAGAAGTGTGTTACAGCACCATTATATAAAATGAGACTTGTATCCCTGACCTATGCCAGCCTTAGGGAGGGGATGACAGTGGCTGGAAAATGTAGGTCTTGTAATATGAAATAGCAAATTAAGTGATTAGTAATTATTGTTGCTAGTAAAATACACCCTGAAATTGGTGCTTTATTTTGTTAATAAATTTTTGGCTAGCTTTCCTCTGTAAATATTATAACCTTTCCATGTTGAGTAGCTTTTCCAGCCATAAAAATGTGATATTGAGTACTGTCCTAGAAGGATGTGAGCACTTTTGTCCAGGCAATCAGTTCCCCTGTTAAAGCCCAACTCCATTGCTTCATTCCTCACATAAACATTTGCTGGAATGCAAAGCTGATTAGTTTACTGATGGGACTGGGCAACATTAGTGCTGTGAGTCCAAGCTGCCAGAGAAAAGACTCCATTTAACTTTAGGAGTTCTTGGACCTGGCCAAAATGGTAGGAGCTATCCACGCCTAATACTAACCATCTAGAAATACTCTAGGTCCTGGGCATTTAAGCTCTCTCCATGGTTAATGCAAAGTGCAAGGCACTTCTACAGAGCAATTAGAGTACAGCCAAAGTTATGTCATATATTAACAGGGGTGCAATTTGGACTCAGAAAAAGATGGCTGTGTTTGGGTGATAGTACGGGGAGTGTGACTCATTCAGATCCTTTTTCCTTTGTTTGCTGGCTTCTTTTTCACTAGCAGCAGGAATCAGAGGTGATCCATCCATAGCACAGTTATCATGTAATGGACAGACTCCTTTTGGACCAAGAATTGAGAGAAAACACTCAAAGGAGCATGAGAAGCTATTCCCATTTTATTTCTACAGAGCTGTGCCTTGTCAAAACCCTCAGACCCTCCTTCAGAAAACCAGGATCCTGGTACGCTATATACCAGCCTAAATCACGAGCCTCTATATGTGTATGAGTGTGTATTTAAAACAGATTTTGGAGGAAAATGAGTCATTATTCCATTTGCAGTTTTTGATAACTTTGCAAAGAGAAAATGCAGGGCCTGTGTTATGTACTGCACAAACAAGGGATGGAATATAAAAAATGAAACTGGGTGGGAAAGCACCTAACCCAGCATCATAGAGCAAAGCACAGAAGATCCACAGGGAAAATTCCATGGGAGTGGAATAGAGGAAAAGCAACTCAAAAGAAACTCAATAAGAAAATATAATCCCTCTTTTTTTTTTTTTTTTTTTTNCAATCTTTTTAATCCAGACTCCTTCTTCCCAAATCCACTTTCTTCTCCTGTTGGTTTTTTTTTTTTTTTTTTTTTTTTTCTCCTAAAGTTAAAACTACCTGGCATGGTATTAGGCACTCTTCCAAATGCATGTTGTTATAAATAATGCTCTGTATTGCAGCCTTCACATATGACTGACTGTGCTTGCAGATAGCTGAGTGTGTCTCCATTTATCACCTCACTTTCTTACCTTGGTTCATCACCTTAATTTGCCACTGCCACCTGGAAGCTGACAGCTTCCAATTACAGTCATATTTGCAATGCCAATAGAAAAAACAGGGTTGAGTTTTCAAAGGTTTGGTCCATTCTTTCCTGAATAAGTGTTTTACCTGCAGTCTACTCAACAGCTTTTTTCTGAGATACGATCTTTTCACAGATGTGGTTTGAACTATTTAATACTACAGTGTAGTGTAACCTATGTAGAATGAATGCAGTTCCCACTGAAAGTGTTACATACAGTTACTGAAGATTCCAGGTGCTACTTTGAATGTTTTATGCATGTATGCAAAATAAAACAACCTTTAAAATTGGATCAAAGTTCTCCTTAATGCTTTTCTGTAAAAGAGATTTTTTTCAGGTATAAGCTACTGAATTGCTCATTGTAAAGTGGCGTGGTAAGTGCCACACTGATATAGAGACAGATGTGGAGAGAAATCATGGAGAAGTTAAGGCTGATAGTGAGTGAGGTGGATCAGATGAAAATGTATGGAAGCTGCTGTTGCTGAGGAGGGCAAGTACAAAGCTTCCCAGGCAAATGAGCTGCTGTTCTCCTACCTGCCCCTTGTGCTGTCCAGACACTGCAGGACTTGAGACCAGGAAGCCAGATCGTCCAATTTCCTGTTCCCAAACTCGAGTCTTTCTGCCCCCTCAATGAGCTTCTAAATAGGAATGAGCAATGAAAGGGAGAGATGTTTTCGATGGAGAGCAGCTCTCCAAAGGGGCTCAGTGTCACAGGCTGTAGAGAAGCTGGCAAAACACCTTGGGGGAACTGTGGAGGACAAGGATGTCCCTGGGGAGGGTATTTGTGGTATTTCAAAGACTGTTTGTATGGTTCAAGCTGGCTGAGGATGGATCTCAGAGCTGATTCTCAGCTTCCCTGTTGTCAGAGGACTATGTCACCCTCTGTGGCCCCAGGACGTCAACCAAGCAAGGTACCTCCAATATATGAGCTTCTGCATCTCAATGATTGGGGTTTTTTTCTGTTTCAAAGTGCTAAATAGAAGATGGAGGTAAAGGAGGGACCAAGGGACACGCAGATGCTGGCTCAGAACATTAAATGAACTGTCTCAGATTCACAGCCAGCTCAATAGAAATCCTGCAGATAATGGAAATGAGAGAACCAGACTCATTTTCCCATTTTTTTCGGCTGGAGTACAGTTGATTTTTTGGTAATAGCTGGTATGGGGCTACAATTTGGGTTTGTGTTAGAAACAGTGTTGATAATACAAAGATGTTTTAGTTGTTGCTGGGCAGTGCTTACACAACGTCAAGGCCTTTTCTGCTCTTCACACCTCCCTGCCAGCAAGTAGGTTAGGGATGGACAAGAAGTTGGGAGGAGAAACAACTTGGCTGGCCCCAAATGACAAAGAGGATATTCCATGTCATATGATGTCATGCTCAGTAGAAAAAGCTGGGGGTAAGAAGAGGGAAGGGGGAGGACATTCAGAGTTATGACATCTTGTCTTTCCAAGTAACCGTTATGCGTGATGGAACCCTGCTTTTCTCGAGATGGCTGAACACCTGCCTGCTGTTAGGAAGTCATGAATGGATTCCTTGTTTTGCTTTGCTTGCATGCACAGTTTCACAGCTTTTACTTTACTTATTAAATGGTCTTTATCTCAACCCACAAGTTTTCTCACTTTTACTGTTCTGACTCTCTCTCCTATCCCACTGGGGGGAACTGAGTGAGTGGCTGTATGGTGCTTAGTTGCTGGCTGTGGTTAAACCATGATGCTGTCAAAATATATGACAGTGGATAGAAGTCTCTCCCATGTTATCCTCATCTCATCTGCTGATGCTGCCCGCTGTCAACAGATGCCACAGTTAGAAGGACACAGCCCAGGAAAGGAGACTGCTGCATTTGGTGCCTCCTGCTTTGTGTGTTCGATTCAAGCTGCATCCACCCCTCCTTTTTGTAATTAGTGGCCAGCAGAACAAAGCACTGCCTCTCTACTCTGTGCAGGCACCTTCTTGCAGACTGAAAACCACTGGTGGTACCTGGAAGGAAACTAGATCAACAGTGAAATAAATGCCTTCTCCCATGAGCAGGGCTAGTAGAGAGTGCTGGTCTCATCACAAAGTGAGTGAAGCATCACTGATCTGGAAGAAGTTGCCCTGGTCTTGCCGGAGTCTGTGTTTCTGCTGTGTCTTGCTTCTTCCACCTTCATTTCCCCTGTTAGCAGCAGGTGTGAGAAAGGACCTGAGTTTACATCCTTGGGTCAGAGGCCATGATGCATTACTTAGTGCTGCTTCACAAGATTAAATAGAATTTCTTTGGGTACTTAAATAAACTACCACACAGCTTCCTGTGACTTGTACATATCCTGCTTCAATCAGAATGCAAATAGGTTCTGCTTTTTTTACCTCAGGATCACCTTTAAAATATAGTGTAAAGGGCAATTCTGTCCTCTTTTCAAAGGAATTAAGCTTTTTATGGTGCAAGAGTTTGAGAAGCAAGCAGGAAGGGACTGGTGGGACTGTGTTATCTCTTCCAGGTAGCTCCCTGTTGTAGTTAATACAATTAGATAAAAATTATTTTGTTTGTTTGTTTTCTCTCTGCTAGTCATCATAGAGAATTGTTCCCAGCTCTGAGAAACCATCCTTTTGGATGCAGTAAGGAGCTACAGTAGCATTTCTGCAATGCTATGAGTGACCAGTTATTCCCAAGCAAGGTGTGCTAGGCAGCAGTCACAGTGTAACCACAGGATGGATTTCAGCATGGGCAGGACATTTTAAGCATGTCACAACCCCGTTGCCCAAGCGCAGCGGTGCCATCCATGAAGTTTCATGGGCAGATGCTGGCAAGCACCCAAGACACTGTTTTCCAATGTGTAGAAAAGATTAGTCTCATCTGGTTTGCCCCTGTTATGAAAAATAATGAGAAGTGGAGGTGTTTTCCTTAGGACATTGGATTCTGAAGACAGAAAAGATTCTGCAGAGGGTAGGACAAACCCACCTCTGTGTATTGTTGTTTCTGAGAAGAATATTTTCTTCTGTGGTGAGGTTGGGGCTGTCACAGGAAACCAGTTTGACAGCAGGATGAAGGGCATAGCACAAGGAAAGAATAAAGCAGTTTTGAAGCAAAATGCCTTCAAAAATGTTTCTGTGTTACCTAGCAGGTTGAGGTACTAAGCCTACTTTATGAGCCATGGAAACAAGATAAAAATAAACTGTGAATGCCGTCCTCTGCAGTTGCTGCAAGCTGCAAAATGCAAACAAACATGCAGAATTGGGAGAAATAAAATTTCACAAATGCATGTGAAAGAACAGTTTCCTAAAGCACTTTTGTTCTTGCCTGTGCACAATGAATTTCTGTTCTTTCCAAGAGAGGTGATGAGGAAGACAGAGCACAAGAGAGACCATTACAGAGACCGCAAGTGGGGAGGGAGGAACACAGATCTTGCAGATACTTGCCAGGGATATAGAGGGGATGGGAGTGTGAGAAGGGACAGTTCCAGGAAGGTTTCTGTAATATGCTTACATCATGATTTTTACATGTGCTTCTACCCATGTTGCTGAGCATACTGTTGTGCCAAGATTGTGCCAAGATTGTGCATTGTCTGGCATGACATGACTACTGGATAGAAATGGTGCTTGTACATTTGTGTCACTGAGTTGTAGAGAGCTACAGTATACTAAAGCCAAAAGATCAGTGTCAGGGGAAGATAAAATATATAAAATGTATAATTATTTAAAAGCAAAATTCCAGTATTGTTACCCTGCTGTCTCCTTTCTAAAATAATGCTATCAAGAAACTTCTGGATGTGGTATTTGAGGGCATCATTAGTTTCATTGCAAGGTACTGCAAGCACATATGTGTGCATATTTTAAGCACAGTGTTGTATGTTCTAAGCAACTTCAAGAAAGAAAAATTTCTGCAGAATTAAAAAGTGAGCTAGAGAACCTCTGAATCACTTGTGTTTGAACAGAGAAAAAGCGTAGTATTTCACTGAACTACCAGAGATTTATTGTGTTCCTTCTGGACCACTTGGAAACAGCAACAGCTATTACAGGATGTCCCAGACCTGGTCACAGACCTGCCTCCCATGGTTACAGGCAATTAATTGCTCCAGGAGCTCAACATCATCAGTTAAAACATGCTCTTTATAGACACATTCTGCAAGCAGCAGGTGGAAGTGGAGACACAAGGCACAAACTAACTCAAAGATCACAAGATTAAAAAAAAGAAAAGGTAAAGGAAGGGGGAGGTAGACCTCAAATCTGTATTTTAGAAAGGAAGCACAGCATAGGAATTACTTTCTGACAGCAGATGAGTCTTTAATGTCCTAATTCACCCAGTTATTTAGGTGCCTAACTCCCATTAATTTAAAAAGACTTGACAGGCTACCCTTTTATCTCTTCCCCCTCCCCCCCCCCCATTAATTTCTCACCTGTGAAAGAGGGAATAATAACTTTTCTTTCCTTTACAGAGGTGATGTGAGGATAAACATATTAATGGCTGTGAGACTCAGTTAGGGCACTGAGAAAAGGACAGAGCAAGCTCATTGCACATCAACAAGTGTGAGCTGTCAAGCTGGTTTTAGAGCAGAAATGTAAAGATCTAAACTGTTAGTAAGATGAGGAAAATAGTTCTCATCAAGTTACAGGCAATGTTCATGTGCTGTTCACAGCTCAACCCAAAATTTAAAGAATATGCTCCAATATCTTATGCTGTTAGTTTTTTCTTAATTTGGGGGTTAGCATTTCTCACATGGGTTATCTTCACTGAGCCCTACTGGCTCAGTGCCATCACCACCACACTGTGCTAGTTATAAACCCTCAAAATGTAAAACTCACTAAAATGTATTTTGTGGCTGGTTTTCATCTCTGACAGCCAAACCAAGCACAAAATCAGTCCAGACTCACCCCAGGTGTGTCACTGAAGTCCTTCACCAAGTGTCATCACCAAGCTAACCAGAGAAAGCTTCCTCTTTTCCTTTGCCTCCCCCATGGCAATACAGCATAAAGGCGCTTGAAGAAGACTCAGCTGTCACAAGTGCTTCTGCAGTTTCAGTTGTTTACAATAGCCATTGATTAGAGCTTCCCTTCTGCTGAGGTCAGGCAGCACACCTATTTCTTAATGCTGCATTCAGTTCTTAGGTTTGTATCAGCCCTCAGGGAGCTAGGGCAAGTTAGTGCTTTGCATAGAAAACCCTGAAGCAAGTATAATGAGATGGTGGAACTTCCTTATATTGCTCTTCCTCTTTTCCCAGGAATTAGGTTTGTTGTGGGTTTGGGTTTTTTTTGTGTGTTTGGTTTTTTTTTTTTTTTTTTGAGTACTTTCATGTGTTCTGTGTATGCCTGTCTTCTTTCAAAACATACCCTATTAAATCCTATTAAAAGGTAGGTTCTTGGTGTTACTGGTATGACAAATTCTTCATGATGCAAAAGTAAATTTTACTGGGATATGGAATGAGACTATAATTGCTACTCCAGACTTTGTATCTCTTTCTTCACCATTTTTACTTCAATGATCCCCACATAGATGCTCTTGATGTTTACCCTTGTAGGAAGAGAACTACTCTTTCTCTTTCCTTTGGGCTTTGCAATGCCTGAGGTGTGATTCAGAGGCTAAGCCTGAAACTTCCAGTATCAGTTATACCTTTATTGCTGAAATACAGCTGTCTGTGAATGGTCATGGGTTTTTTATTACTAATATGAAAAGAATCTCTTGTCATTACTTCAACTGGATAGCTTTAGGATGAATTTAACCCCCTGTTCCTCTGGAAGCAGTTTAAATGGCTTAGCCTTGTTCAAGTGCATAGAATGAATTGTTGGCTTAGATTTTTCAAAGGACAGGCCTGTTGGTGGAGGCTGATGCCCCAGTGCTACTGAAATCCAATAGGATTTTGGTATTGCTTGTCCCTGGTTTCAGACTCTGATTATTGCAGTAATGGGTAGAAATTACCAAGCTTGCAGTAAGTTGCAAAGGTCTATCATGTGAGAATCTTGATTGCTCAGAGCAAGAATGAATTGCATTTTTTGACCTATTAGTGATCTCCAATTTTATGCAATGTATTACTGCTTAATTCACTTATTGAGGTTAATATTGAAAACCTTTGCCTACTCTGAATACTTTTCCTCTTAACATTTGCAATTAACAACTGTGCAGTAAGAAGAAAGGAAAGATCAATAAAGTCTCTCTTATCTTTTAATATCCACCTTGCAGGTGAATATCTATTCCTTAAAAGGGCCATGGTGTTGGGTTCCTTCTGGACGTGGATTATTTTCAGGCTGCTTGGCAACTTTCCATCATTTGTACGTTGGCTTTGATCACTAATTACTACCTATGTCAAAGGTTAATGTAGGAATGTTAAGTATGTAATTGTGCCTTATTGATGAAAGGGGTCAAATAGTTTATATGGATGAATCTCCATTGATTGCTAGGATTATTTAAAATAATTGAAGTCAAACAATTAGATTGTATAGTTATGATTGTGAGATGGGGCCATGTGGTGTAACTTAGTTGCTTGACATAGATTGCATCTGATCCATTTTCTTTTGCCTTTTAATATGCTGAATTTTTACTGATTTCCTTATTAAATTTGAGTCTAATTAGAACAAGTTTTAGCCACTGATATATAAAACTGACTAGAAATTCATACAATAACATGCATCTCAGTGAATGCATGGAGAAACGTGTTTTCATTTATGAATAAGGGAATAAACAAACTGTTACAAAGTGTAACACATACCTTCATTCTTTTTGTTATGCAGTCTATCTCTTGTTCTCATAACTACTTGCTGAATGGGTTAAAAAAACAGCCATGGGAAATTATGAACTGTTTAATTCAAAGGAACCCAATGCAGAAATAGCTTTACCACTTGAGGAGCAGACATCTACAGTAATACCTAGCAGAGGCAATCTTTAGAAACCTACATATACCATGGGTTCCCCACATGTTTCTTCAGTTACTAAGGAATGCAAAAAGTGTGGTCAGGAGCTAGAAAGACCCAAAGCTTTGGGGTCCTGTTGGCCAGGAGGCTGCTTTTACGCTGTAGGAAGCATACTCAAATATATGACTCCAAATTTTTGGCTTCAAAGACTGATTATGCAGAGAATCCAAAAGGTATTGGTTTTGCAGCCGTGCCATTCTTGTGCTGTTTTCTTGATTCCATGAGGACTAGCTTGCCATTTCAAACATGAGCTCTTCACAGCTTCAAACTCCTGTTTAAAATGTGCTGTTTCTGCTGGGAGATTTTCAGGGCTACAGTTCTGGGTAAGCAAGAAAAACCCTCTTGCTCTGCATTAATCAACAGCACAGAAATTTCTTTCAAGGAAGCAGTCAAGCTTTTTATTAACAAATTTGTTTAAATTGGTCTTAAAGATAGCAAATTCCCTCTACTTTTCAGGTTACAGTATAAGAAACATCTACGTTTGTATACTTCTGATAAGATGCAGCTGTTACTACATAGTACAAAGTGAACGCACGTGCCATAACTCAAGGCATCACAAACTGTGCAATCTGTTCAGTTAGTTAAAGCAACATTAAGTGCTTTTAATTAACTATTAAAAGCCTGGTATGCCATCATGCTGGAGGAGTGGTAGAAAGTTCCTATATCTCTTATGACGGTTATTTTAGGCCTGGCATGGATGCAGAAAGTTAGCAATTTACACTGAGTTATCTTTGTAGGGAGAAATACTTCAAGTGAAAGTTTGGATGCTGTGACAACTGTGATATCTGTGGTGACATCTCGGCTATGTTTAGGTTTCCCACATGCACAGCCCCTAGTTACCACCAGCCCTGTACTCACCCTTAGAACCAATTGTAAAAGCTACAACCAGATAAAGAAAAATCTACTCTCTCCCTTCTGTGGCTTGCGAAAAGTTTTACTGATATTTGCAAGTTCCTTTGTTCATATAGTAAAGGTTTAAGTGCTATTTTTAGAGCTGGGTGAATAAAAGAAAGGGATGGAAGGACTCCTCACGTTCTCTTGAAGATCCACTGTATGTCTTCTCAGCCCTGTTGACCATGTGCTACTGGGAAGAGCTTGATATCCTTCACTCAGTGAAAGCAGTTTTTCATGCCCAGTATCTCAACTTTTTAATCATAGAATGGTTAGAGTTGGAAGGGACCTTGAAGATCATTGAGTTCCAACCCCCCTGACATGGGCACGGACACCTCCCACTAGAGCAGGTTGTTCAAAGCCCCGTCCAGCCTGGCCTTAAACACCTCCAGGGATGAGGTATCCACAACTTCTCTGGGCAACCTGTTCCAGTGCCTCACCATCCTCACAGGAAAGAATTTCTTCCTAATATCCAATCTAAATCTCCCTTGTTTCAATTTAAAACCCTTGTCTTATCACTGCACTTCCTGACAAAGAGCAGTTTGTCTGTAGTTTGTTTGAAAAGCTGTTGAGGCCACACCTGCACTGGCAATTAGAAATTGATCTTCAAATCATCCATGAGCAGTGGCTTGCCAGCCATCATTTATGCAGCCCTACCCAGCACTGCTGAACTCCTGGGCATCAGGGTTTATCCCTCTGGCCCACCACCATCCACTTGTATTTTCTTTGCAGCTAACAAAGGAGAGAGATTTGAGGGTTATAGGACTCAAGCCCACTGAGTCAGCTGGCAAGTACCGTGCAGTTGCCCTTTCTTGCTGCACTGAATGTGCATAAAAGCCAACCTGGGGTGTGAATATGTGCTGTGTGCAAACTGGTTCCTTGAGGATCACTACAAAGGGCCTGGGATGTGACTTAGTGCCACACTGAAGGTGAACAGGGAAATCCATATTTGCACAGTGCAACTAGCTTTGGGGAAAGTCACAGCAAGGATTGAATAGGTATAGGCTTTTTTGGGGATGCTCAGATGGAGACCTGCAGATTTTCTGTGACACTATGGTTCCTTGTGCTCATAAAGATGCCTCTGACAAGCACCTTTGGCCTGAATTGGCAAGCCAGTGAATATTTTTTTTATTAAGCAAGATACCTTTATCCTTTCACAGAATAGCTCAGGAAGAAAGGATAGGGTCAAATTGGTATTGAACTGAATGAGGACATTAATGATTATAAGGTATATTAGTGATTTATAAAGTGTATTAGATCATGCTATGGTCATTTGCTTTATTACTTCAGAGCTGATCAAAGATATCCTCTCAGGAAGCCAATTTTGTCTCTTCTTTTTCCCTCTGAAATAATGAAGGTTTAAAAAAAGAAAAATTGAAATTTATTCTGAATGTTACCACATTTAAAGGCCCCGGTTCCTCTGAAGCATCTGTGAAATGTTCTTACAGGGGTGCATTACCCTCCATCCCTGGTGTCAGTGCTTGGAGTGCCCATTGTAGTGCAGGACTTCTGTCTGCTAAGTGTTGTTCAATGGCAGAATAAAAGGATAGAGTCTGCTGCAGGGAGTTTAAATCCCATGCTCTTAGTCTCAATCCTGCTTGGTGTTTTGAGTCCTGTGGCAGATTTTGTGATACAGGTGCTGTTGAGCTGCTGACATTGAGAGGTTTCTGCAGCAAGTGAGCTTTCATTCACAGTGCTGTATTAATTGCTTTTTGGTTGCGGTATGTCAGTAATCTACTACTTACAAAAGTCTACTCCCTAGGGAGAAAACAAATTACATGTATTTTTTGAAAGAAATGCTGATTCAATACTTAAGAAATGCTTTTGGTAATAATACTGGTTGCAATCCTCCTGAGAAAAATTAATTATAAACATGTAGCAAGGTAATCAGGAAGCAGCTCATGCTGTGGCATTAAGCAAAGAATACCAAAATGAGCAGAAAGGTTGGGGGGAGTTAGGGAGGAGAGTTGGCTTGGATAATGGCATCCTTCTTGATGCCATGGAGGACACGGAGATGATTCAGGGCAGCCAGCATGGCTTTACTAGGGGCAGGTCCTGCCTGACTAACCTAGTGGCCTTCTATGACAGAGTTACTGTGTCGGTAGATAGATCACATCCACAGGTCATCCTCTATCTGGACTTCTGTAAGGCCTTTGACATGGATCCCCACAACATCCTGACTGATAAATTGGGGAGATACTGATTTGATGGGTGGACTGTTCAGTGGTTAAGGAACAGGCTGGATGGTTGCATCCAGAGGGTGGTGGTCAATGGCCTAACGTCCAGATGGAAAAGAGTCACAAGTGGTGTCCCTCAAGGGTCCGTGCTTGGACTGGTACTGTTTAACATTTTTATTAATGACATAGAGGAATCGAGAGCACCATTAGTAAATTTGCAGATGACACCAAGTTATGTGGTGCTATCGATACACTAGAGGGACTGGATGTCATCCAGAGGGACCTGGATCAGATGGAGAGGTGGGCCCAGATGAACCTCATGAGGTTCAACAAGAGCAAGTGCAGGGTTTTACACCTGGGCCGGAACAACCCTCACTATCAATACAGACTGGGGGATGAGGTATTAGAAAACAGCACTGAGGAAAAGGACTTTGAGGTACTGATGGACGAGAGGGTGGACATGAGCAGGCAGTGTTCACTTGCTGTCCAGAAGGCCAATCACATCCTGGGCTGCACCAGAAGATGTGTTGCCAGCAGATCCAGAGAGGTGATTCTGCAGCTTTACTCTGCTCTGGTGAGATCACACCTGGAGTACTGTGTGCAGGGCTGGAGCCCTCAGTATAGGAAGGATATGGACCTGATGATCGAGGGCTGGAGCATCTCTGCTATGAAGATAGGCTGAGGGAGCTGGGGTTGTTCATCCTGGAGGAGGCTCTGAGGTGACCTAATCGCAGCCTTTCAGTACCTAAAGGGGGCCTACAGGAAGGCTGGGGAGGGTCTGTTTACAAAGGCCTGCAGTGATAGGACGAAGGGCAATGGGTTTAAGTTGGAGAAGAGTAGAACCTCGGCTGCCCAATCACAAGGTATGGATCTCTGTGCTAAAAAGCACCACCATTTAACTTGCCACAGGAACAAGCCTGAGATAGTGAGACTCATGAGAGATGAAAGTACGGGGGGAAATTGGAGTAGTAGGTCTGTGCTGGTGTGGTTTTTTTGCCCTGGAAAAACCCTGCTTCCAGTGAGGCAAGGCTGGGGGAAGGGTCTCCAGCCAGCTTTGGCTTAGTCCCCATATAGCTGTTAATATTTTCTGTGCTTATCAAACCTGTTAAATGGCTGTAATGTTCAACTTCAGGTAGTTGTTGCAAGTGACCCAAGTTGCTTTCTGCAACTTGTAAGCTCCTTCTTAAAGTTGTCAACTCTGTTTTTACTGGGGACCAGATAGTTTTTATAGATGTTGTCTGGTTTTTCTTGTCCTCAGTCTTTATACAACTCCTTTGCTTCTTTCTTCTCCATCTCATCTCTGGGTAATTACATCTATTAATTTAAAATATCTTTTTTGAGATTAGAAGTATGTAGGAGAAAGAGAAACCATTCAATGAGAAACAAAGAATACAAAAATCAAGATAGCACTGCTGTCTTCCAAGCAGTGACAACATTGCCATTTTTTTCCCCCTTTGTTTTTAAGAGATTAGAGCTGAAAGCACTGATCATGTGAAGTTTAGCATTTCTAAGTAGTCACATCAACACAATTCAAACTGCTCCTAATGTATTTGTGTTGCTTTTAACTAGATCATTGCCCTTCGGAAAAATCATTGCATCTTACATAGTTCATTCTTCCAGTTATCTATGTTGGAGGTCCTCTTTTTCCTTTGAAATATGTTGTAGAATTAAAATTCAAGGCTGGAATGGTTGAATGGCTAGCTTCTAATAAGATGATTCCTTTAATCTCTGAGGCCAATAACTTGGTAAAACACACCATACCTGATCTCCAGAAAGTACCTAATGAATATGCTCCTCAGAAGCTGGAGAAAAACCCTAAGGTCAAGGTAAAAGAGTAAAGCTTTAATGCTGGTGTTGCAGGATGCTAGCCTCTATGTTTTTAATTTATTAGAGTCCCCAGACTGCCAAATCTCCATAAAGGCCTGATATTTTCTGCTCTTCTCTATTTAAAAATGGACGTGAAGAAATTCCCTGCACCATTGCATCCTCCTTCTTTGCTTTGACTCCAAGGGCTGGGGACCACCAAGCAGCTTGATATGTGTCTGGGCTGACAGGCATCTGGCACGTAAGGGGTGAGGCAACAGTGTCAGAAAGGGAAACAGGAATGTGTCAGGATGCTGTAGGTGCTGGAATGCTGGTGGGTTTGTTATTATTAGCTACGTATCCCCGTGAGTCTGCTTCCCGTGAATATTTGATGAAGGTCACTACAGCTTGTTTACTCTCCATATGACATTTCTGCATGTCCCTGACCTCTCTGCATGTGCATGTGATTTTTTTTTTTTTTTTAAATACTTTAGCATGTGGCACTCAGCCAGATCCCCTTTTTTTCCTTGCCTGATTAATTAATGGGGGAGGAGGGATGAGGGAGACAGTTGGGGGAAAAGAATAAAAGGAAGAGGTTTTATTAATCATCACAGGTAAAAATCTGTGTGTACTTTGAACAAATCTGAGGGGGAAACTTTCCCATATTTTGTGCTTGTGTGTGTGAGTCATTACGGAAATGAATTACCCAGGAATGGGTTTCTGTACACCCTAGATGGCCTGTTTACACTTCAGTGGGATTTTCCAGTTCAGGTACATGAATTGAGTTAGGCCGGTAACTCCCTCAAGGAGAAGTAAGTTTATACAGCTGAGAGTCACTAGCCAATACAGGTTAAAGCTGTTGCCAGAATGAAGCATGTTAAGCTTGCAAAAAGAGTTTCTCAGGGGTAATTGTCTCTGGGTTTGGATGGAAAAACTTAGCTGTGTTCAACTTTCCTATGTGTCTGCCCCACGCAATCCAAGCTCTAGTAACTAATGAGTGACGTGAAACAGTTTTGGCCTGTGGTCAGTGGCAGACAAAACACGGTGGCTCGTAACATTGCAGCCCACAGAAGTTACTGGCCTTGGAGCAAAATGGGCAGAAAGCACCATGTACCCACACTGCCCTTGCTCCCACCCAAGGTCTGATGTAGCAACTGACATCCTCGTAAAGTGGGTATGTGTTACCAGTATGACTGAATGGCCTAGCACAGTTCCTTTTCTGACATTTTTCCTGGGTTTGATAGGCTTAAGCAATGGAGTGTAAACAAAGCAATGGCAGTGGTGTTAACTTTGCAGAAGTTACTACCTCGGTGAGCTGGAATACAAGCCCTGGCTTGACTTTTGTAGTCTTATTCAGTTTTTGGCCATGGATTGACAGTCCTTTATATGCATTAATTAATCTCCAGTACTAATGAAGGAAATATATGTTGGTATTACTTATATAAGTGAGAAAGCTGAGGCAGAGAACGGTAATTCATACCAGACAAATGAGTTGTTCTGTCATTAAAAATCCACTGTCTTCTGGTGCAGCAGGTGAACACAATGTGAACTTGATGGGAATGATTTTGGTATTTTCTTATAGGTGCTACTGTTTGAGATTGGCTTTGTATTTCAGGAGTTTAAGATGTTATTCTACCATGTGGTGTATCAGGTGCTTCCTGGAGTGTTGTGGTGCCAGTCTTGATATCTGCCTCCTGGTTATCTGCACAGAGTAATGAAGGCAGAAAGTTTTTTCTGATCTCTTGAAAGATGTGGTTCAGAGTTGATCAAGTGGCTGACACTGACCTAGGCTAAATCTACCTATATTAAAAATCAGGAACAGGCTTATGTACTTTAGCTAATGGGAGAGTGGTTGAGAACTTTTGTGAACACTCTTCCCTCACTTATGTTGTTGTCCTCCTAGAACAGTAACCACATCTACATCTCTTCTTAATCTTTTGACACAAGCTCTCTGGAGAAACTTGATCTGCTGGAACAGTGTGTGGCACACTGCAAGGGACATGCATGAAATACATTTGTGATACCAATACCTATTACTATGGCGCTGGTACCCACTGCTGCCACAAATAACGCTGTGAGGTATAGAGATGAGAGAAACTATTTTGCATTTACTACTGTTTTTCTCTCCTGATCATCAGGTTTGTAAGGAAGAAGTTGCTGCCTACAGGGGCTTAATAAACTTTGATAGTTTTAATAAATTTAAATATGTTCTATAGTTTTTCCCTAAGGGATATACTCACAAGGAGTAAAGATGATCAATACGAGAATTTAGCTAGACAAAACAGATGGTACAGCAAAAGGCTCAAAGTGTTTCATGTGTTTCAAAACTGTTCTTATTTGCTGCTTATGAAGAGATTGCAATCTCTTTGTGTGTTAACTCTCTACTAATTATGCAGCACGCTTTTGTGCTCTGTTCTCCCCTTCCTTTCCCTTACCAAGAAAAGTGCTGTCCCTAGGGTACTTTGTGGTTTTAGTACTTGGCCAAAGACATGCTTTTCTTGTAAAAAACACATTTGTAGACATGTGCACTGTCAGGTTTTTTTCCAACTAAGACAGTCCTGCATGCATCACACCACTGATGCAGGAGCGGGGATAGGGACCTGCATCTCTATACCAGATCTGTGCAAAACAGTTGCAAGAGGAAGATAGGGATAGCAATCACTCTCTAAAATCAAGTTCTCAGCTTGCTAAGATGCATGAGATATCTCCTGCTTCATGTGTTTTCTTGAAGCACCAGCCCTGTATTAATCCTTCTGTTCCTGGTGTTAATACAAGTCTTGTTATCAATTTTCAACAGATTTAGCTCATGTCCACTACCTAAAAAAAGAGCAATGATGGCACCACTGGACAGCCCCCAAATGCCCTACCAACTCCTGCAGCTGACTCCCAGCAGTTGCCTGGCTCAGTCCAAATAGCTCTGCTGAGACACTGGCATGGAAGTTTCTGCTGCCCTATGTACTGCAGCAGGCCAAAGCTATCCCACCACTCCTTTTGCCTACCTTGGGGAAAGGATAAAAAGGCACTAGCAGGATCTTTTAGCTGTGGACTAAAGAAGCAACTTGAAGGGAGGAATACCCTACGGATTGGGCTGGTCAAAATAACCTTTGGGTCTCTACATCATTGACCTGACATGATCAAGATGACACAAACTAGCATTAATTGATTTATTACTTTTTTGTGTGTATGTGGGTGCTCAGATACGCTTGGCATGATCTGGTCTCTGGGGAGGGAGTAAAGATTTTTAGCAGTGGTTTCAGTGGGAATCAAGAGAAAGGAGAAAAAGGTAAGTACCTTTAAAAACCCTACCTACTGGCTTTTCAGTGCTAGTTAGTAAAGATGTACCTCCTGTGTCAGCTAGAGTTTTGTAAAGGATGACAGATGATACTGAGATCAGATGTTGGGCTTTACAAAGACTTGGGGTTGTTTTCTTTCTTTCCATACAATTACTCATTGCAAGCTGACCACACCAGAGAGCAATGAACTATTATTTTCCTCAAAGTTCTTGCTTTAAAACTGAACTAAATAAAAACCCAATTAAGTACCAGGTGACTGTGACAAGGCTAGATATTTTTTCTGACCAATATTTGAACAGTAGAAAAAATTGTTGGAGAAAAGAATTATTCATTTCCAAAGTGTCCTCCTTTCTAGTATTTAATTAAGGTCTAAATGATAATTTAGAACTTAAACTGATGATAAATGTCTAAATGATGTTCTAAATGATATCATATCTTCACAGCAGGATAGGGCAGGGGAAAAAGAATTCCTTTATTTGCTACTGTGTATATTTCTGCTAATTAGAGGAACAGTATGTAGCAAGTATTGTCTTGTGTTATAGAAACTCTTCCCTGTCTTATGTCTGATAAAAAGAAAAAAATTGTCTGAGTAAATGGGCAGGAACAGGCACAGAGGATCTGCTGCCATTTATTTTTATTCACAAGACACTGTGAGGTTCTAGAGGTTCTGCAACTCTATCCAGATGCTTTGTCCCTGAATACTCATATGTGAACACTGCAGTTTCCTAATGCTGTGGTGTCTAAGCAGTGTTGCTGGATGGCTGGATTTTTGAGTTTGTTTTTACTTTTTTAAAATCTATCAGATGGCAATAACACTGGGGAGAGACAGTGAAAGGTAGCTCATGCTTCTCCCAGCTGCTGCAAACTAAAGAGTTAAAATTGTCTGCCTTGGTGCAGAAAACAACACAAAGATGCAGTGTTGTGGGCTTCCCTCTTTGTTCTTGACCAATGATGTCTTGTGCTGGTGTGAAAAGCCATGTAGAGGACTTGTTGGAGCCAACATTGAGTGTGAAGAACTTGTAGAAGTTGCTAGGACTAGCCATGCCTCAGCACGAGGCAGACTGTGTTCATGGCCACCAGAAGGGTCAGGATAGGTGAGCCATGGAGTTGTGTGCCCTTCCAAGGCTCTGCCATCCTGAGCCTCAGAAGGTGCAGCTTAGGGCAGATGCATTTTTCCAAACTATGCCATTAATAAATAAGATCTTAGTGCATTCTGTGATAATTTCCTAAAAAGCCAATAGATTATTGTTAGTCTAAAGTAATAAATACATAGTAACTCATTCCATACACTTCAGCAAATCTCTAATGAATTGCTGTTCAAAACTCCTTTAAAGCAGTGGATGCAAAATAAAATGGATGTGTTTGAGGGTGTGATAGTCAGTTGTGATGGGTTGCTGGCAATAGGATCACTTCTTAGACCTGGACTTGGATCTAGAGGCAAAACAGGCAGTTGCTGGAAAAGCTGACAGAGGTTCATCTATTTACTGCTTGGATTAATCACTTGTACAAAACTCCCCAATGCTACTATGGAAGTTTCTGTGACTGGATTATATTAATGAATTGCTCTTGCCTGCAGCTGTTAGTCAGCAAGAGGACACTTGACCTTGTGTGCATCCCATTATGTGCTCTTGATAATTTTTCCCCAGGTATTACATGTTTCTCTAATCAACAAGACAATTTCCTCTAAATGTTACATGGTCAGACATGAATCCTCAGTGCAAATAACCGGTGAGAGCTGTGGTTGTTGTGCAAGTGGGGGAGGCAGAGGGGTGCAGAGATGCTCTCCTCAGCTCTCTTCTTCCTGCCAGGATGGACCCTGAGGGCCCCCAGCAACTGCTGGTCAAGGAAGAAGGGAAGAAGGGAGAGTTTTGGCAAGGAGGGTGAGCTAGTGGTGGTATCATTGATGTTACATTTCCCATGTGCGTTTCATCTGAGCTTTCCACAGAGGCTGCAGTCAGGTCACAGCTAGCCAGGCTTATCCTCATTTGGGATTTCGGGCTAGAAGGGAAGACCCTAAACTTTTGCAGGCTATCACAGTATTCTAGTGGTTGGAAGGGACCTTGGGAGATCTAGTCAAACCACCCCCCCACCCCCACCCCCCTCCCTGGCCAAAGCAGGTTTACCTAGAACAGGCTGGACAGGAATGCATCTAGAGGAGACTCCACAAACTCTCTGTTCCGGTGCTCTGTCATCCTCTGTTCTCACCATCTCAAGACTGGTTTTGAAGTGACTTGCAGCATGGAGAGAAAGTTAGTAATCTTGTCTCCTTGACTTATTAGGGAGGGCTGATTCTTTGGTATTCTTTTAGGTCATCATCCCTCCTTTTTTCCCCAAAATAAGTTTGTCAAGGGCCAGGATTGTTATCAACTCGGACCATATGCATATAGTAATAAAAAAAGGGATTATGAAGACAATACTATTTTTTTCACTCATGTTTTATAAAAACTTTCTGCTTATAGTATAAAATTATTTGTGATTAATTTTTTTTTTAAGTACTAAGCAGATGCTCCACTATAATGAGAAGAAACAGAAGTGGAAAATACAGAGGCTCATAATTAAACAAATGAACAGATGCAGGGAGTGGAAAACAATAGGGTAAACGAATTTTTTGAGTACACAACCTAAAACAAATAGAAAAACTCCACAAACAGCCTACACCAGTCTGGAGCTGGATTAATCACCTGCCCAAACTTCTCACAGAATGTTCTAAATGGAAGTTGAAAATTAATTTTTCTAGCAATTTTGCAGTTTACCTGCATGTGGAAACCCCTGCCACTGCTCCAGTGCTAGTGTTCTCAGAGCCCCAGATAGGGTTGCAAGTGATGCTCACTGTTGCCTTCCCTCCACCCCTACCAAGAGAAATGGAGGGCTGGGGAAAGCTGGAGATGTGCCAAAAGTGTTACCCAGACTGCCTAGAAGAGCCAGAAAATGGACTCAAGTAACTGCTGGCTACTCCAAGTAACTGCTGATTACTCCAAAAATGCAGCTTCTCTGCTAAACTCCCAGATGTGGAGACCCTCTTTAAGCTATTCCACCTTTCATTCTAGGTGACGTATATCACATATTCATTATAGACAACAGCAAATAACTATCAAACCTGTGGAGCTTTTGTGCCAGATAGGTACTCCATGCAGAGGCAGACATGGGTATCCATGCTTCTCTTGGGGTGTGCAGAGGAACAGGAGAGAGTGAGATCAGAAAGATGGAGGTGACCCTGGGCAATGCAATAGGACTGTGGGACAATCTCAGACTTGGCCCTGTGAAGGAAAGGGGGAGAGGGAGAATTGCTATTTCAAACTGGACAGGAAAGTCTAGACAAAGTTGGGAAGGAAGGGCAGCCTGCCCCTTGATAGGTGTTAAAAGCCTTGATTGATGCACAATATCAAGCTTGGTCAGCTTCTGTTTCAGAAGGTCTGACACTGGAAATCTAGATGTGACACCCTTCTTCTCACATTTGCATGTCACCTGGCGCAAATTGCTTTTCTCTCCTCTCCAGCCTCTACTTGGCCTTTCCTCCCATCTCTGCTTAAATGTGCATCTGCACGGAAAGAAGCTAGACCCGAGGCTTTTTCAGTTCTCCTTTTCTGCAGAGCCACCCTCCAGGCTCACAGATGCTGCTCTGTTCTTTTTCATTAAGGGGCTTTGTGTAGCACACAGACAGTATTTAGCGAAAATAAGCCACAAACACAGCTGTTGATGCATCTGAAAGGAGGATCAGTGAGCATCATGCCACCAACTCTGCTTTCTTCTTTCTCATTGCTGAGGGAAGTTGCCACTGCCTGGTGTCTCCCTGTGCAAAGTTGAGATCCAGCCCCATCTGGGTACACTCAGCTTGGCAATGGTGTGGCTGAGTCCTGTGTCTTGGTGGTAGCAAGTGGAGAGAAAAAGAATGGTGAGTGTTCATCCATGTGGTGGCAGGAGGCAGGCTGTTGGTTAACCTAGGGGCATGTGGCCTTTTCTGCTAGAAAATCCTTGAGTAAAGAGCACGTGTTGTAAGTCACTGATGAGTTTTGCTCCCTGACATTTCTGTGATAAAGACAGGCAGCACCTGATTTCTGAAAAACATTCAGACACTCTTATAAGTTCTTACGTGGTTTTAACTCTGTATATCATTAGCTGCTTTTGAAGAAAGTTATCATCCCTTCTTTATAATACTCCTCCCCACTCCCTGTCATAAATTATCCTTCTTAATTAACAAATGACATCAATTAAAATGTCGAATATACTCCACAAAACATGCCAAAGCCATGCTCTGTCATGTATTGAAATGAGAATGTACGCTCATGGCTCAGCAGGCACAAGGATAGAAAATCTTGTCTGAAATGCAATTACTTGCAAGCCCTGTCTACCAGTAAGGATGGCATTTGTCTTGCATGGAGTAGCAAACCTGACAGCTGCGAAGCTTTCTTCTGAAGATCTGCCCAATTTAGTTGGCTGCTTGGGGTAGGAAAAAGCTCACTGTGTGGGATTTATCTTAAATTATTTTAGCCATCTGGCCCTGGGACTGGTCAGCGCTGGGTATTTGGACACCCTTGAGAGTCATCAAGAGTTGTGGAGGAGAGAAGAGCACTACCAGAGCATGATGCAAATCCCTGCTTTATGTACCTGTTTTAGGACAGAATGAATCACGTTCTCCTGCATAGAGACAAGTTGCTCTGGAGGGCAATAAAGCTCCTGAATCTCCCCTGAGCACAGCATACCTGGGTGACTGCTGTGTTTAGGTAGTTAATTTTTTGACAGCTGAAATTAGCTGAGATACTCTTGCAGTGTTTAGTGTGGCATTAGGGCAGGCTGATTCTTCATCAGAGGCCTCTTCAGGATGCTTAATCAAAATATATTGCAGCAAAGGGCATGTAGAGGACATGACCATTACTTTCTAGGAACAAACACTACTTATCCACTAGGCCCTATTGGTGCCAGCCTTTCACTGAGAATACTTTGCTTATTTTAGGCCCACTGTACAAGACAAACTGCAATTTTTCCTCATGCAAGTGTAGAAAAAATGCAATTTGTATAGCCCAGAACAGACAGATAATGTTCTTCCTTCAAATAAGTCTACAATGTATCTTGAAGCAAGTCACTTACCTGTGTCCCTGCTTTCCCAGGCAGTTTGCAGAAAGGGTTTATCAGCTTGGAATGGACCTGTTGACCATTAGGTCTTTGGATCTTGATTTTTACATAAGAGCTGAGATCAGGGATTCAAACCCTATTACACTAGAGGCTGTGAAAATACACGGTAAAAAAAAAAAAAGTCTGGAGAGTTTTTTTTAAATGAAGGCACCGTGCAAAACTGGTAAGACAGGTTGATGGCTGTCAAAATATATGTGTGACCCACTGCAAGCTGGCAGTCACAGCAACACCTTCCTCCTTGCTAGATTTTTGTTCTCTATGCCTTTCAGTGTTGCACTGTGGTGCCAGTGATCAGAAATCCTGCAGTAAGACCCTCTCCCTGAGCTATACTACTGTGAGTCCCAAAACAGGATGCAGGTTTCCATGTCCTGAGTGGAAAAAGACCAGGAAGAAATTCTTCCCCAGTAAAACACAAACTGTCAGATGAAATGGTGCCTGCTTCTCCCAACCAAAGGGCAGGCAGAACTGCAGGGCAGTATATGGATTTGAATACCAACTTATCAGAGAAGATTTAAAGCTGATTAATTACTTTTTTTAAACCTTAAGTGTGGTTAATCTGATGCCTATGCACCTCAAGGGGCTCCTGTGGCATTAAGCCAAGGTCAGAGAAGCTTTTTCAAGAGAGGTTGCTGTTTTATTTTAATCTTGATTGAAATTTGGTAATGTCATTGTGTACACTTTATGGCCTGCTGTTACTGCCTCTGTCTTCAAGAACTCCTCTTGGTCTGTGTTTCTTGTTTAGTGAAGTTGAACTCGGGTCTTGAGAAGGTATAAGACAAATAAGGCAGCATTTGTACTTGTTGACATAAAATTACTCTGGACAACTTCAGCAACCATTAATTTCTTAAAGCATGCACTCACACAACCCATTTCCAGTAGGTGTGAGAGCCCAGGAATTGGGAAGTCTGCATTTAGTTCATTCATTCAATAAAAGCTTTGAGAAGGCATATCCACCTGGCAAAATACCAAAGTTTAAAGTTAAAATCAAGCAAAAGCTGAAATTCTGCTGAAGATAAATGGGTTTGTTAGGTGTAAAATTGTGGTTTTGTATTTAAATATTTAGCTAACAAAAGTGACATTAAACAAATGCTTATGTGACTTTCTTGAATGGAATCTTGAGGGTATTGTAATAGGGAAATACCCTGAATCCAGGTTGATAAGACATCTGGAGCACTGCATGGATGTGGCTTTTGGCATATATTAGGCAACAAAGTATACGCTGCAGATGATGCTTTGCCAATCAGGGTGACTCAAAGCCCTTTTTAATCCACCCACCCCCCCCCCCCCCNTTACAGGTGTAGTTATGGGCTCTGAAATGACTGCTGCCAGTAAGGAAAGAGGTCTTGAAGCTTCAACATCTGCTCAGTCTTTGTTAGTAGTTATGCTGCTAAAAGTTACTAGGGAACTTACCCCAGGCTGCTATTTAAATGTGTGGTGTTTTTACTTGAGTGCTGTGTGCAATTGCAGTTTTGTCTAGCTCAAAAATGGTCCAGCAGAGCTTGGCAATATCCAAAGCAAGGCAATAATGATTATCAGTAGCATAGAATGTTTTTCTGTAAGGAGCGATCGAATGGCCTAAGGCTCTTTCATGTGGAATGTGACTTTGGTGGAAAGGGGGAAGTCAATTGTTCCTGATAATATTCCTGATTGATATTTGTGTGACCTTTTTATGAAGACATTACATGGTGGGAACATCCACACTGCCCATGCTGAATGTGTGCTAGTGTCTTGCTTCTCCACTTTTGTGTTCAGGAGCAGAAAATATGCTGCTTCATTTTTAATGTCAAAAGGGGGAATTAAAAAGAATGAGGAAGAATGAAAAAGCTTACTCTCTAGCCATCTAGGCAAACCAAGCAGGAATAAATACCTACATAAACAGTAAGAAGGGTCAAATTCTTGGATTATGGCTTAAATGCTTCAAGTGGAAGTTCAGAATAAATGTGTATTGCCCATCAAAAAACCCAAATATTAAAAGGGTTGCAGTCAAACATTGTAGTAAATGAAGCCACTAAGGAAAGATAAATGTTTCAATATGCATGCATGCATAAAAAGACATGCCCTAAATCTGCGAAGTTAAATGCTAACCCCCCCCTCCCCCCCAAAAAAAAAAGGAGGGGGGGAGGAGGGCCACAAAGGGGTGGTTGGGAGACAATGAAATTTGCTGGTATTCCAGAAATACTATTCCAGAAACACAAAACTAAAGTTGTCAATGAGGGGCCGAAGAAGTGACTGGCTGATAAAATAGTAGACAGAATTCAGTGTCCATAAATGCAAAGTAATACAATGGAGAATGGCGCTAAGTATGTGTACAAAATGGGTTTAAATGAACTCTTTTTCAGGAAAGAGATGCTGAAATTATGATTGTTGGTTCCACAAAAGCAACAGCCTATGCTTCCCTGCCTCAACCCCCTTTCCTCCTACTAAAAGAAATGTTGTTATATTTTTTAGAAGGCTATCGATTCATCTAGGTCTTAGGCTCCTTCCTTCAATTTTCTTCCCTTCATAAGAGTGCAGACCTGTGGCGTGTTAGTGTCTCTTTGTCTGGGACAACTTTGCACCTTCCTAATTCAAAACACTGAACACTCCAATCCAGCTGACTTCTACAATTACTTTCCCTAGTTTATCAAAATTTACTGGTCCAGATCTGAAAACAGAAAACTGTAGATGTCAAAGTGAAACACTCCATCTGGGCACTGGAAGTAATTAACTAGGGAAAGGGTTTGCCCAAAGGTGATGGTGAATTGTCCTTCATGTCAACTTTTTTGAGTGAGCTTGAACCTCTTCTGCTGTAAGATCAGTGCTAGTTCAGACATGGACCATTGGGCTTGACATTGGTTGAACTCTGCTCCACATTACTCACCTTAGGTCTCCTTATGCCTCCTTTTTGACCATCCTGCCTACTGTACATGCACTTGTCCCTGACAAAACACTGCTCAAAATGTATTGCATTACTAATGAGAATAGCAGTTACTAATTAGGTTTAAATTCCAATGTACCAATCAAATTTTATTTCCTAATTGTGCTATATTATCACTAATTAGAATAACAGCTTTTACTTAATGGATTATATTTAAAATAAGATGTCTCCATCCAATGCTTTTTTCCCACATACATTTTAACTAATTGGTATTGCAATTATTAAGTTATACTTAAATTGAAATATATCAGGCTGGTATGAAATCATATGATAGTTTGCTTATTCTGCATGATACTAGTAAGAGTGATTAAGATACAGTCCAGTTAATTAGTTCTGGAAACAAAATAATTTCATGAGTGTTTGAATAAGGAGTGAATGTATATTACTCCCATGCCATATTATTAAGGAGGAGCTCATTATGGGCTGAGCAGAAATTTAACATGGTTAGTTATATTGATCAGTTCAGATTCCATCTGCAAATATTGAGACACAGGTTCTGGAGTGCATTTAAACATATACCTATATTTAAATACATTCTTAATGATTGCCCCCCATTACTGAATCAAAGTGTTTTGATTCCTGCTTCTTAACATTTTAAATATTTTTTTTTGTGATTGCTAAAAGAAATCTCTCTTTGAAGATGTATTGACTGTGCTTTCCCCTATTCTGTGATACTAACCAAACTGATGCATGTGAGGCTACATAAGACAATTGCTTATCGCTGACAATAAGCAAAGAAGTAGACAGCTCCCTCAAATCAAGATCCAGCACAGAAGGTTACTGCCAAGATAACCAGATCAAAGGGAGAGAATCATTACTGGCTAAAGGAGTTGTGATTCCTACTTTCTGCTGCCGGTGACCTTAAAGCAGCATATGGGGAGAGGATTCCAGATTGCAGCAAATGCCATGACCTGGGGGTTTTAATGCCACAGCCCTTCAGAAAAGCAACTACAGCATACAAGCTTCAGGCCGTGCTGGCCCCTGAGCACCAGCTAACCCTTGCTGCTAACACCACCTCTGCTTGCTGAGAGTGTAGGACTCTGCATTTGTGAGCAGTAGGCATGGAGGTGAAGGAGGAGGCTGAGGAGCTGCAGCCTTGCAAAATCCCTGTGTGTTTTTTTCTCTTGGCGCTATTGTGAACTTAAAGAAGAGTGGGGTAGCTCTTGATATATATCTACACAAATATATACATACCTGTGGGTCCATTCACACCCCTACATGCTGTGATGCATGCAGACAGAGGAGCATGAGCAGATGAGTCATGTCTGTCTTTGACAAAATCAGTTTTGCACAGATGGTAGGGAGATGTTACCTTCTGCATCTTTCAGCCTAGGCTTGGTCACACTTAGGAGCTGCAGAACGTTCCTATGGAAACTGTCTTTTGTTTTTGTAACCCAACATTTAAATCAGGAGTGTTTGAAAGCTGCCAGGCAGCAGATATCTGGAAAAAGAAGTCTGTAATGATTTACTACCAATTCCAGAATTGTGGTATTACCAAGAGCAGGTTGGGAGGGGATGGATATAATGATACAACCTTTCTTGTAACAGGTGATATTTAAAAGAAACCACTAGATAGATAAATGCAGCAGGTAAAATGAGGGTTAAATTAGGAGGAAAGTTTACTGGTACTTCATAGACAGAAGGACTCATTAAAAATGAGATTAAAATGTAAAGTTTTGAATTGTTGAGATCATAAAACCATTTCAGCAATGTCATCTTGCCTCTATCTAAGTAAATGAGTGGGTGAATTTTGGAAATGATACATATAAAGTAATACCTTCCTCTTCCCCCCTGGCCCATACTTTATGAGCTTTACAGGAACAAACTGGAACTCCAGAGAAATCCATCTTTATTAGAGGGGTCTCAGTCTGCCTGCACAATTTAAGGGTAAGCATGAAAGGTAACAGAAAATCATATTGTCCTCATATTAAACAAGATCTGAGTTTTGGAAGTCTCATAACAGCCAATGTCATCAAAAACTCCTACAGTATTGAAAAAGAACAGTCAATGGTAAAATACTTAATTGAGCCAGAAGGATCAGCCTGAGAGGTAGATGATAAGCCATGCTAGTAATGTATGTCTAAGACACTAAGTGTGTCCTTTATTGTAATGCAGCTATGGATGTGAAGACAGATGCTGCATGATTGTTATCCCTGATTGATTGATTGATTATCCCTGTCTAAAACTTCCCCAGAACAACTTCCACCCCCTACAGATGGGAATTCACTTGTTAAAGGGAGAGTTGGCAGCAGAGACCATCCTGAACTCTGTGGGCTGCGTCTCTTCAGGAGACAGGATTATTGCAAACACTCCCTCTGCACTAAGATATTTAAACGGTCTTCATGGCAATGTTAAAAATGTATTATGAAGTATAACTATACAATGCCTTTCACATTTAAAGAGTAACAGAACATTTTCCAGCTGTGGCCACCACAGTCTCAGAGTATGATATCTCTCTAAGCATTTATTTCTGGAGGTAGGAATGTTGCTGCCTTCCTCAATCCATGTCCAAAGCATTCCCTTCCACACCTATCGAGCTGTTCAAGGCAAGTACCCTTCATTGCTGGTTAGTTCCTCAAACTCAAACTTGCTGGGAAATCCAGACCCAGAAGGCAGTCCAGCACTACTGAAAATCCATCATTTGCCTTCACAGTGATGAGATGTGTTCATTGGTATCCTGGACACTGGCAGTACTATTTTAATTATGCTGTTATGCAGTGTGCACTGTTATAATCTGGATTTCCTGGCTAAACCCAAAAGACAGATAAAACCATGCAAAGTGTACAATCTAGACAATCTCCATTGCAGTTGTGCTGAAGATAAGAGAAACATTCTTCATATGAATGTTGTAAATACTGCCAGCTTCCCAACTGAGCAGCAGGTCATAAAGCAAGCACAGCTTGGGAGCGCAGAGGCATATATAAGCATCAGAATGAGAGGTGAGAGATAAAAACAGCTTTTGTGGGGCTGGAAAACAGCTGAATAAAACAGCGTCAATGCCATCATGATTTTCTGCCCAGTAAAATGCAAAGCTATGTGCATAGAGCAAAAGAAAATGGCATCACTGATTTTTCAGAGCTGGGAGAGCTGCTAACAGGTGATGGAAAGGAAGGTGAGTTGGGAGCAGCAGCTACCAGATCCTGCCAAGCTCTTCCAGACCAGAAAGGCTGTGAGAAGATATGGGGCCAGAATAAGAGTCCGTCGTGGTGTGTTTGCCTTCAGTCAAAACTCAGAGGAACAGCAACATAATTCTGTGGATTGAAATACTACCACAGCAACACAGCCTGGCCCTAATGGGTTCAATTCCTTTGCTGTTATGATTAACAAATGTTCTATTTTAAGTGGTCAGAAGCCATCCATTTATGCCCCTATCTAAAAAACTACAAAGAATTTGGGAGCCTAAAATGCAGTCTTTCTTTGTTGAAGTCTGACACAACTCCTATCAAGAGCAATTCTTTTGGCTGCTCAACCGATGACTTCATTATAGTGGTGTCTCTATAGATTCATCTCCATTCTTGCTGCCTTCTGCTGAAGGCTTGCTCTCTCTTGTGACTTGCTTACTTGTCTTATTTTGAACTCAGTCACAATGTGTTCTCCATGGTTTCCTTTCATGTGGAGTTGCTTCTGACGGTGTGCTTGCCTTGCTCCTTGCTTGATTGTCTTTGAGTGTTCCTGTATTGCTCAGACTCCTGGCCTCAACTGCAACTAGGTCAAGGTATTGGGTTCTCTTCTGGGTTAAAAAGTCCTCATGTAGCTGCAGTCACTGGACTCTTTTCACTATGTCTGCCTGACAGTGATCATTACTGCAAATCTAGAAGCCATACTGACTAAAATGACAGAGAAATGAGGGGCACCCATGGTAGTTAGGAATTATATGAAAGGCCACTATGATTCAAGAATATGCATCCCTATCTTCCTGCTATTTCTTTATCCTGGCAAATAGTTTGTATAACTGAGTCTTGCAGTGAAAAACCTGAGCATTTTTCTGTGCTTGTTAATGCAATCCATGTGCTTTGAGTGTTATGATTATTTATTATTAAACTAAGTAAAACATTGTATGAGTCTACTAGACTTCAGGAATAGCTTGCTCTCTTGCACATGCCTTTCCCTTATGTACAGTTTGGCACCTTTGAATACATTATTTTAGTCTAAAATAAACAGAAAAACACAAAGAAGTTTAAAGAAATGCACAGATAGTCATGGGAAAAAGCAAGCCAGTTATTTATAGTATGAAGCAGTTAAGCTTTCTGGTTGATTAATAATTATGTTTTGTAGTAAGCAGCACCCTAGTTCTGCAAGCATTTAAGGATGTCCTATACTTGATGCATTAGGTGAGGGGTGCTGTTGGCCCAGCTTCAGGCATGTCATCAAAGTCGTCTTTGAAAGGACACCTCTGCTCAGACCAGTTATGTGAGCTACGAGCTTGAACATTGCTGGATGTGCCTCTGGATCTGTAAGATACATCTGGATGCCTCAGCACAGCTGGCAACTTCATATGGTGCCAGGACAGTCAGCTCATAGGGAGGAGAGAGTGCCTTCTACATGATCTGGATAGACAAGACAGTCCATGGACTGTGACATCTATTTCACATAGACATTTGTAGAAATGAAACTTAGTTTTTGGGAGTACAGGGCTACATTGTGCTGTCAAAAAGCAAAATATTATAGGTAACTTCTGAATTTTGAGAAGAGGACATTTGCCATAAGGAAAAACATTACAGAGACTTTATAGCAAGTGCTTATTAATTCTGCCAGGTTAGTTAGGTTCTGTTATTCACTGTTCCTGCATAAATTAGGCTTTTTTTTGGTGAGAAATGTTTTGCTAGGATGATTTTCGGCACGTGTGCTGAAAGGGAATTACTGTTGAACTGATCCTGTTAGTGCTATGAAGAAACGCTGATACTGGCAGGCACTTTGATGTGCTAAGCTAAATCCCTGTGGGTGCAGGTACTAAGAAGAGCCCTGCAAAAACACAACAGGCAGATATTTATAACTGGCCAGAATATTTATTGTAATAAATCAATACTTGATTAGCAACAAATATTTCTCTGATTTCTCTCTTGTTTCATAAGACCAAAAGCAAAAATAAGATGGGATTCATCAAAGCTCACTGCACTAGACTCATTAGTCTCATTTTGGAATCAACAGTAAAGTGCGCTGTGACACTAGTGGGAAGTGCATTATGTAAACAGTAAGCACTTTCAAAAGCCTATTGTTATAGGTACTAGGACAATGTAGAACTTGGAGCTGGGTTTTACCAACAGGTATCAGTTGTGGCTTAATTTCCTTTCTGACCAGCAACTCTTTGTTGCTTTCTGGTTGCAAAAAGAGATAGAGCCTCTTTCTGTGTCTTTAAAAAAAAAATTTAAACATTTTTTTTTGTTCTTCCTTTATCACTTCAGTGTCTTCTGGACATTCCTAGCCCCCCAGGACTCACCCAGCCAATACCTCTTTGACATGTGACAAGAACTTCTCATTGACCATGCTCAGTCCTATTCAATCAGGGAGGAAAGGCTCAGAGAATAGCAGCTGTCTCTGAGCAGAAGTGCATGTCCCTCTCTGCTTCCCAATTACAGCTGTTTGGAAGATTGACAGTAATGAAACCTGTCTTAACTAATGTTATCTGTTGCAGATGTGTTCATGGGAAATGTCCTGGTTCTGGGAGGGATAGAGTTAATTCTCCCATGGCTCTATCAGGGACACAAGTATTCCATCCCATGTGAGCCATGCCCAGGGGCTAGCTGGAGCTGACAAGGAAGAAAAGGGGGATGGAAAGTTGGTTGTGGTGGTTGGTGTTGATAACTGTGTTCATATACTCCTCTATCTGTATCACTGTGTTCTTGTTCCCTTTGTTGTTCTGTTAAACTGGTTTTATCTCAGTCTATGAGTTCTGCCTCTTTCTTCTGATCCTCCCTTTGGAACTTTTCCAAAACAAAAGGCTGTGGAGGGGCTTGAGAGGGCACAGCTTCCATCTGGTCCTTTGTTGCTGACTCAGGCCAAACCAGGACAGGAAGCAATAGGTTTAACTGCCTTAGCTGCTGTTTGTTCCTTCATGTCATCTAGGAGATTATGACTGCTCAAGAACTAATGGTTGCCACATACATGTGGAGGTATTTCAGTCTAACTTCTGCCTTTAACTAATCATTCAAATATCTGTTATACAGCTAGTTGTTTCATAGTTTGTGAGAAGTTATATGGTGCCTCTTTTCTGTCCTTTCTAGACAGACACAATTGTTTGTGTTCAGGAAAGGATGTGAATAAACCTCATGTAATAGCAAAAAGCTTCTGCCACAAATACTCATGACTGCAAAAATGTTCACAGCATTTTTATTCCTTCTGTGCTACTGAGCAACTTACCTTTTAAATTAATAAACACTTTGCACAAAACATTGGAGAGCAAATTCAGAGATTTATTCCAGCAAATATTAGTCCATTCTCTCTTTCTTTTTTTTTTTTTTTTTTAAACTCTCTCCCTGTCAAGTCCTAACCGCAGCTCCACAAGATGAAGCAGGCTATTTTAAAATAATTAAAAGTTTCTGCCTTTGCATGACTTCTATTGACACCACATCTGCTTGAATGTGGTAGGAATCAGCTCGAAGCCAATTAAAAGGAGATGGGTGCCTCGTACAGCTCTCTTCTCTCTTAGTGAACTTTTGACCAAGAGGGTACTATATTGATGAATTTCATTTCTTTTAAACTGCTTGTACTCTGCTTGATAGCTTGGAGCTTTGCTCTCTTCTGTTTCAGTACAATGACCCTGCTCTGAGAAAACTTGCAATCTTTGCTTTGCAGCTATTACAAGATGTTGAACACACGGTCGTCTTCTTGGCTGTCTGCAAGATGTTTCCTGAAAGTTGAGAAGGGCTCTCACCCCACTGAAGAAATAGTAAGGCTTTATTTCACAGCTTTTAAGGCAGTAACAATGAAACAGAGTTTTACTCAGCGCTGTGTAGCTAAATAGAGTCACTCCTTCAGGGTGAGTATGTGGAAAGGAATGAATTAACTACACCCAGGGGTTGTGGTAGTAAAAAAGGTGTGTGCTATGTGAATTTTAAGCGCAGGACTTCAGGCAGGTGCTGATGCACTGGTTACTCAGGTCAGAGGTCCCTTTATGAGTTACTCTATGCATATGAAGACTAAAAGGACATTTCTGTACGGCTGCTTCTTTTTCTGTTTCTGGGATGGTGACATAGGTATTTTCACAGAGGTCTTGAGCTGCCAATATGCTAGGCTTTATGCCTGTTCTGCAATGGCTTCTGTTGAGCAAAGTCTAGCAAACAGGGCCCAAGGTGCAATGTTGCAGGATGCACATTCTAGCCTGCTCGCTATTATGGTAGCCAGGCAAAATTTATTTACTTTTTGGCCTTGTTGTCAGATAATGAGCTTTGGTCAACTATTTGGCCTGAAATAGACATTCCTCAGGCAACAGAGAAAGGTTTCTTGCTTATTTTTGCTAGCACCTGGATCCTAGATGCTAATTAAGATATGTGGCAACACAGCACACCCCAGATCTCTGCTTCATCAGAAGACGATGCTGGGAGGAAAGCAGTTTAGATACCTTTCAAGAGAAAGCTAAAGCAACAAGATTTCATCTTATGCAGAGCTACAAGGAAAATCCTGACACCTACATGCTCATATGGGAAAAGTCCTCTGCCACTCAAAAACTATGCATTCAGGATCTAAGTGACAGGTGGAAGTAGCATTCTGAAACTAGTACACCATGAATTTCCATTTCCTCAGGAATTTAATATTTATAAAGTGGCTTACCTTTGAATTGCTATGACAGTATCACAGTATTAAAGGCTTGGCTGTTCTGATAATATAAACACAACTGCTTTCCCCGAGAGCATCTTTGAGTAGTACCGTTCCAGTCTATTTTAATTTTTGTTTAATCATGACACTCTGCACATACAGAATGTGTCTTTGTGACATGGCAAAGAAGTAAGCATGACCTTTATTTAAAAAAAAAGTGTGTATTGCTACTGCAGCAGAGTAAGTGTAGATGAAATACATATACTTGTATTTACACGATATCTGGAAGAGAAACACTGACCAAATCTTTTTATCGCCACTGCACCACTCCAAGTTAATTGTAAAGACAAAAGGACATCACAAAATCTCATCAAAGGAATTTAGAGATGTCAGTCTGAGTTTCTAAACTTACAGTGAATTTGGCACCTAATTTTTTTTACCTAGTCTTTTGAAGTTTCAAGATAATAGAAAAGGAACAATGGAATGGATAGGATAATTTAGGAAGAAATTGTGTTTGAAAACATATTATCAAATAAATCACCCTCTGTGGGAGAAAACAATAGAACAGGACCTTGACTTTACTGGTTGGATAAAGATAAGTATTCAGGCTGAGACAACTAAAGCTTAGGAAGATAATCGCTTGTCCATCAGGGGCAATGTTGTCAATTAATGTTAATAGCAGCATATAGATCTCAGTATTGCTGTTGAGCATGCTGGGAATTTTGTGAACACCAGCATGGTCACCTGTTATTAAGGAATTGGAAGGGCAAAAGAAAACAAGAAAGAACACAAGAGAAGGAGGATCAGCCTTTCACTGGAGATGAAATGTTTTCCTTTTATTTAAGTAAGCAACATTTTTTCAGGTCTGAAACACAAGTGTGTCTGCATTTACTTACTGTGTGCCTCCTCCACAAGCACACCATGTCTTGAAACCCAAGATCAGAAGAGGTAATTTACCAATAGGAGATCATAATTTATGCTCCTTACAACACATAGCTTGATTGGACAGTTTGTTAATGTTACTACTTCTTCCTAGTAACTCCATTTATGATTCAGATAAAGGCAACCATCTTTCCTCACCTGGTTATGTTCATAAAAGGAGAAAAAATGGATAATGACTTGAAGGGTGTAATTTGAGGAAAGCTTATAAATATCTTAGCTTAGCTTAGTTTACCTGTTTAAAACTAAAGGGAAAAAAACTTTCTATAAAAATCTTTCATTCTCGGTAAGGGAAGATTGTGCCCAGACCTAGTTGCTACGACTGACTGAAAAATTGTTTGATTTCTTGTTTTGTTTTTGTTTTGGTTTGGTTATTGTTGTTTTTTTGTTTGGTTGGTTTTTTGTTTGTGGTGTTGTTGTTGGTGGTTTTTTGTTTGTGTTGTTGTTGTTGTTGGTTTTGTTTGTGGTTTTTTTTTTTTCCCTAGCAGAGATTATTTTTCCCCCAGAGGAGATCTGAGTATTAGAATATTCTAGTGGAAAATAGAAATATTTTATTTTGGCTTAAATCCATGAAGATGTTAATTTAGAAGTACTTCCATTTTGCCTTAAGGAAGTTACTAAACAGGAAAAATCAGGCAACCAAATTACCTGGCTTGATCCACGCAGACACCCTTGACTCCTCGGGGAAGGAAGGGAGGGAGGCAGGGACATCATGAGAGTCCTGACCTTGGTGCATCATAAAAACTAGCTTAGAGACTTTTCTCCAGATTAAAATAACAACCCCCAGCATCCCAACCATGGGGAGCCAAAAAGCATACCAAATCCATTGCCACATTGCCAACTACAAGAACATTTTCTGCTTTGATTAGAACACCTAGTTTTCACTGTCTGATTTCTCCATGGAAAAAAAAAAAAAGAAAAAAAAGAAAAAAAGAAAATTTCAGGGAGAACTATATACTATTTGTGAGCAATAACAACACCTACTTTAGCTATCCAAGCAATAAACGTAGGTGCTTCTGCATTTTTTATTATCTGATCAAGGCAGAAATACCAAGACAAGGCTAACAGAACATGCCTTTTATCAGTACTGTAGGAGCTGCAACAGTATTGCAAAAGAAGGGAGACTTTTAGAGTGCTATCAATAAAGTCTTTTCACCTCAAGCCTGCACTGATGGAGACCTTCTGACTTGCACAACAATTTTCTCAAAAGCCATGTCTGAAAGAAGACTGAGGATTCATGTTTTCTTGAAGAATTCATATGCCTCCTGATTCCAGTCCCCTCCCAAAATAAGTTTAACAACTGAAAAGAAATCCAGCTAAGAAATTCTAAGGACTCTCAATGGTCTTCTGAAAATAAACAAACAGAGAACTAACAGAATGCATTCCATTTATGAAAGGTAATGCATTGGCCTGACAGTAATGGTGAAAGGTACTCTCACTTCTAGGATGCATTTCAGTGTTTGCCCCTGGCTTTCAGCATCCAAAAGTGAATCAAGACTGGTTGGGGGGCAGCTTGGATTTTTTTTCTCTCCACAGGCCCTATCTTTCCTTCTGTCATGTGTATGCTCTTGTGCAGATGGAGGCTCTGACTGCAAGCGTAGGGTCTTACAGAGATGGCAGTGCATGTGCATTTGTAGAGCTCCACAGCCTCACCCCTCTACTGCTAGATGTAGTGATGGGCAGATTTCTGCAACCACCAGCAAAAGGCAAGGTCTACCAAAACATTGCTTGGGAGCTCTTCCTGGTGTATGTGATTTTTATTAAGTCTTAAAAAGAAATTAATTTTGCAGGATGCTGACTACAAGTGTGTGAAGATTGAGCATGTCCACTCACACCACTAGTGCGAACAGTGCCAAGCAACACCATGGCTAATTGGCTTTCCAGCCCATTGCTTGGCCTTCCTGGTAGGTAAGGCCATCCATCCTCCTGCTGTTACTCTGTTCTGAATTTCAGTTATCTGCTCCAGTTTGTGAAAAATCATTACATTACTCCATCATAGCAGCAGTTAATTAGGAATGAAAACTCACCCAAATCAATTACACCAAATCAAATTATTCTTAGGACAAAAATGCAGCAGTGAATACTGCAGTAAAATACATGAGAAACACCTCTTGCCAGTTCAGTATTTAGAGTGGCCAGCAATGACTGCAAATTCCCCAGTATAATAGGAAACAAACAGCATGTGTGAAATGATCTCAGCTCTTTGGGGTGCTGATTTTATGAGCAGGTTTGTTGGTGCTTATCTTTGGACACATGGATAGATCTTCTGAAGATAGTGGATTTTGGTTCCTGAGACAACAGCAGGGAAAGAAGAGCTCTGAATTAAGAGGCGGGGGAGGGGGGGAAGAAATTGGCTGTAATAAAAGAATACGTAAAGCATCATAGAATGATATGAGGTTGGCAGGGACTTCCAAACTTCATCTTGTCCAATACACTTGTCAGAGCAGGTCCATCTAGAGCACATTGCAAAGGAATATGTCCAGGAAAGTAAGGAGGGAAAGATCCTTCTATTCTGTGGGTTTGGGCTGCTGTCCCATTGCACCCCCCAGTCAATGAAATAGGCTGTTCTGTACTAGTGATAGTGCTATGTTTTGCAAGCAAACTGTGTCCCTGGTGTTCACCCACTTGCTTGGGAATCGATCAGAAGGCCAAAGCAGTCCATCAGCATGGAACAGTTCAGATATGCCTCTGTATGCTGCCATCAGACTACATGTGTGACTGAGGGAGGTCCTGGCATCGTTTGCGGAAGAAACAATCTCAGGCTCAATCTCAATTTGAGTGGAAGAAGCAATCTCAGGCTTGAGACAGGAATGAGTATTTTGGAGAACCATGGTCTATGATGGAGGAAATACAGCAGAGAGGTGATAAAGGAGATCGAAATGTACCAGTGCTTTGAGCCACATGGTATGTAGCGTAAGGCTTTCGAGTTAGGCCCTTATGAAGTGCCTACTATTCAGGTCCACTGTAGGCTTTCATCTATTGTCCTGGTTTGTGCAACATAGGACTAACTTCTTTTTCAATAATTTTACTGTGCAGCAAGGTCTTTTCTAATACTGAGGAAAACTGCATTTTTAGAAGACTCTGGTGTCTGAATTTGTGAAAATATATACTTTATAGCCAGCTATGCTATATGAGTTTCAAGATCTCACTGTTTCTGAGTTAGCCAGTGCGAGGACAAGGAGGAGAGAGACCTGGGCACTTGACCCAAGCCAGTCGATAAGATTAATTCATACCGTGAATGTTATGTTCAATACAAATTTGAAAGTTTGCTAAGGAGTATTCTCTTCTATGATGGCTGCAATCCTAAGAACTTCTTGCCCTGATGCCAGACCCCTGAGACCTTCCCTTTTTCCCAGAGCTGCAGCGTTCACTGTCTGATATTTGCTGTCCACTTCTGGGAGTGCACAACTTCCTACTGATAGAATCATCTGAGTATAATCCTCATATATTTTTATATTGGTGGAGATCAATATTGAATTATTAATGTTAATTATTTAGTCTTTTTCTATTAAATCTATTTATATTTCAATCCTAGAGTTTTCTTGGTTTTCCCAGTTCCCCTTCCCAGGTGTCTAAAAGGCAATAATTTTTTGTGGGTTCTTCAAACCATAATATCCATGCAGAAGTACAACCACCAGGCAGAAAAAAAGAAAAGTTTAACCCACTTTACTGATTGCAAACTTCCCAACTTGCCCTTCTCTGAAGGAAGAAAAGCCAAAGAAAGATGAAGAAAAGATGAACAGGGCTCCTTGCAGGAGCCAAGTCAGTTTGGGCAAAGGTGGAGGCACAAGAAGGGAATGGAAAAAAGTGAGCAGCCTCGTGCAAGGAACTGAGGTAATGCTGGAATGCCAGTGGTGGCTGTGGGGTGCTTTTAAGTGCTGGTGCAGAAATATTGGGGTTTATACTTGCAGATATGGTAGCTGAATGAAAAAGTTTCAGTACCACAGGGAATTATTGAAGCTTTAGCAGCAGTGAAAATATGGCTAGACTAAAGCAGATGACAGCAAGTATAAATCAATGCAGGGCAACTAATTAACAATGGTGCAGTCCAGTATTTCAGCTGTTGTAAGGTGCTGAGGTTGTTCTAGTCAGGGGATTTGAGACTTATTGCTGAACTTATACTTTAAAGTCTTCTTAGCTTTTCTTTGGATGTCTGCTGGATAGGCCTGGTCTGACCCCTATGACAGGCTCTCTGAAGAGTAAATGAATGCACAGGGATATGCCTGAGTGGGGAGAGAATAATCTTTCCCTAAAGAGAAGGTATCTGAAAAATATATATATATATTTTTTTAACCCTATGTTTTGAGGATAAGGCTGGTATGAAATTGCCTTCTATGTCTGACTCCCCAGTCCTTCCTCAAAAACATCTGTCCAAACTGGCCAATTTTGGACACATTTGAGTGAGGTGGCAGATGCCTTAGGATGCCAGTTTCATGATTACTGGGACACAAGTAGAGAGAGGACACCAGCATTGATCTTTCTTTGGAGCATGTGTCTTGCCATATATCAAAGAATCAGGTCGTGAGGTAAGGCCCTGCTGTCTTTCTTTCCCAGACATAAGTGGAATAAGTGGAAGAAGTTCCTCTTTTCTAAGGGTAAAGACCAGGATTAAAATAAGTATGCTGGAAAAGGGGTGGGTCATCTCTCCCATGGGGATGGGGTGGGAAAAGATAGCAGATTTTACTATTTTACTTGAATAGTAATGCCTGGAAGCCTTTTTTTTTT
>VZRU01017414.1:651280-711657 GCA_013398155.1 Pedionomus torquatus
TTTTAAAAAAAAAATTTAAAAAAATTTTACAAAAAAAAAAAAAAAAAAAAAGAGGAAGAGCTCTTCTGGCAGTGTCTGTTTTGTTTTTTAAAAACAAAACCTTTTCATTTGAACACAGCATTGTAACTAATGTAATTCTGAAAACAATTTGCAGAAATGTTTGTACAGTGTCAATAGACTGGAGGAAAAATTGTTTTGGGAAAATGACAAATGACCATTAATCCAGGAAGCTCTGGCCCTTTAATGAAATGATTTAGAGGGCAGCACAAAAAAAGATAATCAAAGGCAGATCCTTTCTTAGTAACAACAAATATGAGAAAAGATAAGAAGTGAACAAGTGTCTGATTGCCTTTTACAATGAGATTATTACTCTGTGTGATCATTAGATATGAATGAGGTCTTTTAATCACTGTAGCTACGTCTGGTCATTGCCCACTGAGTGAATTCTAACAGAGGTGTTAGTGTAATTTATTTAATATTAACAAAGATATCCCTCTCTCACCAAAGATGTCACTACCTCTTTTGACTCACAGTCTTGGCAGAGCAATGGGATGATGTTGTTTTTCAGATTTTGACCATTTCCTTTGCCTAGTGATTGAATGATGACGCCCTTTCCACTGTGAAATTTCTGGCAGAGCCACAATTGACACTTTCATCATTGAGCTACCTCTATGCAAAGCTCATCCTTTATCCTTTGCTTTCTTTAATTGTGCATTTGCTCTAAGATAGTTTGTGAAAACTTTAATTCTGACCCATGCCTGTATCCCAAGAGTCGTGCCCAATTCTGGTGCATGTAATCCTGGTTTGTGGAATGTTTCTGTTCCACTTGGAGGAGAAGCAATAAATTCCTATCTCTCAAGTTTGTGTGAGAAGCTTTAAAAAAATCAGTATGTAAGTATGCCTATTATTTCTTCCTAAAGTTGCAGATAGCCTGAAATCATAGCTCTGGAAATGGAACTTTCCCTCTGTACTTTTAATAACATCTCAAAACAATAATGGAGATATATTGGAGGGGGAGAAGGAAGGGAAGAGGCAGCTTCTTAACATTAGCATCTAAGATGGAAATCGTAATTTACATAGGTAAGAGATCATCCTTAAGCCAGTCAAAGTAAAACTACATACCAGGCATTATGTAAACTGATGCCAAAGTGGCAGCTGGGTTTCCAAGACACCAACAGTGTTGTTCAACGTGAAATGCACATACAGGGACTTTATATATTCCCTGCCAACTCAGCTGAAGCCCTACATAGCTAAATTGTTTTGGGGTTTAATTTGCTGCTGGTCACAATTGGGCTCTGTCACACTGTTAACTGCTAGAGCCTCAGAGGCTACTGTATTTCTAGGTGTTATGGGGTCCTGCTCCATACTCAGCTTCCCCCTTTGTAGCTGCTCTGCTGCTCCCTACAACTGGGTATTCCAGCATCTCTTTAAACCATCTTAATCTAATATGTATTTCCATATCTGGACATTTCTGATGCACATGACAACATAAGTGTCTTAGGCCTCTGACAGACATGCTGATTATTGAATTTTTATCCAACTGCTATTCAGTTTCATTCTCAAATGCCTCGTTACATCAATTGCACAGCCACGCTAATTAGACTTGTTACTTCTCAAGCTTTCTGAGCATTGCTTCAGCCCGCTCCACTTCACTGAAAAAATATCTCATCATGCCAATCTCACCGTTGACTTCACTACAACTACCTTCATTATTTCTTGCACTTCCCAGTCCCAACTGGGCACCAAACTTGAATCTACCTGTGTCTTGTAGTGGAATTGAGTGAGAGAAATACTGGGTGTTGTCTCTGCATTATTGAAATTTGACATTTTGTGATAACAACTCCCTTTCTCTCAGCTACTAGAAGGCACTGAATAATAATATTGGAAAAAGAGCTATTCCCACTGAAAACATGCAAAATGTTTCCAATAAAACCAATAATGAGATCTAGTATCAACATAACATGCATCCTTCTCCTACATAGAGGCAAAACGCAGACCTCCATTGACACAGTGGATGCCAAATTCATTCTATACTCTGGCTTGAAGACTGACCTTAAAGCAGTGTCTAGCTCTTTTCTGAGGATACTGACCCTCATGTATTAATTCTTTTGAAGCACCAGCACAGAAAGTGAAAATGTTGTGAAAGAAGCAGAATACATAAATGCTCACAGAATTGGAAGGGACCTTCAGAGATCATCTCGTCCAAACCCCTGACAAAGCAAGTTCAAACAGAGCAGGCTGGACAGGAACGCATCCAGGCAATCTTTGAGTGTCTCCAGAGAAGGAGATTCCACAACCTCTCTAGGCAGCCTGTTTGGGTGCTCTGCCACCCACAAAGTAAAAAAATTTTTCCCTCATGTTCAGATGGAACTTCTTGTGTTCCAGCTTCAGTCTATTGCCCCTTGTCCTGTCACTGGGTGCCTTGACATCTGCTCTTTAGATATTTACAAGTATTGATGAGGTCCCCTCTCAGTCTTCTTCTTCTCCAGACCAAACAGATCCAGCCTTTCTTCATAAGAGAGGTGCTCCATTCCCTTGAGCATATTCATAGCCCTACCTTCATAGGTCAGTTGATTTAAGTTGCAGAACTCAAAAATTATGGGATTCTGGATACTGTTTAATTAAAAGGATTACTGGCAGCAGTGGAGGAGTTTTCAAACTTAATTGAAAAATCAAATGTACTGGTGGACAGAAGTGTTTTCCTATAATAAAAACTAATAGCATCTCCTGTGCTTTACTTGACAGTTTGCCTTTGCCTCATAATTGTGCTATTTTGCCTGGATATGCAGAGATAGTTTCACCACTGAACACAAATTTGCCATATAGGTTTGGTAACTACTCACAATATAAAATAGCATATATGGTACAATCCTATTGATCATGTAGCATAAATCAGTTTTTTTTGCCTCCAGATGACAATGCAAAGTAAGTGTCCTGGGAAGGGACATTGCAACCTCGGAGATCATGGTCATATTAAAGCTTTTGGAATGAGATTTTTCTGTTATGGTCATCTTTTTCTCCCTGAAACCAGAATAATTCAAAATTTATAATTAGTAATTATTTCCCCACTGATGATGTTTTAACACATCTGTTCTGAGCTACATATGCTAAAGCAAACCATGCAAATGCACTTAAGTGTGACATATATGTACATTGTTAAAAGCTGCAATCAAGCAAACAAAAAAGTTGTTTTAACTGCTTGGCGTCACATAAAATAAACTTCATTAGAACTGGACTTCAGTATCCCTAGATGGTTATTATTGAAGCCATCCAGGAAAGTTAGAGATCTATTCACCAGGTGGTTTAGGAAACCCAAAAGAATATCAAGTGTAAGGTTCAGTTCAGACCCAGCTCAGGGTTTTATGTTCTTCATCCACTTGTGAAGCAACCCAACTTTGGATGCAATGAGATTGATCATCCCTACATCAACACCAGGGACTGAACCAAGGAGTACTAAACCTCAGAGTTCCTTCACATTAACCTAGAGGGTATCATTCTGATAAATGCAACAATGCCATGTCCATAACTTAGTCCACAGAAGGTGACACTTCACTGCACACTCTAACAAAAGAGGCAGGGAAAAATATTTTATGCCATGATCTCTGCATGTTACAATGTTCCAAGAGGGGAAGCAACGGGACATGTGTTCCTAATCATGAATTTCTGATGAAGACATATTTGTGTATATTATTGGGAATGTCATCTGCTACTGGGATGCTAGTTTTATCCTCCTTGTTGTCTCATGGTCATTTTCCCTTTGTTTTGTTCCACATAATTTTAGATGCTGTTTCCACATCATGCATTTTAACTCTAGATCTATTATCACAAACAATTTAAGTTCTACTTCTTGATCAAGAATTTTAGTCATGCCCAGTTCTGCTATTATTTCTAGTTGTATTTATTGTTATAACTAGAGTTATTCATATTTTCTAATAAAGTGGCAATAAAAGTTTCTTATATTTCCTTGTAAAGCCCCTAAGAGGTGCAGCTTGAGTCTCTGTAAAATACGTGAAATGAGAAAATACTTAATGTCTGGATGCAGCAGCCAATATAGTGTGAAATTCAACTCTATAATGGCAACAACATAATTCTATAACATTCCTACTTTTTATATAGATAAGCTTTTTAGCTACAGTTCTGTTCTAGTGTCCTGGTTTGAGGTAAAAGGAACCAATTTACTGTTTTACAATTTTGCTTTTTTAGCTAACTAACTAAAGTCTGAAATTAACAGCATATTTTCAGAAAACTGTTCACTCTCACAATGATAAAACCTGATTATACCAAGGAATGGTGTGCAGAGAGGTCCTTGCTTATACTTACTTCTATAACAACTAAGGTCAGGTAATTTCGTTATTTGCCCTGTTGGAGGGTCAGAAGCAGAAAAGCATAGAGAGGTCACACCTGTATGGAGGAACAGACAGGACAGGTGACCCAAACCTGACCAACAGGGGTACTCCATCCCATTCACATCATGCTCAGTATAAAAGCTGAGGGATCAAAGGATCAACTCTCTTTCTTCAATGGCCGATGTCTAAGGAGGACCCTGTCTGTGTGTCTGCTTTTGACCCCTATCCATGTGTTCCTGACTCTAGATCTGGAATCCAGCTCCTGTCAATCACCAAGTCCAGTCTGGGAATTTTCCTGATGCCTGCTGGTGATGTGATTTTAATTTTTTCATTTTTCCTTCTTGCTCTAACTTTAGTATTAATACTTAATTAAAGTAGTTTAGTTCATTCTAAACTCCTACATCTCCTTATCTCTTCCTCTCCTTTCTTTTTGGGGGGAGGAAGGGCCATCTGTCAATCTGGTTTTGATAAATTTGGCTGAAACCATGACATCTAGTTATGCCAAAAATAATTTTGTTTGAATTTTTGTTAATGGAATGGCTAACTTTCCAATTGAGTTTTGTTTTTGTTAATAAAAATGATGTTTCTAGGTTTTGAGTAGTAGGATCTGGGAACTGCTGCAATAGCAGACAAAATTTCCCCTTCCTGAAGAAACACTGTTAATGATTTACTTCTGGAAGAAATTCACCCAATGAGGAGTGGCAGGAGTGAAATTAATAAACCACATGAAACAGAATGAGTCCAGTGAAATTAATGAATTAGAAGTAGAAGGTGGGAGGAAAAACACTTATTTTCTGCTACTGTGAGCATATCTGAAGCTTTGCTGTGGATCTGTGAGCAAAAGGGGGTAGGGACAGACATGGAGGCTGGGAATGTTGCTTTTGCAGGTGTGCTCAGTTCCCAAAGGCTACAGCTCATCCTTTTGTTATGCCTGGAATATTCAGAGCCTCATTCCCAAACCAGCAGCATTTCCTCTTGAAATACAGAATGAAGTTTTTCAATAATGTAAAAAGGACATTAATTTCAGGTCATTTCAGCTCAAAACCAAACAAATGCAGCCCCTAAGGAATTGGGTAACTCTAAGCAGAGCTCTTTCTGCCCAGAGTTATCCAGATAATACTCATCACACCTGCCCCCAAAATAGTTATTTGTGAACGTATACCTTGGAATAAACATTTTTGAGAGGAGTAGAACTGATGAAATCATATCTTCTATGATTTGTTTTCCTCCTCTCAGGCTGCCCTGAATTATAAATAAGTTAAACTCCCTTTAATGGCAAGTAATGCATTACCAGGCACAGGCTATTACTCAGCTGGAGCACTGCCCCTACTGATTCCTTCACTTGATCTTGCTGGTGGTCACCTGGTGTCAAGCATGATGTGAAACATCTGCATGTTCCTCTCTTTTACCTTATAGAGCACATGATACAGGTTTTACTTTTAGTGAAATCTAGGAGTGTTGAGCTATTCTCAAATCTTCTTTTTTTTTTTTTTTTAATGTGCTGGAAATTCATCAATAACATTGGATGGGGGGTTGGATGGGACGATTTCAGAAGTGTCACTAGATTATAAGTATTTGTAATTATCCCAGTGGCAGCAGAAAATACCAAATAGCTCTCACCCTACTGCATAACGCAGTATAAGATCTGCACTACTGCTGAGACCAAAGTTCACATAGATGAAAAGCTTCTCAGTCTCTAAAATATGTAACTCTGCTTTGTTAACCAGCTCTATGTCTCCTGTAGCCTTTCAGATTATTTGATTACTCTAAGGTGTTTGCTTCTTGTCCACCAGGTAAAATGAAATACAGATGTAGATTTGTATTTGATACAAATGAGGATATGTCTGAATTAACTCAATAAATCTGAATATAGCATATGAATCAGGTTTACTCTAAAATAGAAGTAGGTATCGGTGCTCTTGCCTGTTAATTTGAATTGATGATAGCAATACATTGGATTTTAACGTCATTTCTGCATGTGGCAGTCGGATTTTTTAGGTCTCTTCTATAGTTTCTTCCTGTTTGGTCTCTCCTAAACTCAGATCTTTGACCTACAGAAATTATTTGAAGAGCCAGATTCTTTTCAGAGGTTCCCGTTGACAGGACGAGGGACAATGGGCACAAGCTGGAACACAGGAAGAAAAAAATTATTTCCAGTGAGGGTGACAGAGCACTGGAACAGGCTGCTCAGGAAGGGTGTAAAGTCCTCTTCTCTGGAGATTTTCAAGACCTCCCTGGATGCAGTCCTGAGTAAAGTGCTCTAGGCAATCCTGATCTAGCAGGGGAATGAAACTAGATGATCTCCAAAGGTCCCTTCCAAATCTGACAATTCTCTGATTCCGTGATCTCTAATTCATTTATTGTCTATGAGCAACAGTGTCGCTTTATCTGTACAGTCTTGCAAAGAGCTCCTAACAGTCTGGCTTAACTTGGAGTCTTTTAATATTAGCCCCTCTGCTGTTAAAATGACTGTTGCTGCCTCCAAGGCTGAAGCACATTTTTCTCACTGGGGCTGGAAACTGGAAAAGATGAGGGACACATTTTCTTTGTCTGTTTTTCTTTGACTCTAAATCTTTGTCTACCCCTGTCCTAATTCTGGCAGGGAGAGGGTTAATTTTCCCCAGGTTCTAGCAGGGCCACAGATATTCCATATTAAGTGAGCCATGCCCAGGGGATAACCTGGGAGCTGGCCAGGGAGGGGTCAGCAAGTTGCTGCTTGGAGCCGGCTGGGGTGTTTGAGGTGCAGTGGGTGAGTGATGGTAATAATGTTTGTACATTCCTCTGTCAGTGGTGGTGTTTTTTTTCTTTCCTTTGCCATTCTGTTCAACTACCGCCTTCTCAGCCCAAGAATTTTGCTTTTTTTTTTTTTTTTTTTTTTTNTTCCCTGTCTTTGCCTCTTCTGATTCTCCCTCATAGTTGTGGTGGGGTTGAGCAAGCTGCTGTGGTGCCATCTGAGGCTAAACCACGACACCCTGAAAGTTGAAAGTTGCTCTTAACATCTTTTCTATTTGCCCCTGTATTTTGACCTCCTTCTTACTTTGCTTCAAAGATGCGGGTACTACGTGTCCCTCCCTCCAAAGTTTCAGCTTTCTTCACCCTAGCTACCAGTTTAGCAGAGGCCCTGCTTTGACATTTAAAACTGTTTCTATTTCTTGGCCCTGGTATTGTCTGTGATTTGTTGACTCATTCCTCTTCATAAGCTGTATGATCTGGTGATTAAGTGAAGGTAACTGCCATAGGCTTTATTTCTGTCTGGTTTACAGGGGAGAGAGATAAGGACTGTTTGGTTTGAAAGGAGGATAAATGTACCTATAGGCTGAGAATAACTTTATACTTTATCCAGAACATGCTTTTTGCGATCTCTTACTCTACCAATCCAGTCTGTAAGCCCTACTTGAACTACCTATACTTCTGAAGTGTGTTCCTTGTCTCTGCCCATGTCAGAATCCCACCTCATCCAGCACCTCGAACTGGGGAAGTCCTAAAGACAGAGGCAAATATTTGTTCACTTCTGGGGCAGAGCCCTAACAGTGAGATAGTAATATGTGATTGTGACTGACCAGTAAACCCTTACAATGGAGGAAGGCTGAGTGGAACCATTCAAGGGCAAGGTGCCTGTGTAACTTGGGGAATAATGCAGGGTGTGACCACAGGTGTTGCAAAGAAAACTGACTTTATCTCCACGAAAAGGGACCAGAGAGGGCCTTTATTTTACTTAAACAATTATCAGGAGTTGAGTAGAACAGTTGGTGGTGTTAATGTTTCTCTCTGAGTTTATTAAAAGAGTGCGACTGTCTCACAGAGGTAACCAAAACAGCTTAGGGGGAAGGAACCTGTGAACAGTGAAAGAAACTAGATAACCAGTAAAATAATTCTAAAGAGAATAATGGGTTTGAACTGGCTTCAGTCCATATATTCCTTACTGGTGATTGAGGATACCCAGTGCCATGATAGTCAGCAGAGACCAGTAGTGGGAGTCGTGTTGGTATTGTGTCTGTATTGCATGTGGTTGTGTCTGTATTGCAATTGCTATATTTTGATAAGTGTAACTTAATTTGTATTGTATTTTCAGTACATTCACGTAACATCAACTATCTTCAGACAACTAAATTTGATATTAAAGGTTTTACCCTCCTTGAGTGGACTACCTAAAAAAAAAAAATCTGTCTGACAGAAAAAAAGAAAATGAGGAGGGCATTAGACTCTGACAGTGATGGGCAGATCAGCTGTTTGATCTCATTCAAGCTTATTCTTGTTTCTTCCACTGAACTACTCTATAAACTTGGGCATGTCACTTTGCCTTTTTCCTCTTGTGTTTTTAGCTTAGTTTTATCACAGGGTATTTGGTAATATCCCAGATATTGCCTAGACCAGCCTAGCTAATTTAACTGTACTTGTAATCTGCATACTTTAGGGAAACACAAACATAATGGTATAAATGTGTTTATATTAGTGCAGCTGGACCCATATGAAGACTTACGTTAGCTGGGCTCTGTAAGTAAAAGTCATATTTCTAAGTGGCATGTTTTATAAAACCAGTCTTAACTACCTAGCAGGAGCTTGTACTCAGTGTTACTATACTTCCCACTTGATCCTCTTGAAACTGCAGGTTGCTGATGCCTTTGTGCTCTACAGCTTCCAAACTATATTCCACAGTCACCTTCTCTGAAACAGGTGGATTTTCAGTTGCTGGCAAAGTTTATGCGCAGAAATGATGTTGTGGTATTGCCAGTCATTCCTGTTGCTGAGAGGTGCCAAAACAAAGGTCACTCCATTTGCTCTTTTATTTTTGTCCATCTGCCTTGCAATGCAGGATCAAGATTTAGCCTTAACATAAAGTTTACGGTGATCTAATTCTGGAACGATCTTGATTTCACATGGGTCTGGATGAAAGCCAAATTTGGTCTCTAACTCCATGCAACACAGGATTGTTGTATGTATGCAGTAAACTTCTCTTTCTTCTCGTTGGAGACAAGCTAAGAAGATCCCGTATCACATTTGTAGGATGCCTAGTGAACTTAAGGGGAAAAGGTAAGCAGGGCTGTGTTTAGGGTGAGAATAAGAGACTTGCTTAGATGAGAGTGAGAATGTGCACACCTCATGGCTAAAGATCGAGTGTTCTGTTAAGGACTTGCTTAATTAATGTTAATTAATTAATTAAATTAATTTAAGTACTCAAATTAATACTGTATAAATGGGAGGTAAAGGGGCACCAAGTACTCTTACCTCTGTCTTCAGATGATACAATATAGTAGCTAGATACATCCTAGAAACTTATAATTAAAGCTCTCTGCAGAATATATGAAGGCTTTGCTTGAGCATCCTGCATAATTCTCAGTCAAAGGAGAGGAAAATTCCTTTGAAAATACATGAGGTGGTGAATCTGTCCTCTCTGTGTGCTAGAGCTCCAGCAGAGCTGCTGAGGCCTGGTGTTGTTAAAGGGATGTAATACTTGAAGTGCAGTATAATCAAATAAAATATGCAGAAACCAAGCAGAGCCTTAGGCTCATTTCATTTTAAGCAAACAAATAAAAAACTGTAAGGGCTGATCAGGATGTTGGAAATGGCACAGGGAAAATAGCATGGAGACAAAAGCAAACCTTTGATTCCGGAACAGAAAGAACCCAGCAGTGACTTCTGTGGCAACAGAAGGGCATGGGTTTCACTTGACTCAAGTTTATGGACCACACTCTGTGGTGGTCTCTATGTTTTTGAGGCTGCATGTTATCCAGAGCTGTCTGCTCAGGCCATGCTCTTTCAAATCTATCACTATGGGTGGACCTGGGTGCCTATAAAGAAACTCTGTTGCATCCATTAGGGCTGCTTGGAGGTGTGGGATTACTGTGTGCTTATATTTGTCCGTTGTGAAGAAGGCAGGCATAAATGAAGCTCTGCGGAGTCATTTGCACCTGCCAGAACATCTCTAATTTTAACTGCAAACTGATTTCCAACACTGGTGCCATACCAGCAGGTGTAGTCTCTCTGTCATGTTTGAGTTAAGAAGGGAAGCATGTGCTTCTTGTTGATCCCTTGGAGGGCCTTTGTGATCCCTTGCCATTTTCCTTTGTTTCTCCTTCTTGCATGCTTGTCATCCAGAAAGCAAATGCAGAAGGTACTGTTGGGCCTGTGCTTGTGAGCAAAAAGGGTACCTTCACAAGATGCAAACTGGTCTTACGGTTTGGGCTGTGCCCCCCCCGTCCCCCCGAAATTTGTGTCTGAAAAGAGTTGCTTCTGTCTTGTAGCTCCTTTGCTCTGGTGAGCTTTCTTGTCCACCAGCCTTTCTGGACCAGAATTTTGTTTTTGATCTTCAACAGAAATTGGATAGATTATGTCTCAAAACAAATAAGCTTCTTTTATTCTGCCCCCAAGTCAGTTACTTGAAGCTTTTCCAGGAGCAGAAGCTCCTTCTGTTATTGAATATTTTTATGCTCATTAACGTTTCCCATCTTTGTGCAGTAGGTCAGAGCTGGGAACAGAAGAAGATTGTTCCTACCAATTTCTGTTTGATCTTCTTTTTATCACACTGCCATTAAAGGACTTTCACCATCTCTGCAGTTGGCTACAGTGTAAAATCAATTGATGCTCACAGTGCTCTGCTGCTCCTTCCCAGTTTTTCTGCACCTTTTTTCTAGATACTCAGCAATGGGTAGGGTTAGTTCAGACCATGAAGTTGCTGGACTGGAAAACTAGAGCAGAGGAAAGACTTCTTCCCATAAGGATACACAGGATAGGGGCATCTGTTTACAAGTTTTTAATTTGATCTGTCTCTATCCAAGTAGATGGTAAACAACAGAGCTGTTTTTTTTTTTTTTTTTTTTCTGGAGCACAGGAACAGGCATTAGCCTAGGGAAGATTGAGAAAAAAGAAAAGCTGCTGTGAACTGCCACAGTCTCCCATATGGTTGCTGGCTCTCAGGGTTTTATAATGTCTCTGTAGTTGAAGGCCCGTTCAGTGTCCTGTCTTCTTAAGACAGGTGTTTCAGTGAGGACCTGAGCTTTCATGATTAAAGACAGCAGCCCTCCCAAATCCACATTTCTCAGCCTTCTGGCTCTGTAAGAACTGGTAAAACGTGTTCTCCTGTTACCACAAGACTTCAAAACTGCTGATCATTTTTAAATTGCTGGCTGCTGATCCACTTTCACCAAGTGAAATAGTAGCACTTCCTACTTTGTAGACAATGCAGTCTTATCACTGCTGCATTCAAAGCAGAGTTATGCCAAAGCTGAGCTGTTTTGAAAATCCTCTCCTTGAGTTCCTAAACTTTAATCTCCTGGTCTTGCAAGTAGTGCCACATACATCCCTTTAGATCTTCTCTTGCTTTAAAGTTATACATTTGAGTAATCTTGTGCGATAAGTGTGGAGTGATGTGGGGATGAATGAAAAGGACTTACAGGGGCTCGGAAGTCACCTTTACATTTTTTCACTGTATTGCCATAGTAACAACAGTCTGCTTGTTGTGTAGTCAAAAATTATCACTGTGTGCTAACTATACTTTACAGAGAAGAATGTCACGTTATCTATCTGGAAGGATGACAAGACATGAGAAATAATCACAGTGACTTGAAAAACTAAAAGCACAATTTTGTGCATGGTGCCATTTCTGTTTTGCATTTCACTGTCTACCAGTGGCAGGAAAAAAGCTGTAATTAGTGCCATAAAGCATGGACTTCCAATCCCTGGAGAAACAGAGCAACTCCTTGTGGAGTTTTAGTTGACATGGTGATGTTATAGGATAGCAATATAGGATCTGGAAAGCCATGGTAACTAACTGTGCAGAGATACTATAATGTAAAGGGCCCTGTGGTGATTCGTTGACAACAGGGCTTGAATAGTCTTTAGCTATAAATCTACAGGTTCAGTGGCGAAAATAATTGTTCTGTTATACAAACAGATGTATCAGCCCCTACATGTTGTCTAGCACAGACAGGCTGCACTTTGAGTGGGGACAGTTTATTATGTCTCTAAAGCAGCCATAGATTGTTCCCATCCCAGGACCGGAGAAGCAGTAGGTTTTGGTCATTCTCTTGTTGTTGCTCTGCAGCTGACAGCCTGCAAATTGCCCCATTTTCTTTTCCTCACCACCAAGCCCCCAGAGCCCTTAAGTGAGGGTTTTGAATAGGAGTTCTGTCAGCTTTTAGAGAAATGGACATAATGGAGAAGTTGTGTGGTGATATTGGAGCTGCCCTGCTGGGAAGCCCTTGCCATGTGAAAGACTATCAGGGGTAGATACATTAGCTACCTGACTCCCCATGAGAATTACCTGTGTGCCCCCAGTGCTACCCATCTGCAAAACTGCTATCACAGGGGCCAGTCTACTGCTGTACCAGATATGTCTTGTGGAGGGAAGTGGTCTGTCAGGTGATGCTTCAGGGTGCAAATCTGGAGTCCTGCACTCTATGATGAGCTTCCTTAGAGGCTTACAGTGTTGTGTGGCTTTCTGCTCTCTGCTTGGATTGGGATTCTATATTGGCTCCACTGAAAGGGGCCAGGCTTTCGGCCAGAGAGGTTTGCAGCAGGGATTCTGTCTCCGAGTGTTGTGCAAAAATTTACTAGGGCCCTGATCATGCTTGAACTTCTATATGCTAAAGCTGATGCACGGAACAGCAGCTTGACAACCTTAGAGGGTTATAAAGGAGGTATGTTTATTCAGCGCTGGATGCAGATGATATCACTCCCAGAGATGTGCACCCTGAGCACCATCGTTTCCTGCAGTTATATGCACAAAATATTACATATTCATGAGATTACCTAACATGCCTATACATACAGTAACTATCCCCACTTCATACTGAAATGAGTTCTCCACCCCTCTGCATCTGTGCTGTGCTTCTTAGTAGTGGTCGTTAGGGGTCTTAGTGATGAAGTTAGTAGTCTTTCTCATTGTGAACTTTTCACCCCTGGTGTCTTACACAAGCTCAGACCATCCCGGAGCTCATACAGACCCCAGGTCTGGTTTCACTGAGTTCTGTGGCCTTGGCTTCTGTTTTGTTCCTGTTCTGCTCCTAGAGTGTTAGTCCTTTAAGATAAGCAAACATCTGAAAGCTTTAAAACTAGACAAATCTACTCTAAGGTTTCATTCCCTATCTATGACGGAAAAACCCCAACTACTAGACCCCTTATCAAAGCAATACAAAGGTTAGTAGTAATCATTCATTATGGACAGATTAGCAAAGCTGTTCCCATGAAAGGTCCTAGAAGAAATTCCTTCTGAGGTGTATTTGACTGGGTGTACATACTTTTCACTAATGCAGAGCTATACTTTCACAACAGTTTCTGGTGGACTTGAGCAACCAGTAAGTCATTTCAAGCCCTTAAAGCCACAGCTGCCAGGCTGTACTGAAACTTCACAGATGTCCTTCCGTAGCCTGAGGGGAAAATGGCTTTTTCTCAGTTGTGGTGTTTTCTGTCTTGGGAAAATTGGCTTCTCACCCCCGCAACAGTATTTAAATGAAGCTGAGTGGGCTTTTTGTCACTTTATTGCACTTATCATTCATCAGAAAATTTCAGATGTTAAGGCTTATACCAATCTGAAGCTATAATGACAATACAAAAACCATCAATAGTTTTCCACGTTTGGAGAGAAACAACAGCTTAGTAATTTTTTTTTTTTTTTAGACATACCAAAAATGATTACATGATCCCAAACAAATGTGAAACAGCCTCTGAAGTTTTCAAACCTATAGTGATGGTCAGCTTCATGTGCTGATCCAGTGACTGAAGAGATTCATGATGTAAACCTTGTAGGAGATTTTTTGCATTCATTGGTCTCTTAATGTGCATATTTTACCATGTGCTGTTGTCATGGTTGCACAGGTATGGAGTTTCCTGTTCTGGAAGACAGACAGGAAAGTTAACAGCATATCACTGAGCAGGTGTAATCACACAGGGACACATGTCTGCTAACACAGGGGAACCCTGTTCTTCTCTTTTCTCTTCTCCAGGCTTTTTAATGTGTGTTGCACGTTCCCTGTGGGAAACTCCTAAGCTATTTACTAGTCACCTAAGTGTTCATATTGGTAAGAGCATTATTACTGAGAGAAATAGAAGAGCCAGACCAGTGCACAGGGCTTTTCACAATCCACCTTGCATGTCCCCTCTCCATTTCATTTTAAATTCATACATGTTTTTTTTTTTTCCCTCCTTGCACAATTTCTTATTCATATCAAAACCTCTCTGATTGTAACACTGTAAATCATTTGTGTAAATTACTCTTGACATGACAATGAAATAGAAGGAACAACTGGACCTAAAACCAGGTAGCAGAAACTTCAGTAGGCTGATTGTCCATGGATTGTACCACATGAAATGTGTCCTTAAGGTGAACTCAACAAACTGTAATATGAAAATCACTCCTCTAGAAGTTAGGATACCTCTGCTTGGAGACCCTCACCCACTCAGCCTGTGCAGTAAATACACAATAAAGATACACTATACCTTTAATTGAAGACAAGGACATTTTATACCAGGTAGATTCAAGATAAAGGATTACCAGCACCAGTAAAAAGTGGATAAACAGTGAATATGATAATTATGCTAACTTATAATATATAAATGGATGACTCTTTCAATGCTGGGTGGAGCTTTGTGGTGATACACCCAGGCATCTTTTTCTGTGCTGAACTGCTAATAAACAGCTAATACTTTGACTCTGTGTGTTACTGGCTTACACACTGGATAAATGATCCCATGAGTTTTGGGATGTTATCAACCTCCTTTCCCCTGCAATAATTATCTCCAAGAATCTCTAGCCCTTCAACATTCTTTTAGCGTTTTCTTCCCAAGTTTCTTCACCAGTTTATTTCTTTCATTATGTTTATGTACACTTTTGTAGAGGAGACTGGGTCAGGAAGCACAGGCTAGGTCAGAAGAAGGGGAAGGATTACAGGACAACCAAAGAGCAGAGGTGCTAGGCTGAAACTAGACCTCTAGAGCTACAGATAGCATACTGGAGAGTCTTGAGCAAACAGTGGAAGAGCAGTGAACCAGCAGACTCCTCTGTCACCATCTATAAAGCAATGACATTGTGTAGTGAGGCACTTGGTGACTAAGAGAGCTGCCAATGATTTCTCTGTTTGGACCCTTTAGGCAATTTTGTTTTGGCTTTTTGTAACAAAATATGTGTGACTGTAGCAGGACCTAGCAAATGTGTAGTGTCCTCTGTTGACATGGGTAAGGTAGCTAGAAAAGATGCACCAGCCAGGGTACAAATGCTTTCAGTGCACTGGATATATATTTTGGTGATGAAGGTGGCTGCTCCGGTGTGACTGGCTAGCAAGGCACTTACCAGTGTCTGAGACAAAACCATCCTGATCTGGGAGAGTGTGAACTTGAAACGCTGTGGTGAAGGAGCAAGAGGTGGAGATTTAGAGGAAGTGTTGATAGCCTTCCTGATTGCTCTTAGAAATTCATACCTGGCTAATGTGCCAAAGCCTACCATGCTGCTGTTGTCTCCCTGCTGCATCTCTCAAGGCAGCATAGGGATGTTGGCATTTGCTGCAAGGTACCTCTGCTTTACTGTATAATACATTCCTAGTGCCTCTGGGGATGTATAGCTTTAAAAGCATGGTTTTTCTTTGGTTTAGCAAGGCAAGTAATGGGAGTAGCTGTGTCCTGCTGGGACTTTGAGGGGAATGGGGAGAGACAGAAAGCAATTATTCAAGTTAGAATGCATGCAGAACACTTTTATTACTCTTATTTATTGTTTTATGGTCATGCAAGTTGTGCTGTGCTTTGGAGGAAGCCAATTGCACAGCTCGTGTAAATCACTGTGGCTCCATGACACCACTGGATTTACACCAGCTTGCTTTTGCTACAACCAGGCCCTCAGTTTCAGCTTCAAAAGATTACTGTGTTCATTTTAAAATGTGAAAAATTGGGACAGAAGGTGTAAAAAGCAACAACAAGGGTATGGGAAGGAAGCAACCAGGCTGGTTGCCTGATGCAAGAAAAGATCATAGAATCATGGAATTGTTTGGATTGGAAGGGATCTTGAAGATCATTTTGTTCCAACCCCCCTGCAATGGCCAATTAGACCAGGTTGCTCAGAACCCCATCCAGCCTGGCCTTGAACACTTCCAAGGAAGGCACATCCAATAGCTTCTTTGCACAAGCTGTTCCAGTGTCTCATCACACTCACAATGAATAATTTCTCCATAATATCTAATCTAAATCTATATTCTTTCAGTTTAAGAGCTTGTCCTGTTGCTACACTCCCTCCGTAAAGAGTCCTTCCTCCTCTCTCATGTAGGCCCCATGTAGATGCTGGGTGGATGGGTAGAGCAAAGAGATAATCTCTGGTCTTTTTTTTTTTTTTCCTGCATCTGAAAAACTTTGGTAAACTTTTGGGAAATATTCTGACTAATGCTTACATTGTGAGAAGGAAATGCACTGGGAAACAGAGCATGTTTGAAAGGTTTGAGGTGAAAATAACTGGAAAATTCCTGTTTGCATCAAAATAAGTTGTTTTTTCTTTGACAGATTGATGGCTAGGAATTTCATGTCATTTATTTATTTGAAGGATAGACTATTTACTGGGCACAAGTGTCTCTCTTTTTTTTAAATTTTATGAACTGCATGAAGATAGTCTCAGAGTCTTTTTTGGTGCTGGTGATGGTTTTACCCATTTATATTTTATTTCTGAAGCAGAATATGTCCTAGGGCAGGGAAGCGAAACAATGACAAGTCATGGATGTGCAATTACAGAGAAGGTGAGGAGTTGCGTAAACAGAGTATTTTTAGGGTGGATGTGTGTGAGGATTTAACTAGTTAATTTAGTGATTATTTTATTTATTATGTTTGGGATTTTTTGGAGAGGGGATATGCAGCACACTGCTTCACGTTACTTCTGGAAGCTTCCTGCCATGCTTCAGGAGCCAGAGATTGATGATCCTGGCTGCCAGCCCAGCTTGGGGCAGGTGGTGGGAGCAGGTGGAGGGGTGAGCTGTAGTGTGCCATGCCATTGATTCTCCTCCAGCTTGCTCTTCTTTGTGGCCCAGCCACCTGTTTACAATGGCCATTGTTTCCTACAGAGGACTTGGTGTGGAGTGGGGAAGGGACCCCTCCTGTGTTGGAAGAGCAGTTGCCAGGTAGTGTTTGCCCACTCTGCTAGCAGGTGCCTCTGCAGTTGTTGCAGAAAAAAACACAGAAGTGAGGTGTGTGGGTTATTTGGTGTTTNTGTGTTGGTTTTTTTTTTTTTTCCCTTTGCAAAAGCCAAAACAGTCACCATTATCAAGATATGTAGAATAATGAGACATGGTAGTTTACAGTATCTAATTCACGTTCATTTTCATGGTTTTAAAATTAGAGTAACCTTTATAATTAGCAAATCAAGGCTTTTAATAATCATCACCCCAGAGATTTCTGGATTAAAACCAAACCACCTTAATCTTGCTTCTTTATATATTCTATGTTAGTTTCTTTTACTTATTTGGTTTGCTGCTGACTTTGTATACAATACTTGGTGATATGCCCTGCTGTACCATGGGGCAGTTTTCTCTTAGGAAGCTGCTGTGTAAAACGTTTATCTATCATTGTCAGCATTGCTGTGGCTGTGTTGCTGTAAATCACCTTGTGGACACTTTACCAAAACAAATCTGACAAGCCGTCTAACTAACCCAATATAACAAGCTGGGAGACCTGCATTTTCCACTCTAGCAGTAACATAACTTGTAACTTGTTCATTTAGCACAGCTATTGTAACTTGCGCATTTGAACTAATGCTGTATCTGTATCTCCACATTATTGTCTCTTGACAATGAGCTCTCTTAAGTCATGCTAAGCCCTCTAAGGCTTCAGACCTAAAACTACACTACTTACGTTTTTACAAAGTGAAAATCATAACTCTTCCAAGCCTAATCTGCAGTTTAACTATGCAAAGTTTTGAAGACCTGTAGCAAAAGACACAGAAACTCTCATGAAATTGCAGATTTCTCCTGAAAAAAAAACCAAGCCAACAAAAAACCCTAACCCAAAACTCATTGATCCAAATACAGAAATTTTTATTCTTGCACCTTTTGTAAAGCAGGAACTTCAGCATTTTAAAGTTTATCAAAAACTGGAGAAAGTAATAGGTGAAGCAGTGTTTCAGTCAGTGAAAGGAGAGGAGAAATAATGCATTTTACCAAAACCAAAAAGCAAATACTTCTTGGAGGAGAGAAAAATATTTTTAAAAGAAATGTCAAAATACTCCATTTTTAAAATGGTTTGTTTGGCCACTTTCATTTCTACTTTTACCCAGCCATACCTTTTGGCTATATTTAATTTGTGCTTGTTGATACTCTCAGAGAAACTAGAACTATATTTTAAACTTGTTTTTCTTGGTAGTTGATTTTATATTCACATGAGGACTGCTGTGTAGCATTTATTAGCATGACAGAGCTCAGGCATGACCTCCAGAAATATGTTCTAAAACTGAATTTTGCTGTACATTTGAGTCATCTGCATCACCAAAAGAAAAGAAGTCCCTCCCGAGTACCGCCTTCTTCCCCAGCCTCTTATTATTAATGTTTCTGTCTGAGTGCCGTGTGGTTGTTTGCATGGGAGAGGGTATTGGCGTAACGGGCAGACCCTTTCTTTTATAATCATAGAATTACAGAACAGGTCATGTTGGAAGGGACCTTGAAAGATGATTTTGTCCATCCCTTGGCAGGAAAGAGAACCTAAATTAGATTATCTAGTACGCTGTCTGATGGCACACAAAATCTCCAGTGATAGATACGCTACCATGTCCCTGGGGAAGTTGATTGCGTGTTGCACTGTAAAAAAATTCCTAGTGTCAAGATGGAACCTCTCCCAGTGCAACCTGTACCTCTTGACATTTGTCTTCTTCATGTGACCCCTTGTGCTGGATCATTTCCCTTTTATGTACTTGCAGAGAACGAGGTGCTTGTATCAACATGCTTCAGGGATAAAAGCAAGTTGGTGGGAAGGGGGGACCCCACAGGCACCTTTGCTTTAGTGGCACTGCTTCATTACATGGGCTTGCTGTCTGATCTTTTCTGTAAGATGGGAGAGGCCAGCAGGTGGGAGGAGCCTGACTTGCATTTGGGGTCCCTCTGCAATGTGGCTGGCATGGTGCTCTTGGCTCTCTGTCCATTACTTCCTCCATTGCCTAGAAGTGCTTTGCCAGGCAGAATGCTAAATACCACAGGCTGAGTTTGTGGTTAACATCACAGAGCTTGGATGAAGCTGTAGGAGGCCTAGGAAAAATGGAATAGGTCAGGGAGAAGTGAAGCTAATGAGCTTAGTTTCCTATGGGTTTATGTCTCGAGGAACATGTCTCATGGAGGTTTGCTGGGGCCTGGTCAGAGGGAGTGTTCATAGTACAGCCTTTCCCCTGGCCAGCATCTTAAACAGTCTCTTCACTTGCCTTGCTGCAGCAAAACCTGTAAAACCTCCCTGCAAATAACGTGAATGTTTTTGAGGGCGTTCCTGCAAATGCAGCTGAAATTGGCTAATGAGCTCACAGTTAGATGAGGGAGGCACAAAAGCACATATAGAGCATATAACTTGTTTGGAAACCAAACTACAAACCTAACCCTTGGTGAACACAGTCATATGATGTGAGGAGCAGGATTACTGGTGTTGGTGGGAAGAGGGATAAGTTTCTTATCCTCGAGTTGCATCAGTGGGTGGGAAACTCTTAAAATTCAGCTTTGATTAGAAAGCTAAATCAGTTATTAGAAAAAGTTTGCTATTCTAGAACTGCTTTACTACCTCTCATGTCTCATGGTATGACTAAGGGACCTTGCCAATTGAGAGGAAAATAGAGAGTTGGACTCTCAAATATTAAAAGCTCACTGAGGCTGTCAGCATTTCAGGGCCCTGCTGCCAGCAGGGCTTCCGTATTGATTTAGAATCAAATGAAATAGTGGGGGAGAGAGGAGGAGGCATAAATATTTTTCCTTTGCTAATTTATTTTCCCCTCTCATGCATGAGCTAATGCAATGGAAAGCAGTGCAGCTAAAATGAGTGCATTCCTTGGGAGCTGCATGCTGTGTTGCTCAGTGTTATAGGTGCAAATTGCTCATAGGACTGTTGGGCCAGTCAATTCCTTCCCCCTGCTGTGTGCCCTACAAAATACTGGAGGGAGGCAGCCCTTGGGGTGGCTAAAGATCACAATGGACTAACGAATGCAAATCTGGTCAGGTAGTGCACAGAGTAAGGGCCAATTTCTGCACCTGGTTCCACCAGCATGACTGTGGTTCAGAGTCTACACATGTAAGAGGGAGTCATGTCATCCCTACTGGGGGGCAGGAACAGCAAAATGGCAAATTTCCAGCAGGATGTGTCACAGGATCTGCCATTTCTTTCAGGCATAAAGAGGGCCGCACAGGGTAGGCGCACCCCTGAAAAAACCTTCACTCCTTACCCCTCCTTTCATATCTGGTTTGAGAGACCCTCTGTGTTGCACCTTTACCTTGTCTCCAGTATGCTACTATGTGTTTCTTCTTAAGTTAAATGTTGTAAAGCAGTTCTAGCTGTTAAGAACTTTGCATTTTCCAATGGTGTGCCTCCTGTGGAGACTTCTTTCTCCCTGGCCTGCATGGTCTAAATGAAACTTTCATTTTGATGCATCTTCCATCTGCTTAAGTGCTGGCCATAAATAACAACATATTACAAAATAGCCTTCTTGTCAACACAAAGATTGTTTATGTGTCATTTCCTCTATCCTTTGTGTTGCTGTAATTTCCTAGGGAAGGAGAATTTATTGGTATAGCAACATTTGGGAATGAAACCAAATTCTATGGAGGTATGAAATAAATATAGTCAATTTTTGGTACTACATTTTTATTTACACTTTACAAAATGTCTTCTTCCTCGACGGCTCTGTATCTCACCATGTGGCATCCACTTGCGTTGCAATATCATCTGTTATTTAGGGTCTTTTGTTTCCCAAGTATGTTTGCAAGCTGAGTGTAGAACTGTGAATGACGTTTCCACAGAATTTTCAACTGAAAGCTAATCTTGAATTTCTACTTGCTGTAAGCTAATCTTGGATTCCCACAGTCTTATTTTGGTGTCATATTGAACAAGGGGCTTTATCAATTTGAAATGCAGGTGGGAGATTGATCAAAAGTCATGTTAGGAAGGAAACAGAAATTTCTGTTGTCTATTTTTTTGAAATCAACTGAACTATAAATAAGTACCCTTGACTTAAGTAATGCATTTCCTGTGCCAGTAAACTGCTAAAGCCCTTCTATTCAGCAGGTAGTGCACTTTCTTGAGCAAATGCTTCCTTTCCTAAGTGGCTGACTAGGACTGGCTATTTGGTGACCAGCTGATATGGCCACTGTCCAGAGTTTGAGCACAGATTTGTACAAGAGCTTAAAGTTCTCATATTGGGCACTACTGGAATTTTGTTTTGTTTGGGTTGCTGAAATATCATTATCAATGCTGTCGAGGGCTTGTATTTCTGGAGTGATAAGTCCTCTTGTCCCAAAGAGGTTTAGTTTACTAGGGATGCAGTGGACACAATTTGGGTGTAGGCTTAGACCACTGGGATGGTAAAGGTGGAGAGCTGGGTCTCAGTCACCATTCCTTGTGGCCCTGGTCCAGCAGCAGAAGAGCTGCTCTTGATGCAAGTCTTTGCTTTTCCGTATGTTCATTTTGTAAAAGCACAATTCTTGGATTTTTACTTACTGAGGATAAGTATGTGTGCTAAAGCTCATCTTACATGTGGAAATGCATTTCTAAGCAGAATTATTTCAAAATTGAAATGCTTGCCTTTCACTGTCTTTCACCCTTTTGTACAAAGGTGTTATTGCTCTGCCGCCCAAAGGAACAGGACTGTGCCATAAAGGCCAGGCCTATGCTTTTTTGAGAAAGGACCTCATCTGAACAATGAATGCTTCTGGCTCCAGACTGCTGACTTCAACCAGGAGAATTTTGAAGGTGATTCAATAGCAGAAACTCTGCTGAGCAAGGCCTGCTGCTACTTCCATTTAGACATAAGTCAACTCTGAGACATACAATTTTACAACAACATATGTGACAAATTCCCAGAATCTGCTGCTCTAAGTTTTCCAGAGGGACAGGATTTGGACTGCTTGTTTGTCTTCAGGTTTATTAGATCCTTTGAAGAACTGACAGCATGGATAGTGCTTTTTAAATATTGTTTCCTTAATCTTCATTTAGCTTTTTTGCCTTTAGTGATGTTATGTTTTACAATCATCACTGGTGATTTTTGTGATATAGAGAGCACTGGCTTAACTTTGTTTCTGTTTAGATCTGAAGAAAACCTCCCAGAAAATCACACTCTTTGTTTCCCTTACGTTTCCCTTTCCTTCCCCAAAACAGAGCTTATATACATAATTTACTTTTTCTTGCGTGCATGAATTAGTCTCTTAAAAAGAGTTGACACTTGTCTTCCTTTGAGAGAAATCTAGAAGGCATCAAGCTGCTGGGGAAGTGGAAGGTCACCATAGGGCTCTGCAGAGCTCAGGGAGGGAATGCGTAATTTGGCCTCTGCTGTGACAGGTGGACACACTGTAGGGCTCATGTAGGATTTGCAGTGAGCCCTGGAGGTGTGGTCTGAACTCTGTGCAGAAGACGTGCAGTGAAGGCAAAGCAAGAATGGGGATTGTTTGTGATCTGCTTCTCTTTGGGTTTTCTTTGCTTCTTCAAATTAAGAATTTGACTGGCTCTGCTTATTTCTGATGAAAATCTGGCTTTTGAAACTGGAAGATATCTTCAAATATCTGAAGTTGTATTGTCTTTGGGGATGTTAATTGCTAAAAGTGCAACAAAACCTTCTGTTTGCAGTATAACAAAAAATTGCTCTGTTTTATTCCAACTATAAAATTATCTTTGGTTTATAGAAAAAAAATTCATAACTGAGCTTATGCTGTCCCCCTTCCCTTCGCGGCCACCTCCCGGCTAACTCCTGGGCATGGCTCGGGATGGAATACCTGTGCCCCTGCTAGAGTCCCCTGTCCCTCCTGGAACCAGGACAGTTAGTTACATTCACTATGCACTTTCCTTCCTGCCAGCTATTGCTTTTCATGGGATATACGTGATTTTTGTCTGCTTATACAGAGAATGAGGGGTGTACTTTATAAATTGAGGACCCATATAAGGAGGAAAAAAAAATAGCAAAAACTTGACAACTGATGGATGACTATAAAACTCTCTGATTGTGGATGGGTTCACATTGGTTGTTTGTCATTTTCTACATGTATGTTCTCATAGGACTTTACCTACATGATCATGTTTTGTGGTGGCTTTTTTTAGGATTCCTGTCTCCGTCTGAGCAGAGGATGCTAGTGCTTCCAGAACTGGTAGCTGTTTACTGTTGGTAGACTCTCAGAGTCATTCCCTGCACATTTTCTATTGCATGTTTTATCTTGCTCTGAAGGTAAGGTATCTTTATTTTCCAATAGATAGTTACAGTGTTGCTTCCCACAGTAATACTGAATACTAAGTTATTTCAATTGTCATTGCGCACCTCACTGTTATCAGCTTCATCCTGTAGCTGAAATGCAGTCAGAGAGGGGGACAAGCTAGAATCAGTACAAATGTCCATTTATTGTCTCAGTGTAGTTATCTGACTGCATACATTCTTTTCTTCTGTGATGTCAAACTGCAGCCTCTAGACATCAGCAGTAGTTTCAAATACTTGGTGCTTTTTGAAAGGTGATTCAACCTGGCTATTCAGAAAAGGAGGAACATACTAAAGATCACGCAAAACTTGATGGTTGCCATTATAAAGATAAATTTAGTGTTCTGAGCCATTGCCTTCCTGGTATCTTTTTCTTGTCACAAAGGTCCAATTGGCCAAAAATAAAAGACCCATGATGCCGGTCCAGTTTCTTTCATTTTCCTTGTAGTTCTGAAATAGGGCTCAGAGGGTAGGGGTGGTATTGATGTGTGCCATTTCTTGGGTGGATGTTCATAGCCCACATGTCAGAACAGCAAAGTTGCGGACTCTGAAGGAAAACATGAGGAATACATTTGAAATGCTTCCTGGTGTAACTAGTTTTATAAGTAAAATTAGATCTGCTAACAAGTCTCTGCCCAGGGCTAATGCATAGTTTCTTTTTGGTTGTTAGCTACCTTCTGTTAGGTGTTCAACCCTATGGGAAACAGAGGTATTAGCACAGAGCTTTGTCCTATGTAGTTCACGAGAGTGCCCTTTTTGATGTGAGGACTCTAACTACTGTGATTAGATTCTGCTCATCTGTCTCTTTGTGAAGAGCTTTTTCCCACAAGCTGATCTGTACTTCATTTCCTGTGTTCTGCTCATTGAGATTTTCCTGTATTTTCATGGGCAGTCAGCATTTGACACTCCTGCTCCTACAGTTTAAATTCCTGCATGACAGAAAAAAATGACCCCATGGCATTTTTCCTGCCCTGGGATGGAGTCAGACACTATTCTGAGCTAAGAACATCGGAGCTATCCCTAGCATGCTACAATTTTGAACTAAGTTTTAACTTTGTTATTTCTGTAAAACAAGTTATCACAGACTTTGACCTGTCTATTTTCTTTACATTATTTCTATCTTGGTGAAATCTACAGAGCCATCTCCTTTACATTTATGCATAGAGACAACTCTGAAGATGATGCAGATCAGGCTGTTTGATAGTACAAAAACATAATAGATTGCTGCATTTCATAAAGCTGTTACTTTATTGGAGTCTAGTTAGATCTTTGTAGTGCATTGCTATTCTGCATATGGGTTACTAGATGAACCTGGTGCTTCCTAGCAGATTCTCTCCAATGTGTGCATGTACTGATGTCTTCCCACTAAGTGAAGTTATCTTTCTGTACAATGCAGTGATGATAGTGATTTCTGGGTGGTGTTTTTCATCAGTGTGTGGTGGGCTGCTTTACAAGAGGAGTCTGAATCCTCCTTCCCCTATATTGTATGGAAAGCTGAATTACACAGCTGTGAAATGCTTAGTAGAAGGTCTGTCGCGATGTGGCAAAACTTGAGATTTAACCAACAGCTTGCCAGATGTTGTGTCTGTGGGGTATTGTGTGTGGAGCTCTTGGCCTTATAACAGTCTTGTTTATGCAAAGTACAAAAAAGCTCCTTGCTCTTCTTAATATCTGGCAACTAAGGAGCTTTATTGCTGCTTTCTCCTCTTATGCTTTATCAGTGTGAAAGTTGCACCTTTAGGAATGCTTTGTCTTTGATGTCACAAATCAAGAGGAGAGTAGAGGACCTGGAGTCAAGGCTGGGTACATCGTGTACAAAGGGAATGTCAGTAAAACCAGGTTTCTCTGTAACATCAATTTCCAGATAGCCAAACAATTGAATTCAAGACTTCAGAAAACTATTGCTGTTGTCTTTTGACACTTCAGAAATGGCTTCACAAGACACATTATCATTCAAACATTTGATAGATGTATGATCTTCACTTATGGACTGCTGATGCATACAATATGAAAGATGAATTTTCTGCTCAGCCACTCCCCAGCTTATTGTAGTAGAAAATTGTGCTTGGCATTATGTTGTTTCCTTTGCTGTACATTATGTGTTATATTTCTAGTGGTTGAATTAGGGTTACAAATTTCCAGAGTTATGTGATGACAGCACAACCTTGGAATTATTTTAAGACAGCATGGGAGGTAATAGAGGCCCCAAATTTATATTTGGTAATAAAAAATAAGCTCTATAAAATTTAATATGGACATAGAAATATTATTATGACTTTGAAAAGCATTGCAATGGAAAAATTCTCCTTTTTAGACTTTCTGTCTAAAGGCAACACTTAGCAGTGGTGGTGTCAACACTCAGGTTAAATATACCGTTGTAGTTTTCTGTCTTACAGGGTGATGGTAATGGAAGAAAGTGGTGAAAAGAAATAGAAATTTATTTTTACTGTTGGCTTAGTTTCAGTAATCTAGGAAGTTATCAATAACTGCAGCTGCTTGAATAATGTATAAGATGTATCTCAAGTATTTTTTCACATTATTTGATCATTTCCCCTGCTTATTGTTGTTTATAATTACAGTGGTGCCAAGAGGATTGAATTAAGTTGAGGGACTCTTATTCTATATTCTAAGATGTAGTTCTTTTCTAAAGAAGCTGCAATGTATGTTGCTTGTAATAAAGAGAAGGGAATGATAAACAGTTTGCTCAGGGTAATAGCAAAGTCTGAGCTGAAATATTTTTGGAGTCTTCCCAACACCTTGTCTGTTGGGCCATATTTGCTCTAACTGTGGTGACACGTGCTTTCCTGCTCTGTTCATGTATAATAGGACATAGACTATTGTATATTTCTTTGCTTCTGCTTCATCCACACTTATTGCCCAACAAGAAGAGGGAGCTCATTTGTGCCTCAGACCTTAGTGTTGCAATGACAGACAGGTTTGCCTTTAACACACAAAATGGTAGTACTTCATGACACTGCGAAGCCTAGAAGGAAAAAGAAAATCCTGCTTCTGCCAATGGGAATGATAATGAATCCATGAGGTCTAGGATGTGAGGGTTATTTTACCAGCTTTTCCTGAAGTACTTGTGCTCTGTCATGACTTGATCCCAAAGTTTGAACCAGTGGTCTCCAACTCTGTCATGGGAGGTGGCTCTTAGTCTGAAGTCAAATAAATTCTGTGTAAATTTCAGATCTGTCTGTGCAGTTTCCATTGCCCTGGCAAGGACAATTGTTGAAACTCTATAATTACATTTCTGTGGGTTTATATTACTTTCTGAAATATTTTATCTTGATTTAGCTTATGTATAGTGTTTGCCATTGTAGTCAGAGTTTGAGTATTCAATAAATTATGAGATTGACTTATTCCCATTTAAAAAGTAATTTCAAAATAAGATTGCTCCTCAATAGTGCTGTAATCGAAGACTGAAACATAATGAGAGTAAGTGATTGTTCTTCTGTGGATTTCAACATGCTATTAAAAATAAAGCAAAAAGAAAACCTTGATGAAATCCATAAACTCTCTCCTTTTCAGTTTAATGGCAAAATCAGAAAAATAGCTGTTCACTGAAACAGACACAAGTGAGTTCAGTTGTGTTTAAGACTAAAGAAATAAATCTAAATTAAAATATTTTAAGAATGTGGTAACTTCCTTGAAGATGTAGAGTATTGTATTGTTCTCTGTCTGTTAGCATTACAAAATATTTCCAGTTGCCTGTTGACTCAGACAGACCAAGAGAGAGATTTATCATGTTTAGGGTTAGATCTTCACAGAATCACAGAATTGTAGGGGTTGGAAGGAATCTTCAGAGATCATCTAGTCCAACCCCCATGTCAAAGCAGGGTCACACAGAGCAGGCCAAACAGAAATGCATCCAGGTAGGTTTTGAGTGTCTCCAGATAAGGAGACTCCACAACCTCTCTGGGCAGCCTGTTCTAGTGCTCTGTCACCCTCAAAGTAAAGAAGTTTTTTCTCATGTTCAGATGGAACTTGCTGTGTTCCAGCTTGTGCCTGTTGCCTCTTGTTTTGTCACAGGGCACCACTGAGAAGAGCCTGACCCCATCATCTTGACAACCAGCCTTTAGATAATTATAAGCATTGATAATTTCCCTTCTCAGTCTTCTTCAGGCTAAACAGACCCAAGTCTCAGAGCCTTTCCTCATGAGAAGTGGTCCGTTCACTTGATCATCTTTGTAGCTCTGCAATGGACTCTTTCCAGCAGTTCCTTGACCTTTTTGAAATGGGGGACCCAAAATTGGACACAGTACTCCAGATGCAACCTCACCAAGGCAGAGTAGAGGGGGAGGATGAACTCTCCCAACAGACTGGCTCTCTTTTTAATGCTCCAGGAAACCATTTGCCTTCTTGGCCACAAGGGCACATTGCTGGCTCATGGTCAACTTGTTGTCCACCACAACTTCCAGGATTCTCTCTAGAGAGCTGCTTCCCAGTGGATCAGCCCCTAATATGTATCGGTGTATGGGGTTATTCCTCCCTAAATGCAGGAACGTACTCTTGCACTTGTTTAATTTCTTTAGGTTCCTCACTGCCCAGCTCTTTACCCTGTCTGGGTCTCTCTGAATGGCAGCACAGCCTTCTGGTGTGTCAGCCGCTCCTCCCAGTTTTGTGTCAACTGCAAACTTGCTGAGAGTACACTCTGCACTCATCTGGGTTGTATATTGGACATATCGAACAAGACTGGACCCAGTACTGACCTCAAGGGAACACTGCTAGTTACAGGCTTCCAACTTGACTCTGAACCACTGATCATAACCCTCTGAGCTCTGCCACTCAGCCAGTTCTGCATCCACCTCACTGTACACTCGTCTAACCTCCACTTCCTGAGCTTACCTATGAGGATGTTATGAGAGACAGCATGAAAAGCCTTGCTGAAGTCAAGGTAGACAACATCCACTGTTTTCGCCTCATCTACCCAGCCAGTAATGTCATCATAGAAGGCTTTCACATTGGTCAAGCATGATTTCCACTTGGTGAATCCATGCTGACCACTCCTGATGACCTCTTTTTCCTCTAAGTGCTTATAGAGGACTTCCAGGGTGAGCTGTTCCATCACCTTTCCAGGGGTGGTGGTGAGGCTGACCACCCTGTAGTTCTCTCGATCCTCCTTCTTGCCCTTTTTGAGGACTGGTGTGATGTAGCTTTCTTCCAGTCCTTAAGCCCCTCTCCTGTTCTCCAAGGCTTTTTAAAGATGATAACAGCTTCATCATAATATCTGCCAGTTCCTCAGTGCCTGTGGGTGCATAACATCAGGGCCCATGGATTTGTGGGTGTTAAGTTTCCTTATATGATTTCTAGTCTGATCCTCTGTGATCAAGGGATAGTTTTCCTTACTCCAGGCTCTCTCTCTGCCTCCAGGGTCTGGGTTTCTGAGGGCTGGCCCTAGAAGTAAAGACCGAAGCAACGAACGCATTCAGTAGTTCTGCCTTCTCTGCATCCTCTGTCACCAGGGCACCCACCTCATTCAGCAGCAGCCCCACATTTTCCCCAGTCTTCCTTTTACTGCTGATGTATTGAAAGAAGCCCTTGTTATTACCCTTGATATCCATTGCCAAGTTTAATTCCAAGCAGACCCGAGCCTTCATCACTGCATCCCTGCATAATCTGACAGTGTTCCTATAGTTCTCCTACATGGCTAGTCCTTTTGGTCTACACCAGCAAATCGAACTCTGACAGTAGTCTTTGAGCAGAGGTAAGTGCCAGAGACTGATTCAACCTGCGTGTTTTAGAAGGCAGTGCATAAACTAAACTTTAGATATTTTCCTTTTTCCATTAGACTACCTTGGAGTAGAAACTTAATCCTTAGGACATGAACCTTCAGTCTGAAATGTATTGTGTTTGAGTTTTAGGCAAGTAAAGAATAATTTTAGGGAAAATACATGTTGTCCATCTCCCAGTTACTTTTAATTTTTTTCTGGAAATCACACGACAGGCAAATTATTCAAGGATGAATCTCAGTGGCCAGGTACTTCTTTCCTCTGATCTGAGGAAAGGATATGTTTGTGCATTTTTTTGGTGCACATTTGTTTGGCAAGTTCTTAACAACCCACTAGTAACCAAGATTCCATGTCTCTCTGAGGAATGTTTTCCTATTTCAGTACTCTCTGACACCTTCAAATTCTTGTTGCAATTAGTGAGATGTCTGAAGGCTAAAAAGCTAAGTTTTTCCTGGTTTATTGTGCATGTACCAAGTTTTATAATTTGGAGAAGAATCACCAGGCACTTGTGCTGCAAGGAATTACTGGAAGTGTTTTTCTGGTGCAAAGAGATTTGCTGTAATGGGTATTGTCTCATTCTTTCAATTTATCTAAGTATTTGGTGGACTAAAGCTCTGGTGTGGTGAAGTGTGTTGTTTGGTTTTGATTTTGTTTTAAACATATTGTTCTGACATTTACCCATTCCTTGGAATGACTAAGGTTTCTGTGCTGCCAGTGGAGAAGGAGGGGTGGAGAAGGAGGGACATGGATATGGAGGCGTTGGTACTTTCAGGGGAATAGTTCTTAGGCAGTAGTGGAGTCTCACATGCCTCTGTTCAGAATGGCTTGGCAAAGGCTGGCCTATAATTAGTAAGAATGCAAAAGATGCCTTGAATCCCTTAAAACCTGTATTAGAGCTGTGCCACAACAAATATTTCCTGATTCAGACCTGGAATTTAATCATCAGCCCTTACGACAAAACCACTCCAGTGAGTCTAAGCCTTTATGGCACCTGGGTTCTATCCTACTAGGTTTCATTACCTTTGTTGGTCATACCTTTTCAGTCTGCTTAGCTGGACAGGTGTGCTTTCCATCAGCCAGAGGGAAACAGGGCTGGCTGGGGTTATGTTAATTAGAGATGTAATTACAGAGGTCACTAGGCAGTTTGGCTCTTTATCAGGACACATGTGAGTTCTTGATTATTCCCAGATTACCAATGTTTTAGGTCTGTTTATTTTCAGTAAAACGTCATTGGTGCATGAAATTACTGCTGGGATCTCAAGAGGTTCTAGAAGATAATGTTGTTAGGATCTAGCATTTTGAAAAGGAAGCTGGGAAAAGATACATAAAGGTACAGAGGTGTGGTGTAATTACAGGTCCAATTAAAGTATCTGAAGGAATAAAAAGCTTAGTCTAAGAGGTAATGTAGATACAAAAGAAAACTAATTCATCTCTGGACTGTGGCTTCTGTGGCAGAAAACAGGTTGTGCTCTGGTTTTACAAGGGCGTTAAGATTCCTTACCGAGACTACTTGGAAAAAGAGAAGGATATAAAGTAAACTCATTATAGGTGGTTTTGGTGTAATAATCAGCTGAGTGGTGGTGGAATTGTGTGCACGTAGCAATACCCCAAAGATTGGTTTCTAGGCCCCCAGACCTCTTGGCTCCATTCCCTATTGGCAGGTCTTTCCTGTACTTACTCTTTCTTACCAGAGATAGCTATGTACATGTAGGACCCTGAATATTAGCTCAGCCACTTGAGCTAAGTGATGTTACTGAAGATCAGTGTTAACAGCATTGAAGGTGTGTTAATGAAGGACATGTTTAACTGCATTAAACAGAGCAGAAGCTGTCTGTTTATACATCTGTGGTGGTTTAGCCTCAGATGGCAACAAAGAACCACGTGGCAGCCCTGTTCACCCTAACACCTCACAGCGGTGAGGGGAGATTTGGAAGAAAAAGGCAAAACTTGTGGGTTGGGACATAAACTGTTTAACAGAACAACAAGTAGAACAAGGAAAAAACCAGTAAAAGTAACAGGGATGGAGAAGGATATAAACACAATTATGACGCGGACTGCTCACTGACTGTCTGTCTGCTGACCTCTGCACCCCCCCTCTTCCTGCCCCCCTCCCTTTCCCATCCAGCTCCCGGCTACCCCCTGGGCATGGCTCACATGGGGTGGAATAGCTGTGCCCCTGCTAGAGCCAGGGGAGAATTAACCCTGCCCCTCCCAGAAGCCACGACAACATCTCAACAGGTCAGGCAGAAGTTTAACGAAATGTTTAATACATGTGCTTACTTCCACAGAGGTTGTGCATCCTTAACTATAAGAATATTCAGTGTATTGAGGCTTCAGTGTAGGTGCTGTGCAGTTTGCTGACTTGCAGGCCTTACAGTTTTGAGGTGTACTTTTCCATTCTTGCTGCGTAATTGCTTGCTATTTACCATGCTGGCTTAACTAGTGGCATCAACCAAAATACCAGGATGTTGCCCGAGACTGAAGTTTGCTGCTTGTGACAGTTTATAGGTAAAGATAGGCACTGCACAGCTGGGTCTGAGTGCCAACCGAATCCCTTTCTGTTCAAAAGGTTGTTCAGTTAAGATGTACCTTGAAGCTAGAGATGGTGATTTGTTCGATTTCTGTGAATTTTGAGGAATGGGAGACTGATTCGTGGGAATAAGAGAAGCACAGTGAAATTTTAAAATGGAAGATATTTCAAGACAGTCTGTTTAACATAGTCAAACTGCAAATGAGGAACCAGGTGCAAGATGTGTTTAGCCTGTTAACAACGTTTCTCAGTTGTTATTACAGCGAGGGTTCTGGCTTGCCATACAAGGATTGTTAAGATGAAGCACACTGGAGTCAAAATGGAGGTGAGCTGAGAAGGGAGTCCCTAGTGACAGTGGGAGTCTGCGGGAACTGAGGAAGGAGACTTTTGGAACAGTGGAAACTGAAGAAGGAGGAGAATTTTGGGGGAGAATGTATAAATAGAAGGAACTGCATTTGGATGGCGTGTGTGTTGGTAGAGCACAGACTCCCCGCGCACCCAGCACTGTTTGCTTGCCTTTATTTACCCAAATTATTAAACAATATCTTATAATTGAATGACTGATTTGGATTCATTAATAACAAAATGTCATAGAGAATCATGTATTCATGGGGATCCTTGTGTGTCCTTGTCTTTTCAGACGGATTTGGTTTTGAACATTAATCCAAGTTTTAGGGCTAAAGGGAGCATTGCATTCTCCTGTGCTTAATTCATTCAAATGCAGAGCATAATGCACTACAAATTGTGATTTTCTAGCCCAGGAGAATTCTGGGCTAGAATGGAATTTGCTCTTGTGCTGCTTTCAAGGAGATACTTTTTTATCCCTGGAGCTTTTATTTGTTGTCCTTGTCCTTAGCCTTAGCTACTTTGCAGGAGATTCCACAGAGGAAAGTAAGTTGTGGAACAAAATTGCTTGTATAAAATATAAGATTACAAAATGGGTGCATTAATTTCTTCAAGGGAGAGGATATAAATGGGAAGGAGTGCTAGACTGCAGGAGAAGATGAAAGAGGTGTTTCCTCAGTAAAGGAAGATGGTAAATGAGGTTATTCTCTTGGATCAGCAGTCTATAACCATGTCTTGTCTTCTAGAATTGCCGTCTACATTTGGGAAGTGATTTTTTTTTTTACTTAAGGATCTCCCTGTCTTTGTGAACATGCACCTTTTTTAGGGAGTGTCCTGATATTCTTTGGTCTTGGTCAGGTACAAGAGCTGAACATTCAGTTGCTCCAAGTTTTATATGGAAAGCTAGTATCCCTAACATTTACATCATAAGCTTATTTCAAACATCCCTGTGAGGAAAACTACTCCACCTACATGATGTAAGTGTCTAGATTTGTATGGCTGAATAGAGATTGTACCTATTAATGTCTTGGATTTATGTGATTGCAAAAGCATTGTTTATAATTAGTAGCTCTGTAATAATTAGTAGTTCTCAAGAAGCAACTGCAGAATGCTCCTGTGCATGCGTATGCAGCGCAGCTCCTCTGTTGGAGAGCTCTGGGAAACAAATGTGGATTTTGTTCAAAGCTATCGTTTGACATGTGAAAATCAATAAGTTCTTCCTAATTCCAATTAATCAGCATGTTTCAGATAAAGGATAATTCCCTTATACAGCAGACCAGAAAACTGTTACTTCCAAAGCTCTTCAAATGACCATGTATCATGGTGGTAAGAGCAAATTACAAATCCCCTCTGGTTGATTGTGGATAGGAGTCTTCTGTGGTCCCAGCTAACTTTCATGCTTTTCATAGGAGTCCTGAGCAGACTGCTAGTCTCCAGTAGTTGATGTAGCAGTGACTTCGTGGAATGACTGCACGTTCAAAGTTCAGCATGCTGTTCAGTGCTTTGATGAAGTGTGGTCAGCATTGTCAGCACACAGCTACATCTTGAGCTGTATAAGTGGTTGTGGTGGATTGGAATGAAAAGACCAAGCACATAATAGGGTTGTGTGAGGACATTCAGCAAGAGAAACAGAATGAGAACCCTGCTGCAGGTGTAATGGGACACAGCATGACTTTCTAAAAGCTTTGGTTCAATCTCTGATCCTGTATGTTTTTTAATCCCTACTGGATATTTTTCTAGAAGGTGTTCTCATTCAAATAGGTTTTAATTTAGCAGAATCATTTGCCAGAGGTCAGGCACAGTAATTATTGAGTTATTTCATGGCTTTGTTTACATTTATGATTTCAGTATATGTCAAACAAAAGACAGATACAAAGATAAGATGGTTTGTGCTGAATGAAGTCCAGATTGAAAACTACTGAAGCCCAGTTCTCCCATAATAATGGTTGTATGTACCTGACACCATAGAGTATTTATGGGGCAACCATATTGCCTCAGCTTTTCAGCTGTGAAAAAAATTTTAGATTTTTCAAGAGGAAAACTTAGTTTACAAGTCAATAGGCAAGAAATGGTTTTCATCCCTATACTCCAATAAGTGTCCTAACATTCACATTTACGCAAAATGATGACCTTGGCGTAAAGCCTGTAACAAACCTTGAAATAGGTGGGAGGAAAGTGACTCAGGAGTTACAAGTCATTTGGAAATTATATGAGTGTATCTTTATTTTTCAAGGAAAGTCAAAAGCTTTGTGGTAACTGTTTAGTATGTATAAAGGCTCAATTTAAAAACAGTCTGGGATACTGTCTTGATTTACTAGGCATTTTTCAAAAACAGCACAAAACCAAACAAATCTTAACAGAAATGTAAGCTGTTAGCTGATAACTAGTGACCTCTTAAAATCCAAGCCAACCAATCTAACAAAAAGAAAAAACAGTACTTTTCTTTTTATAGTTCCTTTATGCTGAATTGGTAGTGCTGGTTTTAAAAAAGACAGGGCTTATCTTTTTTCAGGGATCAAAAGCCTGTATTTAAAATTATGTGTGAGTATTGATAAATTTTGACAAACCGCTTGATCAAGCGTTCTGTCAGATTTTATCAATAGGGATTTGAGTACCATCTTGGTATAGATCTCCAGAATCGCTTGCAATGATGCATTTGCCGGGGCTGTAGACGATTAAATTCCCCTAGAAGTTCTGATATTTCAAATGGATGAAGTGTTTTGGTTTTAATCCCAAATGCTCAGCTTTCTAGCAATGGCTGCTTGCTTGCTATGTGAAAGTGTGAGGTGAAGCTGCAGAGCTTTTGTTGTTGTGGGAGTGTAGGTCTGGTACTAGTTGATGCTGTTTAATTGACTTCCCGCTTCTGCCATTTTGGTTGATTCTTTTCCACTTATAATGGGTTTGATGTTTTCTTTGAGAACACCTGGGTGCGAAGAACTTTTCCTGTAGTCTGTTTTTACAAGAGGATCATTTGCTTCTGTTACCTGTAACAGGTCTTCAATTACAACAATAGTATAATCCCAGTTAAAACGAGTGTTTTGAAAGATCAGACACCTTGATAACATGCAAGTGCCTAGCTGGCTTCTCAGGGTGTTGCACCGCCAGTGATGGATACCTAATATTATCTGTGTGACATGATCAACTCTAGCTCTTAAAGAATGGGGCAGAGAAATTCTTCCCTTCTTGCAATTCCTCACAGAATGCATGGATTTGGCTTGGGAGTTGAGATGTTTATTTTATGAAACGATTCAATAGTTAATATAAAGCACATTCCATTTGCATTTCAAATGCAGATGGAAACCAGCAGCATATTTTTATGAGAAAATAGATTGCTGGGTTGAAAATGAGCGTTCTGACAAGTCATGCATTGAGCTTGCATTGATGATTTATCATACTAGCCTAGCTAATTTGAGTTATAGTTCTGTATCTTGCATTATGTGCTGTCCATCCGTATAGCTGGGTTCATTGTTTGAGCTCTATATGCAGGCCTGCTTGAGAACTGGTGTTCGGATCAACCAGTGCTGAAGTAGCAACAGGGTGTGGTGAGTGGGAAGCCTTCCTGGTCATTTTCCTCAGTTTATGCACTGGCTGCCTGTATTATTATTGCATCTTTGGTAGTGACTGATGCTCTTTAAGTTAAAAAGAAACTCAGCTTCCTAAGAATTTGGCAAAACATCCATTTAAAAGGGATCAGTGTATGCTGTGATGAAGAATGGTTAATAACCCACGTCATTGTTTTTAAATCCAAGAGTTGCAGCTTTTAATGATAATGACAAGAACTTTCCCAGCACTGTACAGTGTCTCTGATGAACTTGGGTTCATTTATGGGCTTGATACAGGAGATTCCTAACCGCCCTTATGAAATTCTTCAGCTTTCATGAAAACAGTGTCTAAAAGTGCCCTGGCTGGATAGACAGAGAGGAGCTTAAAAGCTGTCCTTCAGTTCTGTCAGCCATACCAGTTGCACTTGCAGCCAGTAAATTACCCCAGTAGTTGTATCTGTTTGAAAATAGCATGACAGTGAGATATAGGGATTTAACTAAAAAATGAAGGAAAGAGCTGTTTGAAAGGAGAAGACATAGCGATATATATAACCCAGACTGAATTAGATACCTTGGATAGCCAGAAGTAAGGGTGGGTACTTTATTTTGCAGGCAGGGAGATGGATGGACGGACAGACAGGGGATGGACACGAGATCAGGTCTGCCAAAGGGAAGACTAGCCCAGAGGTGGTATTAAGGCATTCCTGGGAATGTTGTTATTTGGTTTGTGGTTTTAACTGTGAAGTGACTGGGGCTAAACCTGTCACCTTTACCTTTCCAGTCCTTCATATGCTGAGTTTTTACAGCTGTTGTTTCTGGTAGGGTACCAAAGGCTTTGACATATTCAAGGAAATGTGTACCTTTCAAGTTTCTCTCAAAATGGGAATAAGCATGAGCTACTCCTGGCAGAAATGGTCAGTGGGATTGAGTGCACCCTCAGCAAGTTTGCCAATGACACCAAGCTGTGTGGAACAGTTGACATGCTGGAGGGGAAGGGATGCCATCTAGAGGGAACTGGAGAGACTTGAGAGGTGGGCCTGTGCAAACCTCGTGAAGTTCAAACCAGGACAATTACAAGGTCTGCAGCTGAGTCATGGCAATCCCAGGCACAAAAACAGGTTGGGCTGAGAATGGATTGAGAGCAGCCCTGAGGAGAAGGACTTGATGGATGAGAAGCTCAACATGAGCTGACAATGTGAGCTCACAGCCCAGAAAGCCAACCACATCCTGGGCTGCATCAAAAGAAGAATGGCCAGCAGGTCAAGGGCCTATTGCTCTATTCAGTAGAGCGACTTCAAAGCAAATGTCACACTTAGATACTGCAGTTAGGTTTCAAACCAAAGAAATTAGATGAGAAAAGTACTAGTGACCAGATCAAGTAAGCCATATTATAATAGTACATAACATTATAGAAAGGTTTGGGTTGGAGGACCTTAAAGATCATCTTCTTCCGATCCTCTGCCATGGGTAGAGATACCTCCCACTGGACCAGATTGCTCAAAGTCCCATTCAGCCTGGCCTTGAACACTCTCAGGGATGGGGCATCCACAACTTCTCTGGGCAACCTGTTCCAGTGCCTCACCACACTCACAGTAAAGAATTTCTTCATAATGTCTAATCTAAATCTTCTCTCTTTCAGTTTAAAACTGTTACTCCTTGTCCTATCACTATACTTCCTGACAAAGATTCTCTCTCGAGCTGTCCTGTAGGTTCCCTTCAGACACTGGAAGGCTGCTCTAAGGCCTCAATGGAGCCTTTTCCAAGCTGAAGAGCCCCAGCTCTCTCAGCCTGTCTGCATAGGAGAGGTGCTCCATCCATCTGATCATCTTCATGGTCCTTCACTAGACCTGTTCCAACAGGTCCATGTTCTTCCTGAAACTCTTCTCTGTTTTCCTGTAGTGGAACTGCCAATGTTTGTCATCTTGCTTGAATGTGTGCTCAGAGGATTAAAAAGAGCATGTTAGGAGCCAGCACTGTGTCTCTTGTACTATCTCTGAAATGAGGAGTGGTGAATGAATTTCTGGCTCTTCCTCTCACGGTGTCTGTTTTGAGCTGGCTCTGCTCTCAGAATGATGAGAATTCTGGGAAATGTTTGGTAGACACAAGTTTTTCTTTTACATGACTTGCTTCCCAGTCCAGAAACCACTGTGGTGGTTTTTTTTGAATGACTAAGGAATATGAATATTCTGAGTGTTGTGGGTAGATTTGTTTCAGGTTTTTTGTGAGATTTTTGAGTGCTGTATTTTTGTCCTTGGGTAAGCTGGGCATCTTCAATGTGATACAGGAAAAAATGTGTTCAGATCTCCTTCATCACTAGCGTTTTAATGACAAAACAAGGATGAGTTCTGTTCATTGATAGACACATAGTTGTATTGCCGATCAGTCTGAGAGAACAGAACCAGTTCAAGTGGAACTCAGACTGCCTTTAATATTTTGAATAAGTTTAGATTAACTTTTCCACTTGGTGCTCAACTGCATGGTACACTGTAGACACCCTGGCACTGAGTGCAGTCAATTCAGCCACAATAAAAGCCATGAAGTTGTGGAAGCTCTGGGTATGTCAGAGAGAGAGAGGAAGGGAGGAGGGCAAAATGAAGTGTCTGATGTCTAGGAGCTGCAGCAAAACTGAGAACTCTGCAGAAGTTGAAGTTTTAGTGTCCAGAGTAGGGCCTTTGCATTGTGAAGTTTTGAAGGAGGCTATTGGTCTCTGCATTGGTGTATGACAATCCACAGCTCCAAGAAATGCAGTTTCCAGTTGATCATACATGAACATAGACATTTCTACTTTAGCTTTGTGTTCATGTTTTTGAAGTTCTGATTGTTTGAAGCTTGAAAGATACTTCTTGGGCAAACTCTACGGCAAAGTCAGCGCGTTACAGCACACCTCATAGCTTAGCATGAAATTGAGCTACTTGGGTCTGTAAGCCAAATTACATAATTAACCAAGGTCACTGCCTGGGGACAATCATTACTTGCTGTGTAGGGGTGGGAATTTTTATGAACTGCTGCTCAGGAATCTGGCTCCCTTGAAAATGAACAACGAGATTACTATTGTCCTCTATTACTAGGGCACCAGCTAAAGACTCCACTGGTGTAGTCCCAACATATGCAATGAATGATGAGACAACACACAGTGGAAAGTAGCTTTTATATGGATCATGAAAGCAATTTGCCCAAGGCTGCACAGAAATTCAGTGCCAGTCTCTTACATCACCCAAAGGATGATCCTGGTTCTGAGGAACTAAAGAAGGATTTCAGGGGGATGGGACTGCAAAAAAAAGTACATCTTTCCTTGACTCTTGCCCAGTTCTTGAGATTGAATGATGGACACTCTAATATCAGCTACAGGAATGACAGGCTTGTTTTGTTTCTTCATTCTCATCTCTATCTCTGTTTTTTGGCATGGTATGCACATACTCTTTGGGAATGCCATGCATCAGACATGGAGTTATTCAAATCTTATCATGTGTTTTCAATAGCCAAGTTAGTTTCTCAACATATGATTGTAATTATTTGTTATCACAGTGTGTGCTTTCTATTTATTTATTTATTTTTAAACTGAGCTAAGTGGATGGCAGAATTTTTCATAGCCTGTCAAAACTTGGGCAAGGAGTCTTCATTTTTTAGGGACCAAATGTATTTTCTAGAGTAAATGTACTTTACACTGACTTAGTGACATCTTTTTTCTTCTGTCAAAGAGATGAAGGGGATAATTTGTTATCAAGTGCCATGTAACTTAGAAGCAGTCAGTGATCAGGAATGATGTGTTATAAATTACTCTGCTTGAGGACTTGTTGATGTTTAAGATTGCTATTCCCACAGGTAGGTTGTTTCCATCTCCTCTGGGTTTCTCACCTATACATACCTGTACATCCCTTCTATATGGTACCTGGAAAACGTTGTTTCTTTCTGTTACCACACTTCTGGAAACTTAGAGCTTGAAGAAGGCATGCTAATCAGGGCTTAATTAGGTTGGATATACAAATTCAACCTATTATGTGCTACACTCTTACCTGGGAGACCACCATATGTATTAATAAGCGATAATAAACCCCCTTCTGTTGGAAGACTTATGGATACAATAATGAGTGATATTTTGCATCTGCTTTGAACTAAATAATTCAAGCACCTTATGGTGCAGCTGTGTTAAAATGTCTTGATTCTTCCATGTGGTCATGTCCTATCAATAGTAATGACCTGAGATTGCTGATGCTGGATAGATGTAGGCATGCTTCTATTTTGGAGTTCTCTGTTAGCTGTAGTTACCGCTGTTGGCAATTATAAACTTATAACCCTGTGGTGTAATGCCTTAGAAAATCTTGTGTAAGATTTCTTGTAATGATAAGTTTTTCTTCTAGTTGGCAATGGTGTTAGGCAGTGAATTTCTATATATGAAATACCCTCCATTCAGTGTTAATTTAGCTAAAACCAAACCAAGGCTGAAGTGATCTAAAAAATAATTCTTAGCTAGATGTTATTTAGTAGTTTTAGGTTTTGGACTGTGATGAAACTGGGAGCACTGTTGTCCATGCTCTGAGGAGGCTCCAATAGAGAAGTTCTGAGTGGAATAATGCAAGTTTGGACTGGACTTGGGGTAGGGATGTTCTCCAGCAGTTTGTCTAGCTCTGAGGGGTGACAGGACAAAGTTTTCCAGATTACTGAAGCTAGTTTGCAACTACATCACAGAATCATAGAATTGTCTAGTTTGGAACGGACCTTTAAGATCAGCTAGTCCAACTATCAACCTAACCATGATAAAAAAACCAAACCAAAACAAAACCCAAAAATCAAACCACACATCAGTAAACCATGTCACTAAGCACTATGTCAACCTGTTTTTTGAATAATTTTAGAGATGGTGTCTCAACTGCTTCCCGGAGCAGCCCATTCCAATGCTTAATAATCCTTTCAGTATAAAAATTTTTCCTAATTATCCAATCTGAACCTCCCCTGGTGCAACTTGAGGCCATTTCCTCTTGTCCTATTGCCTGTGACTTGGGAGAAGAGACCAACCCCCACCTCTCTACAGCCTTCTTTCAGGTAGTTGTAGAGAGCAATAAGGTCTCACCTCAGCCTCCTTTTCTCTAGGCTAAACGACCCTAGCTCCCTCAGCCTCTCCTCACAGACTTATGCTTCAGACTCCGTACCAGCTTTGTTGCCCTTCTGTGGACCCACTCCACCACCTCAATCTTTTTTGTGGTAAGGAGCCCAAAAATGGGCACAGTACTTGAGGTTGGACTTCACTAATGCTGAGTGGAGGAGAACAATCACCTCTCGAGTCTTATTCACCACACTGTTCCTGGTACAGGCAAGGGTGCTGTTGGCCTTGTTGGCCACCTGGGCACATTGCTGGCTCATGTTCAGCAGACAGTCAACCCACACCTCCAGGTTTTTTTCTGCCAGGCAGCTCTCCAGCCTCTCTTTCCCAAGCTTGTAGCACTGCATGGAGTTGTTGTGACACATCCCATTGGCATATCAATCCAGCCTGTCCAGATCCCTCTGCAAAGCCTCTACCCTCAAGCAGGTCAACACTCCAACCCAAGTTCTTGTCATCTGCAAACTTACTGAGGGTGCACTTGATCCCCTTGTCCAGATCATTGATGTTAAAGAGAACTGGCCCAAATACCAAGCCCCTGGGGACACCACTCATGACCAGCCACCAACTGAATTTGACTTTATTCACCACCACTCTCTGGGCCTGGCCATGCAGCCAGTTTTTAACCCAGTGGAGAGTATTCCCATCCAAGCCATGGGAAACTGTTGTTTTGTTTTGTTTTGTTTGTTTTTTTTTTCTGGAGGATACTGTTCCATGATCTATTGAAGGCCTTACTAAAGACCAGGTAAACAAAATCCACAGCCTTTCCCTTATCAACCAAGCGGGTCACCTTGGCGTAGAAGGGGATCGGGTTTGTGAAACAGGACCTGATTCATGTGAACCCATGCTGGCTGGGCCTGGTTATCCGGATGTCCTTCATAATGCTGCATAATGGCACTCAGGATGATCTGTTCCATGACCTTCCCAGGTACTGAGATCAAACTGACAAGCCTGTAATTCCCCAGATCATACTTGTGACCCTTCTTGTGGATGGGTGTCACGTTTGCTAGAAGCTGGGAACTTCCCAGTTAGCCAGAACTGCTGTTAAATGATGGAAAGTGGCGCAGTGAGTGCTTCCACCAGCTCCCTCACTACCAGAAAGCTGATAATGTTTTCTTGAAATACTTGTATTATATGTTTTGTCTCTAAATAAAGAATGTGTGTGTACGTTGTTGATATTTTGAAAAATCTCATTGGTTTTAAAAACCTAAATCACATAAGTTAAGCATTCATCCAAATAAGGAGAAACTGTTGTGGAGAGTTTTTCAACACTTGACAGCTTCCCAGCCAATTTACTTGCTCTCAGCAGAATAAATGGAGCTAGCCTGTCTTTAGCATGACTGCTGCCTATTTCATGCAGCTGCCCCAACTACTCTGTAAATTCAGTCCACGGAGAACTTATTGCAATGTGGAAGAAGGAACTGAAAGTGCAGGGATATAATTATATTTCAAACATGGGGGTTGTGAAGCCCTGATTTAATCTCAGAGAGAGACCTGTCTACACACACAAGCCTATGGGATCCACCTGAAGATACTGAAGGAGCTGGTGGATGTGCTTACTCAGCCACTTGCCACCATTTAGCCACAGTCCTGGCTAACTGCGGAGATTCCAGTTGACTGGTAGTTGGAATATGTGACACCCATCTACAAGAAGGGCCAGAAGAAGGATCCTTGGAACCACAGGCCTGTTGGTCTGACCTCAGTGCCAGGAAATGTTATGGAGCAGATCATATTGAGTGCCGTCATATGGTACATACAAAAAACCAGGTGATCACGCTCAGCATGGGTTTACAAAAGGCAGGAACTGATTGACTAACTTGATGATCTGTGACAAGGAGAACCACTTAATGGATGATGGAAAGGCTGTAGATGTTGTCTACTTAGGCATTAGTTAAGCCTTAGACACCGTTTGTCACAGTATTCTCAAGAAACTGGCTGCTCATAGCTTGGATGGGTGTAGGCTTTGTTGGGTAAAATGGCCAGGCCCAAAGGGTTTTGAGTTAAATCCAGTTGGAGGCTGGTCATAACTGGTGTTCCTGAGGGCTCAGTATTGCGAGCCAATCTGTTTAATACCTAGCTCAATGATCTGGATGATGGGATTAAGTACATTTCAGTACGTTTGCAGATGACACGAAGTTGGGTAGGAGTGTTGATCTGCTTGAGGGTAGGATGGCTCTAGAGAGGGATCTGGACAGGGTTAGGCCAGTGGTATGAGGTTGAACAAGGCCAGGTGCCAGGTTCTGCACTTGTATCACAACAACCTCATGCAGCACTACAAGCCTGGGGAAGAATGGCCAGAAGGGTGCTTGGAGGAAGAGGACATGGGGATGTTGGTCCACTGTCAACTGAATGTGAGCCAGTAGTATGCCCAGGTGGCCAATAAGTCTAAGAGCATCTTGGCCTGTATCAGAAATAGTGTGACCAGCAGCACTCAGGAAGCGATTCTACCTCTGTACTCAGGATTGGTGACGCTCCACATCAAATACTGTGTTCAGTTTTAGGCCTCTCGCTACAAGGACATTGAGGTTCTGGAGTGTGTCCAGAGAAAGACAACGAAGCTGGTGAGAGGACTAGAGCACAAGTCTTATGAGGAGCAGGTGAGGGAGCTGGGGTTGTTTGGCCCAGAGCCTGAGGAGAGACCTTATCACTCTATATCACCACCTGAAAGGTGATTATAGCTAGGTGGGTGTTGGTCACTTCTCCCAAGTAACATAGGACAAGAGGAAATGGCCTGAAGTTTCTCCAGGGGAGGTTTAGATTTAGGAAAAAATTGATCACTGAAAGGTTTGTCAAGCATTGGAACAAGCTGCCCAGGCTGTGATGGTGGAGACACCATCACTGGAGATATAGAAGATGTGTGGATGTGGTGCTTAGGTGTGGAGACTCAATTCCTGCAGGAGAACAGGTACTTTGTGCACCAGCCTTGAGGCTGACCTTGGGACATAACTGAAAGCCAGAAAACAAGGAGGATAGTGGTGAAGCATGCAGAAAATGAGAAAGAAGGCCTTCAAGTGTAAGAATAGTAGCCAATTAGTGTATTAGCTTAGGTGCGTGCAAGCTGCATGGACAAAGCAGAGCACCCAACCAAATAATGTGTGATCATGTGCACAGAAGTAAAAAGTTGTATAAAAGTGGGACCTGATTAATAAACTACGGCTTTTTCTTGATTCACATTGAATCGTGCAGAGTCCATTGTTTCTCTTCCCTCACTTAGGGATATGGTTTAGTGGTGGGTTTGGCAGTGCTAGGTTAAGGGTTGGACTTGATGATCTTAAATGTCTTTTAGATCCTAAATAATTCTATGAATTGACTTCTGTATTGGTAAACACATGTTGCCTAACATCCGCAGTCATGCATTGCATGGACATATGGTAGATGTAAGAAATGGTTAGATGAACTTGTCTGATAGCTCTGGATCCTGTGTGACTGAGACTGGAGATGACAAGTAGTAAGAAGTGGTCAGCTATGAGTGACATTGCAGTAATGAGTAGTTACAGGATTCCTTGCTGAAAGTGGCCTCCAGCCACACCATCAGTTTCTGCCATAAGTTTTTCTCATTCTCATTGGAGTGTTCTGGTTTTGCTTTTTGTTTTTGCAAAATGATGAGTGGTACAAAACAATTACCTGAGGCTACAGATACGATCTGAGCCTTAAGGCATTTAGCCATTTGTTTTCTGTTTGGACAAGTGATCCCTTGGAATCTCAGGCAGCTTCAGAATGGTTTGGGATGCAGAGTGAGAACAATGTCTTTGGTGTATTGGAATACATAATGCATGCAACAAGGTGATTCTACTGCAGAAAATGCAGTTGTTAATATTCTGGGATTTGTTAATAGGAGTGAATTATATTAGAAGGGAGACATAGTTGTGGGTATTCAACTCTACTTGACAAAAGGCAGAACGTAGTTGGCTTACTGATTTAAGCATTCCTGTGAGCACTGCAGGAAGGTATAGATTCATCTTAGAGTCACATGGTGACTTCTTATAATTTTTACCAAGAATGATAATGTGTAAATATTACTGAATATTACCTTTAAGAAAAGAAACTTCTTGTTCAATCTAAAAATGAGATCTCTTGCAGTGTATGAAGTACTCACAAGAAAAGAGCGATGAACAATTGTCTTTTGCCTCACTTTGAGGTTAAGCCAAGAAGCAATTAATCTAATGGGAAGCAGTAGAGATCTTAGCTTGATACTATGAAAAGCTTCTTAACTTTAAACAATTAAAATAAGTTGCTCACAGGGCAGTGGAACTCTGGCAGAAGACTGAGTACACTACATACAAACAAGGAGAGAACCTGCCATGTTTTGTCATGTCTCTACCTAGGTCAGACCCTTCACTTCTTTGTTGGGTTGTTTGGTTTTGTTTTTTTTTTTTTTTTTTCCAGAAAGGACATACTAACTGAAGATTTCTGATCATTATGGCTTTGTTTTGCTAGAAGGACAGAACAGTGCACTGAAACAAGGTAAGCCTCTGAAGAAGGAATGCTTAAGTCCACTGAGTGAAATAGCCTTCAAATGGGAAAATTAAAAACAAACTTCCTCAGTGCTCTGTGAGTTTCTTTCCATCCTGCTCTAATTTAGCAGATTTCAGTTGCTCTGGGCTGCACACAATCCAACCAGTCCCCTCTGTATCTTTAATAAAAATGTTTTGCTTTTCATCATTTCCAGGGCTTATGTGAAATTGTGCTGTATGCTAGTCAAGCTTTCTCTTGACTTGATCTTCTGTTTTGTCATCATCCTCACTAAGCAGAGCATTCTCATGTACCATTAGGGCAGAAACATTCCCTCCTTTTCTGAAAAGTTACGTTAGATGCAGAGGACAAAACTTGTTGATTACACTCAAATATCCAATAAAATGTAAGTAAGCAAATTAAATACTTCTGCTGTTTGTTGTGTAGGAGTTGGGAGCAGTGACTTTCTGAGTTCCCTTCCAGCTCTGTGATTCCCCATATAGATGAGATCATAGAATCACAGCATGGTTAGAGTTGGAATGGATCTTAAAGATCCAACCCCTCTGCCATGGGCAGGGACACCTCCCACTAGAGCAAGTTGCTCAAAGTCCCATCCAGCCTGGCCTTAAACACCTCCAGGGATGGGGCATCCACAACTTCTCTGGGCAACCTGTTCCTTTGCCTCCCTATCCTCACAGCAAGGAATTTCTGTCTAGCATCTAATCTAAATCTAATCTCCCTTCTTTCAGCGTAAATCCATTACCCCTTGTATTATCACTACACTTCCTGACAGAGTCCCTCTTCAGCTCTCCGACAGACTCGCCTTCAAATACTGGAAGGCTGCTCAAAGGTGTCCCTGGGGCCTTCTCTTCTCTAGGCTCAACAAGCCACAGCTCTCTCAGCCTGTCCTCATAGGAGAGGTGCTTCATCCCTCTAATCATCTTCATGGCCCATGATGTGAAATGAAGAGTTATATATCCTGTTTGGACACATAGGCAATCTGGCTATTGTAGTGTGTTCATCAAAATGATCTTAGCTCAGAAAACAACAGTACACTGCAGTGTGTAGCTTATAGACTGGCTGATAGATGTGTGGAGTTGTACACTGCATTGTTACAGACAAATGGACCACTTTAAAGACAAAATGCAAGGCTTGTGGACCTGTGCCTCTACAGTGTAAATAAGATGCAACTTTGTAGTCTCTGTGAGACACCAGTTCAAAATTTTGATGTGATGTAATGGATAAATAGAGTGCCTGCATTCTAGTGTTAAAGTGATGCAAGGGAATAAAACCCAGCATTTCACACTTCATGTTTAATTTTGACATATGCAAAAAAACCCCACCAAGTGGACTTTCTTACATGGTTTTCTCAGGTATGATTTGAAGGGGGTAGCTAACATTTATGTCTTGTGGTGGGAGCCTATGTTCCTGAGAAGTCAATTGCAGATAACATTAGCTTTCTAATAAAGAGATCACAAACTACTCTTCTGAGTAGTCAGGTAACTTACATGTACTTCAGATCTGTCTTTCTGAAGCTAAATCATTCGGTATGTGCTTATACATTGCTTTACTTCATTTTTTGCTATGCAAAAAAAAAGGTACAATACTTCTCCTCTTGAGTGTGTCTGAGCCCATGTTTATGCTGTTTTGTTTGTCCATAGGCACAGGTCTGGAAAAAGATTGAGTCCTTCCATGTATAGGAAGTTTCAGTGGAGACTTTTCAAAATGCTCTGTAGAAAAGTTTTTTCTTCTTTCAAGAAGTCACTCCCAGCCCTTTTCTCCCTTTAATCCATAAGCCTTAGCCAAGCCTATCAAAACTGTGTTTGTCTCAAAACAATATGCCCATGTTCATATTGTATTCACTAGGTACTTTGCACTAGTGAAAGTGTGTATAGGAAGGCTTGGTGGAGAGAAAGACTGTAAGTGATGACTAAGAATTGTACAGTGTGTCCTACAATTGAGGATAATCTCTTTTTATCCAGTGTACCATTTTGTTCTCTAATAGATGATATAATTATTAGAAGAGTCATGAGAGAATAGGTGTGGAGGTTGAAGGTGGTGTGGAGAGTGTGTGCATATGCACAGTTCTGATCTCTTGATTAAGGAAGGTGGACTTCAGAACAGGGGCAAAGAGATTGGACAGAAAGCCTTGTCTCCTTTTAGGGAACTAGAAAGGATGACTTTGTGACGAGCTATACTGTGAACTGGTGACAAAATAGGCTTGTCTTAAAATAGGTGGAGTTAAATGTTAGCGAAAGAAATTAACTACTTGTGACCTATGACAGCACCTGATAGCAAGGGATAAAGCCGTGACTCACTGCAAATTTAGCTTAGACTGGAAACTGATAAAAGTTTATGTATATAAGAGGGAAGAGAGTGAGCTTCTTGAACAGCTTTCCAGTGTATGTGTGTGTGTGTGTACAACTGGATTGCTCAACTGCTTTTAAGTAGAGCTAAATAACTTAATAGTAGTGATTGTACGCCACTGTGTTTGCAGTGGTAGAAGACTGGATTTGATGAGCCAGGAGTTGTGGTCTGTGCAAATACTATTCTACCTCAGCACTACCATATAAACATTAACTGATTTAATTCTTAGATCACGTTGGGAGACGGTAACATTTTAAGTGCATTTTGCAAAAATGTTTGCACCCTAGGCTGTGGTTTAGGGCCTGATACCATTGAAGCTTTGCTGCAATTAACATAAATCGTACAGCGTATGAACATTACCCAGTGGAATTATAATTCATAATGCATCTCTGAGCTTCTGTTTGTTCAGGTGATTTGGACAGTTCTTAAGCAAATTGTTTGCCATTGAGGCTGGAGCGTGTGCCTCAGATGTGCTGAGTTAGGTAACAAGCTATCTGTATCTCTTGCCCTATTGTAGATGGCTGGGTTTGTCCAGCATGCTTAGGCTCATTGCAAAGGTAGCTCCTGCAGAAGCGCTGACTTGCTGGATTGCCTCATGCCCAGCAATTGCACTGCTCTTACTGAGGTTGAAGCAGGAAGGAAACGTATGTTTTTTCAGGGCCTACAAAAAAAGGTTTTCAGTCCTCAAGATGATGTCTGCTCTGTATGTTTATTCACTGGAGGAAGGATTGTGAGGGAGGCAAGTTTTCTGGTTGGGAATTTTCTTTCTCATCAGTTGAATTACTTTATTGCAGCTGTCAGTGCTTCAAGTGGATGGACAAAACAATGTCCATATATTTTGATTAGGTAAAACCAGAAACATTTCCCTTCCCCCTCTTTTCTCTGTTCTGCTTACCTTACCTCCAACAGATGTTGTGTTTGTTTGTAACAATACTTGAGGCTATCATGACTGTGAACTAGTCTCTCAGATTGATTCATGAAACTCAAATGAATCACTGTTTTCCAATTATTTTTTTTTTCCATGGGAATGAGTATTTGCCCATGTAAAGTATTCAAATCGTTACTTTTTCAGCACTGGTAAAAAATCAGTTCAGGCTTCAGCAAGGTGAATTTGAGCTTGGCTGTGTACAATTCTCTCTTTGGAATTCATGCAGCCACGTTATATATTCTTAAACCAGCTAGACTTGTCAGAGAGGGAAGATGTGGAATTTCAAGTCTGCAGGAGATTAGAAGGAAGAACTGGGAATGAGGATGCGATTGTGCTCTGCTTCTCGTTATTACAGCATGAGTCTATGATGGCTCTTAATTTCACTGTGCAATCTAAATCCATAAAATGTCTTGTGAAATTCAGCAGTGGTCTCTACTTAATGGGGCTGGTGTTTCCACTGGAGCTACTTGTGCAGCATTGTCAGTGCTTCTGATGGACAGAGATAAAGGCATTGCTTTTTCCTTAGTAGCCATATGTTGGCAGGTCACTGCTGAATGGCACCATGACAGGTGCTTTCTCTGTGGCAGTTTTTATATGGCAGGCAATTTAGTGCCCCGTGTCTCATCTGATGATGGTTGGTAAAGGAGGTCTATTTAAACCCCTGTGGCAACAGGGTAGAGGAGAACCTATTAAATAACCAGGGTCAATATGTCAGAGATTGTGTTTTGTGACAATGAACACCATAAGTGTTGTGATTGTTTCTATTTAACATGACTTGCAACTGCCCAATTTATAAATCTGACTGGTGGACTGGGAATTGGGATGGCTTCTTGGGCACACTAACATCTCAGGGACTAAACAGCAGCTACCTGCATTATCTGTCACTTCTCATGAGCACAAAATCCATCACAGAAAGAGCAAGCAATTTCTGATGCTCTTTTAATGAACTGTCTCAGAGAGGCAGTGAGAGGAAAAAATGCTTGTTCCTGAGTTACATAGTAAAAAGTTGGCTATAGAAAGCTCTGGATTTCTTTCATCCTTGCTTCATAGTATGAAATATCACCGCAATTGCACTCTGAGCCTCTCTAGCTAATACTACAGCCTCTTAAACACAAACATTGAATTTGGAAGCAGTTTTATTGCAAACACTCAGAAAGCAAAGAAGATAAGCACAAGGAAATTGTTTTGGTATTTTGACAATCAAGTTTGAGAGCTTTTACATATTGATTCTTCACAGTTCAGGATGTCAGAATACTGGGAGTGAAAGGCAGTGACAGGAAGAGGCAAATAAAAACCCATCATCACCAAAATAATAATTAAAAATTTGAGCATACAGGAAAGATGTGATTTTTCTTGAGGTGCTGAAACAAAAATATAAAATTTTCATGTGTGTGGTCACAATGCACGTAGGGCTTCATTAGGGCTTTTATGACTGCTGTATTAACAAACCAATGATATGTCCACTAAAACTCAACATCAGCTGCTGAGTATCAACATGGGTGCTATAAAATTATAATACTAATTTCTCTACATCTGTCTTTTCTTCTTTGCATATAATCCCTGATTGCAATCTCTGCATTTGGGTGTCTTTTTTTGAGTGGTGCCCTTCAGTTAGGTTAAGGTCAGTTTGTTCGAATGAATGGCAAAGCGTTTTTAAGTTTGACAAAGTCTGGTTCCTGAGAATTTTAATGATAACATCACCAAAGGAAATATTGGAGCAATAACAATCCTCAGTAGTTTTTCCATCTTTGGTGTCTGTTTACTTTCTCCCAGAGGATACTCTCACTGGTCTCTCTCTGCACCCCATTTATAGAATAAGGAAATTGTACTGTTCTTACTGCACGCTGTGGTTATATTCCACATACCAGTGTGTGATGCTGAATTATTCTGGTGGTAGAGCAGGAGAGATTTTTTGAGGGGATACCACAAACCCCAAAACAAAGAAGTTATAACTGAGGTAAAATTCTTGAAAGATTCTTGATCCTTATTTGCACACCAAATGTGAGCAAGCATTTTTTCTGAGTGAGCTGAGGTGTTAAAAACCGAGTGTTTTATCTCTAGCATGAACTCTTTTGCGTATCTGTGTGGTTATCTCTTCAATGAGACGTACAGGCAAAATGCTGCTTTGTGTTTCTGTGTTTTTTTCTTCTTCTCCTGTAGAAGATTTTCTGTGTTTTCAGTAGCTTGAGGATGTACCTACACGTTCTTAACTCGCTGTCCATGGAATTGAACTCAGTCTAGCAGAAAAATTGTTGATAGATGCTGAGTATTTCCTTAGTAGCTGCTTAGCCCTGACAGCAATGAGCTCTGACTTCCTGACTCAGGGGCACAAGGATACCTGTTGTATTGAGCTGTTTAATGGTATGCCTTGGTCCTTGTGCATGCTGAATCTTAGTCAGAAATTGTATTCTCCTTTTTTTGAAGTTTCTTGGTATATTAGCAGAAACAAGAACTTATACTCAGTGTGCAACTTCTAGATGCCTTGAAATAGGAGATGACAAAAACTGTCTTTCTGAGCTTTGTAATGAATTCTTACATGTGTGATTTTGATATGCACTTTGCCCAATGCTGACATTAAATTTACAGCATGGAGGGTGAATCTGTGTGTCTCACTTGTGGCTTTCAAATGTGTGCATGCATTCAGATGTTCGTATAAGCATACACTCTTATTTGTCAGCCTCTCTGGTCTTAAAGCTCTGCATAATAGAGGCTCACACGTGCATTGACAGGCTTTAGATTTGAGGAGGCAGTGGTGTTTAGGCAGAGCTGCCATCTGCACTATGTGAAATTGTGGGTCAGTTGAGGAAAACTGTTGAAGTCCAGCTTGCAGCAAAATGTATGGAATTGCTCCTGCCCACCTCAGTTGTTTTCCCCTTTGAATAGTCAGATGTTTGCTCTAGCAAAGTGAAAAGGAAACAATAAACGCCTTTGGAAAATACCTTGGCTTGAATGCTGGATCAGAGCATATGAGTGCAAGAGGAAGAATTGTAATTGACATTTTATCCCACTACCAAATCCAGATCAGTTCTTTAAAGGAATTTTCTTTTGGGCAATTAGCATTAAGGAAGAAATTAGAAATGAAGTCAGTAGCATTCTTTCCTGCTAAATTGCATAGAACGTGGGTGGACCCCTGTTTTTTTCCCTTCATATTGTAGAACTGGCTTTTAAAGTGAGGTCTGTGCCCTTATGAAAGCTCAGAACTATTTGTATGACAATCATCTTTGTAACATTATTTCCTCTTCTGTTTCTCACTGTGTGGGAAGGGGGCTCTGCGTTTTCATGAAATGAAGATACTGCTTGGAATGCTGCTGCTGTTATAAGTAGTGGTGAAACCAGACATCAAGGTATTTCAGTGTGATGTCAAGAGTTTCAATTAGTCCTGCTGCTAAGTTATTTGCCAGAAGATGCTGTTCAGTGCCCTTTGTAGAAGTGAGTGGTCTTGGGCCATTTCCTTATAGGTGGGGGAGTCATGCTCAATATGAAGTGTTGTAGTGTAAGTGGCTTGTATTTTAGGGCTTGAAGATTAAGATAAAAAAGGTAAGTTTAAACATCTCGTGTGCCTGATTGTACATATGAGGCCTTCAGCCCACAAATCACTTTAGAAACCACAGTTCCTCAGGCCCATGGGCTAGCAGGGAGCATAACAGCACAGCAAGTTATCTGGAAGACTGTAGTAAAGACTTGCAATGTTACTGAGCTAGTGAAAATTAGTACTAGAAAACAGAGCTCTTTCAGTACCAGCATGGTAAGCCTTCGTTGTTGTGTGATGACAATGTAGTACTGTGTTTTTTGAGTCCTCTGAATCTAGCCTTACCAAGTTCTGGTCCTCCTTAGGATTTCTGAGAGTAGGTCTGAAATACAGGACCTACTTGCTTCTGCCTCCCTTTTAGATTGTTTTTGCCACGGTAACAAGTGATACGTAATATTTGTGTCATTTTTTTTCTGGCTCTGGGCAACTAGGAGACTAGACAGAAATGGTCAGAATTCTTAGTGTGTGCAAAGGATAGTGTTGTTATCTTCTAGCGATAAGTGAGATGTAAGCCATGTTGTTAATGTATACAAAGCATGAGTATCACTCTGCTATATAATTGAAAATAAGTTGGGCATAGACTTGAACAGCACTTGATACGTGAGTTATACCACACTTGAGATTATGCTGAAATTTCACCTACTGCTGCTTCAGAGAACTGCAGTTTAAGGTATCTCTATTTGCCTCATTGCCTTGGGTTACATGTTGTATTTTGTCACCAGCTAGGAGCCCTTGGGAGGCGGCAGGGAATAGCAACAACAGCTGCTGCTTAGAGAAGAGAGCAATTCCACATTCAGCTATTATTTCTGGTGCAGCTGAGAGAGAGGGTAAGTGCATAAAGAGAGAATTCTGTGTAGTTTGTGAGGTGGCTAAGAGGAGGAAACCTTCACACTTAGTATTGGATAGGGTCACAGTGCTCTGTCCATCCTCCTAACTTGAGGAGTTGATGGGAAATCAAGGAGTGGTTAGGGACTTTGGAGCACAGGTAGTTTTTTCATCAGTCCTCCCAGTCAAAGGGAAGGGGGTTCATAGGGCCAATTGAGTCTGACAAATAAACAAGTGGCTACACAACTGGTGCCATAGCCAGGGATTTGGCTGCTTAACCATGGGACTTGCTTTGAGAAAACGGATTGACTGATGGGGTCTACTTGTCAGAGAAGGGGAAGGGCATCTTTAGTCAGAGGCTTTCCAAGCTTATGAAGAGGGCTTTAAGCTAGAGTTGCTGGGGAAAGGGAACCTAAATCCATCCCACTCCTACTAGTACGATGCTGATGCCAGTAATCCATCCTGGATAAATATAACAGGTCAGCAGAAGAGCACATACAACACCACACAAAGGAATTCCACCGCCTCCAGCCAGTAAGTTAGCTTCATCAGGGGCCCAACTCAAATGCCTTTATGTAACTGCACTTAGCACAGGAAACAAGCAAGAGGAGTTAGAGACTCATGCATGCCTTCAGGGGTATGATCTTATTGGCATCACAGAGATGTGGTGGGATGGTTCCTATGACTGGAGTGTTGGAATTTAGGAAGGACTAGTAAACGAGATTAGGAGGGAGTGTTGCCCTCTAGGTCAATGACCATCTGGAGTGCATGAAGCTCTGCCTGGGAATGGATAAGGAGCTGACCAACAGCTTATGGGTCAGGATTAAAGGGAGGGCAGGGACAGGTGACATTACAGTGGGGGTCTACTATCACTGTATAGGTAAGCCCTCTACAGACAGATCACAATCTCTGGTCATCATGGGGGACTTAAACTACCCCAATATCTCTTGGAGGGACCACATAATGCGGCATAAGAAATTCAGGACGTTCTGGGAATGCGTTAATGATAATCTCCTTTTCCGGGTGGTGGAGGAGTGAATGAGGAGAAGAGTTGTGCTGGATATTGTTCCCACCAGCAAGGAGGGGCTGGTGGGGAATGCTCAAGTGCAGCCTTGGCTGCAGTGACCATGAGATCATGGAGTTCAAGATCCTTAAGGCGTTGAGAAGGGTGCACAGCAAGCTCACTACCCCGGACTTCAGGAGACAAGACTTTGGCCCTTTCAGAGATCTGCTTGGCAGAATACTATGTGATAAAGCCCCAAAGGGAAGAGGGGCCCAAGAGAGCTGGTTAATATTCAAGGATTAAATCTCAGGAGCAATGCATCCCAACAAAGAGGAAATTGGACAAAAAAGCTAAAAGACCTACATGGATGAACAAGGAGCTCCTGGAGGAACTCAGACTCAAAAAGGAAGCCTAAAGAGGGTGGAAGCAAGGAAAGGTAGCTTTGGGGCAGCACAAATTGTCCAAGCAGGCAGGGATCAGGTTAGGAAAGCTAAAACATTGATAAAATTAAAACTGGCCAGGGGCATCAAGGACAATAAGAAAGCCTTCTATAGATATGTCAGTGTCAAAAGGAAGACTATGGGCCATTCCCAGAAGGAAACGGGAGACCTGGTTACCTGAGATGTGGAGAAGGCTGAGGTGCTCAGCAACTTTGCCTCAGTCTTAACCTGCGGGTTCTCTAGCTGTATTGCCAAGTTGCAGAAAGCAAAAGATGGAGAATAAGGAACTTCCCACTGTAGAAGAAGAACAAGTTTGAGACCATCTGAGGAACCTGAAGGTGCACAAATCCATTGGGCTTCATGAGAAGCATCCGCAGGTCCTGAGGGAGCTGGCGGGTGAAATTTCTAAGACACTATACATTTGGTAAGTTATGGCAGTCTAGTGAAGCTCCCACTGACTGGAAAAGGGGAAAACATAACCCTTATTTTTAAAAAGGGTAAAAAGGAAGACCCACAGAACTACAGGTTGGTCAGTCTCACCTCTGTGCTCAGCAAAATCATGGAGCAGATTGTCCTGGAAATACTGCTAAGGCACATAGAAAATAAGGCTGTCACTGGTGACAGCTAACATGGCTTCATTAAGGGCAAATTGTGCCTGACAGATTCGTGGCCTTCTGTGATGGTGTTACAGTGTTGGATAAAGGGGGAGCAATTGGCATAATATACCTGGACTTGTTGAAAACATTTGACAATGTCCCACACAGCATCCTTGTCTCTAAATTGGAGGGATGTATTTGATGGATGGACCACCTGATGGATAAGGAACTGGCTGGACAGTTGCCCCCAAAGAGTCAGCAGCTCAACGTCCAAGTGGTGAGCAGTGACAAGTCACGTTCCTCAGGGACAAGTATTTATACCACTGCTGTTCAACACAAAGATGAAGTGCATCCTCAGCAAGCTTACCAATGAGCATGTGGCACAGTTGACATGCTGAAGGGAAAGGATGCCGCTCAGATGGATCTGGACAGGCTTCAGAGGTGTGCCTGATACAAACCTCATGAAGGTCAAACCACAACAACTGCAAGGTTCTGCACCTGGGTAACATCAATCCCAAGCACAAACACAGGCTGGGCTGAGAATGGATTGAGAGCAGCCCCGAGGAGAAGGACTTGGGGGGTGCTGGCAGATGAGAAGTTCAACATGAGCTGACCATGTGCACTCACAGCCAGAAAGCCAACCACATCCTGGGCTGCATCAAAAGAAGTGTGGCCATCAGGTCAAGGGAGATGATTCTGCCCCCCTACTCTGCTCTTGTGAGACCCCACCTGGAGTACCGCATTCAGCTCTGGAGTCCTCAGAACAGTAAGGACATGGACCTGTTGGAATGGGTCCAGTGAAGGGCCGTGAAGATGATCAGAGGACTGGAGCACTTCTGTTGTGAGGACAGGCTGAGAGAGTTGGGGTTATTGAGCTTAGAGAAGAGAAGGCTCCAGGAAGACCTTATTATAATGGCTTTCCAGTACATGAAGGGGACCTAGAGGAGAGATGGGGAGGGACTCTTTATCAGGGAGTGTAGTGAAAGGATGAGCAGTAATGGTTTTAAACTTAAAGAGAGTAGATTCAGATTAGAAAATAGAAAGAAATTCTTTAGTGTGAGGCTGGTGAGACACTGGAACAGGTTGCCCAGAGAAGGTGTGGATGCTGTATCCCTGGAGGGATTGAACACAAGACCAGGTTGGAAGGCGCTTTGAGTAGGGGCCGTGGCAGGGGGGTTGAAATGAGGTGATCTTTAAGGTCCTTTCCAACTCTAACAATTCTATCATTCTGTCAAATATCTGTGCCTGATACTTTAACTAGGGAGGCTGGAATGCATGTGGTGCTCACATTGGAGCTATTATGGATAAAACAAAGGAGCCTGTACTGTGAACCTCAGCAGTTAACATGTGGTACTTTCATCAGTCTTAAACTATTGAGTGAATGAGACTGTAACATGAGGTTAGCATGAATACAGTGGAATCCATAATACACACTGTAGAAAGAAAAAGCTGTGTGTGGGAAAAGTTCTGTTTGTATAAATGATCATCTGAGAAAGCTAGAGAAGAATCCTAAAGGCTAGGTGGAGGGAATTGTCATGGAATATTGCCTGCATGTTTGTGTGTATTGTCATCTGCATAGTGCAACAATTATTTGAAAGTCATAAGAAAGAGATATTTGCTGAAATGTTGCTTTGGTTATATCATACCTGTCATGCAAACCTCCACAAAGATTTTACCTTTTTTATTTTTATTTTTTTTATTTTATGCATCTGTTTTATTTTATTTTCCATTATGAATCAAGTGTTTAAGCACCTAAAAATGAGATAACATTGTTTAGCTATACTGCAGCAGTCTTTAGCTGTCTCCTACTCTACCTCTTCTGATTCATCCTTTTATAGTAATAGTGAAGGACATCTTCACTTTTTCCTTCAGCAAAAGTCCAGCAAGGCTATTGCTTAGAAATGCAGTTGAGAAATACTGCCTTAAAAACCTAGTTATGTCTTTAGAATAGGTTAAGGGTCTGATGTTTCTAATAATAAGTTAGTGAGATAGTAAAATTTCTGCTTGGTAACTGACTAGAAGGCAACAAGATTACTTACAGTGTTCACTTTTGTCGCGGTCTCAGCCAAACCCACCAAAACCTGAGTGACAGATGCCCCCCCCTCCCTTTCCAAAACTGTAAAACAGAAAATTGGTTCATTTTACCCCAAACCAGGACAACTTTCAAATATTAGTTTTCTCTTTCTTACATTGCATTAGTTATATCTAATTATAGCTACAGTTTGTGGTAATCAATTTGAAGCATAACGATGTGAGTTACCTTACTCTATAAAGAATATATTTTGACTTGGAACATTAGAGGTATTTTGAATGGTGTGTGATTTTCATTTATGATTTGATTGCAGAAGTAATGAAATGCGACAGACTGATAACATTTTGTTGGAACAAATTGGTGAGTTCAACTTGGTTCTCAGATGTATTTTTTTTTTTGCCTTCATAAAGGTGAAAGAAATGAGAGTTTGCATCTGCTTGCCATACACGTATGTATGAAAAATTTAATCTTTGCACTGTGTCTTAATTTTTCCTTCCATTTTGAAGTCCACTGGAAGAAAAAAAGCAGCAAACAAACCTCCCCCCGTAAGTCAATAAAACCAACAACAGCTGTTAGTGCCCAATGACTGGAAAACAGACTTAAGTGTACTTTAGCAATTTAGGTGTAGATTATAATGTCAACTCAAAACTGTGCTGTTGAAATTACGATATTCACAATTAAGTTATCTAGTAATTGAATTGCTTCTTGATTATGGTGAATTACAAAGCTATGCAGCCACTGAAAGACTCCAGAGTTGCTCAATATTCATTAAACATCTGTAAATGCTGTTACAGCTTTTTCCTTGTGATGAAACTGAATGACTAACTTTAAGTGGAATGTCAGTTAAACCAAGTATTTTTACTTCCATCTTGTAATATACCTGGGGACTGATTGGGCCATTGCACACAAGTCAGCACACAAAACCTTTATTCAGTTCAAACTGTTCAAAATATATTAATTGCTATATATGTAGAAGATACTACATGCGATTAGATTGTACATAGATTGTCTTGAGTAACCTGATTTTAGGCCCCAGTCATGCAAACGTACACACTTAGATTTAATTACGAGTAGATTCATGAACTGCAGCAACTTGTTCATTTACAAGTATGTTTATAAATTCTCTCAGAATTAGGATTTAAATATGTTATGATAAATTGTTTTGTTGGAATGGGTAAAAACAAACAAAAGCAGACTAGCAGAAACTGTTGTTTTCCTCTGGTGGAGAATGTGAGAAAAGATAGAGGGAAAGATAAAAGGCAACTGCTCTTTACCAAATGAAAAGAAAAACTTGACTCTGAAACTTCCTGCAGAATACAAATATCCAATAAGTTAATTCAGGACAACCGATCCATATTGTTATGGATACTATTGGAATGTCTCACTAGGGAAGTGTCTCAAGTTTAATTTAGATAATGCATTGATAGATTTGTATGTATATGTGTGTGTATAAATACACACATATGGCTACACACTACAAGTGTAGGTGCCCTGCTGTATGTAATATTACATACTCTTCTAATACTGTGATTTACGATTTTTTTTTTTTTAATTTCTTCTGCTCTTTGTAGGTAGCTAAGATTTCTCCACAGGAGATGTGGAACCCTGTGTATTAGTTTTAAGATCACTAGAAGCAAGCCAACTTTTCCTGGTGGTCTTAGAAACTGTCATAGATTTGTACAGAGTCATGAGGTTAATAGCAGCCAATAATCATTCTGCTAATTTTTGGGGTGAAAATAATGGGATCTAAGCTAACTTTTCGTAATGCTTCCTAGTACTTCCCTGCATTCAAAACCAACAGAACCCTTCATTATTTAGTGTAGTGTGTGTTTTGTTTTGTGCGAGTAGGTTTAGTGTGATAAATTTTGAGAACTTGGTAGAAACAAGTTACGTATTGAAACAGCTGAACCATGGGGACTTCCTGAAGTTTTGTATGTGTAAACTGATACTCACCATCCTTTCCTGGGGCAGAAGTTTACATGGCTCCTTCCAAAGTGTGTCCTTCCAGTGCCACCTCTTGGTAGGCTCACACGCTGACAAAGCTGGAGAGCTAATTTCCATGAAGAAGTCCGTGTAGACTTAAAAGAGAAAGAACCTTCTATTCAATTAGCTACCCACTGAGCAAGCATTAACCTTGTCTATTATCAGTGGATACAGGGAAGCCTTGACTCCACATTGATTTGTGGAATATACAGTAGGCCTTATTCAAAGCAGAAGTTGGCTGATGCAAAACTGGTGGGTTTGGTGATGTTCTAAAAGGTGATATTCTAAAAAGATTTGCATGCATTTGGATTTAACCCAATAAATAAAAAGTTTTTATGAAATATTTTCCATCAGATTTTGATCAGTTTATTGTGCTCTAGGAGCCTGGATTATAGTTCTGAGTGATCAGCAGTTTTTATAGCTGATGTAAAAGCGGATGTGCAGTGGGTGTATAGAGGGTTGCTTATGTGCTCTGAGGAATAAAATCAAAGAATGTGTCCTTTCAGAACACCCTGCTTCTCCCAAGATATCAATAGTGCTTCTGATTTTATAGAGGAATATTTTCAGGTGGATAATGGCAGCACACGTTCAGCTTCTTGCAACTGATCCAATAGCGAAAGGGCGAAGTGAGGTGGGTATCTAGCACCTCTTCAGATCTCTCAGGTTTTTCATTCTGTCTCAATTTGATACCTTTCTCCTTTTTTAGGCTGTTGCTTAGGTGAATGTTATTTGCTCAGTAGCCCTTGCATGCTTAGGCGTAGCAGAGCAAATCCTGTCAATTTTGACCTTTGGCCATATTGTTGCATTATATCACTTCTTCACAAATATGGTATTGGTGGTTATAGTGTTATAATCAATAGCTCCTTTACCTTTTGCTTTGTTACGGGTTATATCTATAAGTGCTGAAAAAACCCATTTTTTTTCTATTTTTTTTACTTACTATCTATTTTCTGTTTATTTATTGTCTATTTTCTATTTATTGTCTATTTTATTATTTATTTCTATTTTTTTGCTATTTAACATGTTTGTTGGAGACACGGACAGTGGGATAGAAATGCACCTTCAGCAAGTTTGCTGATGACACCAAGCTTGGTCATGCAGTCGACATGCTGGAGGGGAGGGATGCCATCCAGAGGGACCTGGACAGGCTTGAGAGGGGGGCTAATGCAAATGGCGTGAAGTTCAACCAAGCCAAGTGCAAGGTCCTGCACCTGGGATGTGGCAATCCCAGGCACAAATACAGGTTGGGCAGAG
>VZRU01017414.1:711761-740414 GCA_013398155.1 Pedionomus torquatus
GTAATGGTTTTAAATTTGAGGAGGGGAGATTTAGATTGGATATTGGAAAGAAATTCTTTCCTGTGCGGGTGGTGAGGAACTGGAACAGGTTGCCCAGGGAAGTTGTGGCTGTCACATCCCTGGAGGTGTTTGAGGCCAGGCTGGATGGGGCTTTGAGCAACTTGCTCTAGTGGGAGGTGTCCCTGCCCATGTCAGGGGGGTTGGAACTGGATGATCTCTGAGGTCCCTTCCAACTCTAAACATTCTATGATTCTATGAATTGAGATGAAGAAATAGCTTCAGAAAATACTCCATAAAGATGCTAATCTAATCTAATAATATAGACTAAGGAGGTGAAAAGGAATTGAAAAATGCTATTCAAATGCAAGACAATAACAAAAAATCATCCTCCAAAAGCACTTTACAAGGAAAATTGGAAAAGAAAGCCAACTGTAACTGTACATACTTGAATGGGAACCAGGAGTTGAAAAGCTTTCATTTTGTCAGTAGAGAAGGTGAAAAGCTTAATTTTTCTTTCAAGTTTACTCCTAATGAAACTGGGGATTCCTGACTGACAATTGAGCCCAAAAGCCCTTAATAAGGACATTCTTACTCATTTCAGCAGCAGATACTTGCTGTTTAATTGCTTCAGCATTTCTGATGGTTATCCCGCTACTGTGTGTTTTAAAAATGTGCTTTTTGAAGGGCATGCACAAGCATCATCATTTTCTGTTGGCTACATTGGCAGAGAAGATCCACTAACAAGGCACAGGTCTCTAGGGACATAGAAAAGAATGAGTTTTTTCTTTAGTTTATCTTAAAGACATAGAGATGTAGAAGTATCTAAAATTCATTTTGTCTGTGTTATGTCTGTGTTCGGTGTTTTATTTGTGATCTGATTGGAGGGTTGCTCAAAAAGAATGAAAATTACAGCATCTTGCCCCAGCAACAAAATTGACCCCATTCAGAAGTAGTACAACTGCTCAGAAGAGAAAATATCAGGCTTCCTAATGGAGAATTGAAAACTGCTCTCAATAAATCCTTTTTAATTTTATTTATTTTTGAGTTTGCTGAAAGTATTATCAAACTTTGTTCATCCAAAACATTAATTTTGTAAATGCTAAAATCAACATTGGCAGTTTGGCACCACTCCCCAGATTGTGGTGGAAAATCTGTTCTCTTTGATGCCTGAACATCAAATAGCTCAGAAGTTGGGATGCTTCTTGGCACTACTTGGGTAGGATTTAAGGCTTCAGTTTACATTGTTCACAGCAGGAACCAGAATTTTTTCCTTCTTTCTTCTTCCTTTTGAAAATCAGTGTACAAGATTATGTTTTGTGACTTTGTTGTCTGCCTGTCCTATATAGTAAAATCACTAAGACTTGCATAAATACTGAGACAGAGAGGTTGAAGCGGTTGAGGCTCTAGGTTTATGTTTAGCTAAACCACGTCAGCTTCCAAGTTAGGACATTCACATGGGACACAAGAGACTGGCCTGCTTGGAATGTGGTGTTTTTATAAAATTGAATTTTCTGGAATTATTTTCAGTGTCTTACTGGTTCAATGAGAAGATGTTTCTTGTAGCTCTCTGCATGGTGGTTTTGTTTGAGTACTACAAAATTCGGAACTCTGTTGGCTTGCATTGTTCGTGAAGCAAGTTACGCTGTTTCACTCTTACACAGTGGGCAGTGAGCCAAGCTCTGTCACCTGTCTTTTAAGCAACATACCAGCTTTATATCACTATATTATATAGTAGCTATGTAGCCATTCTGGTTTTGTTTCTCCTTGTTTCAGATATTTTGAGTACAGCAGAGTGTTTCTGAAGTACTTTAACCTGAGTAGAAGGTGTTTATGGCAAGGCTTGAATTCTGAGGTGCAATCTATTCAATATTGGATTGAAATCTTGACCCAGATGAAACTGATGCAAATACCTGTCTTCTCCCTTGAAGCCACCTTTTCCTGCCCTTCAGCTGTGTCCTGACTGTCAGTGTATGCCTCTGTGTACAGTGCTTAATGCTCTACTGTTAGGATTTTCTGCATTAAAAGACCAAAACCAGACTTTGATCCTGCTGCCACATTCAAAGTGTGAAAAGAATTGATTTGTGCTGTCTGTTTTGTCTTACATGTAAGGCCTGTGTCTTTGATTTGGACAGCTGCCTATGCCCATTGTAAAATCAGCATGACAAGTTTAGAATCTGTGATGCCTTTTTTTTGTAATTACATGTTTCTCTGAAACACAGCCGAGGTGATCTTGGTAGAATGTGATCTCTCCTATAGCATATTTTATAGACAAGTGATTACAATGCAAGTAATGTGGTGCAACTTAAAGCAGGCAATAATAATAAATTGTTAACATGTGGAAATAACTCAGATATATGGAAACCTGCCTGAATGGCTTCTAGAATTTTGTGTCATGTATGTGTTTCCCCTTTTTATATTTCTTCCTTATAAATCACAGGAGTTTTAATGGGGTATGGAGGTCCCCAAGGCCTTATTCATCACAGGCATACTTACTGAAGTGTGCCTTCATTTTTCAGGAGATCTTCTGTCAAGATTCTCTTTCCTTGGTTTGATTAATGGATGGGAGGAAAAGGATGCATGGAGTGGTTAGAGACTTGCACTTCTGCCTTTCAAAGATGCATCCCAGGCTCATGTTACAGGGGAATGCTACTAGTGAAAAGATGAGTTTTCTGAAGTGCAGCATGGTTTAGAGTTAGATTGCAAGTAAGATTAAGTCACTAGGTCTGATGATGATATACTGGATGCCCTGCAAACTTGGCAAGGAGACTAGGACAAGGCTTACTGAAATCAAGTGATGTTACTGACGCAAGGTGACTCATCTACTGTGAAAGCACAGGAGAAAATATGATTAATGGAAAAAGTACCACTGATTTCAGGCACAGTCAAAGCAGTGGGGAGTCTTAACAGCTTGCAGGATAAGTGGGGCTCTGCAGAAGATTTTTCGTCCCAGTGTATGCTCTAGAGCCACGTCAAGTTGTGTTGAAGAATAGCTTGAAGAGAGATGTAGGTGATGAGATGTTTCTTTTTTTTCTTTCCATGGGAATAGGACTGTCAATTTTCTGCTGTGGTAACAGCGGAATAATCCAGATGGTCCCAACTGGTACTATGAGAACCAGAGAACATTTTCAATCACCAAGAGTCAAATTGATCTCTTCCAGTATTAGGCATAACATTTAGACTAATTGTCTGGGCTCCTTCTGTGGCTGATTGAGATTTCTCTTAGTGCAAAACACATCTAAAGTGAATAAAATTAGCTGCCTTTTGGTGCACCTCTCTTGGTCCCTACTGGGAGGCTGGTTTAACTGGTCTAGACTGGGTAGCTGACTGAAGTGAGGTGAGGTAATCCCTACCAAGTTATGAAGTTTATCCTAGGAGAGCAAGTTTGTCGAAAGACTCAGCAGGGCCTAAACTTGACATCCTGGTGGACTGCTTGAATCGTTCTGATCATATTATCAGGCATTATGTGCTGACAAAGTAGATGGATGCTTTCCTTGCTCAGTGAAACCATAGCCCCTGTAGCCTCCATGCTGAAGAGAGAAGGGAGGGGTCGATAAGGGGAGGAGGAAGAGAAAGGCATGGAGAAATTATTGTCAGGCTGCTTAAACCTCCTAGCAGCATCACTGAATGTAAGTGTGGTAGGGGGTAGAGGTGAGCCTAGGTGGAACGTAAACTGCTACAGTTCATAGAAACTCTCCCTGCAAAAGCTAATTCATGCTGTACAGTCACATGGCCCACCAGAATTTCTGATATGTTATCTTTGGCCTAAATTATGCTGTTTTGTTTCACGTGCTGCATCAGAATGGAGCATGATATTATCCAAAAGCAGGAATTGAAAAAGTTACTGCAGATGTAATGTATGAGAGAGGCTTTCTCATCTCCTGTAATACCTGATTTAAATTAGGTGATTGGAATTGAGCAGTTTGTCAATTAAATTCTACATCAAATAAAACTACTGAGTAGCAGACTGGTCAGATACTTTCCAGATGATTTTAGGAAGTATGCCCAGTGCAGAGGACAAGAAGATTCAAGCAAAGATATCTTTGTTGTCTTTTGATTCTTTCACAAGATCTGCTTATTTGCAACACAGAATTTGGAAAGCTGTAGCTAATGAATGGGTTCTTACTTGAGTTCCTAGGTGAGCACCAGACCTAGGAGAAACAACAAGCATAACATGGAGAAATTATCGTCCTGATCCATCTTGCATTCTCTGATCCAGGACTTAGTTTTCAAGAGTCTATGAGAGTTAAACACTTAATCTCATTTTCAAAGGCTTTTAAGTGAGCGAGCCAAAGTTTGTCTGAGAGAGTGGTACAGAGGGGCCTAACAATCCAGGCCTTTCCATTATTTATCCCTAACTCACAGTGATTTTCAGCTGGAAGATGGGGTTCCTGAGCAATTTATGAGCTGCTGAAATGCTTACCTCCTCTGTGTGCATCAGGAGAGATTGCAGTAATAAAAGACAGTCAGGTGGACCTTTGTCTGAAACAGATGTGTAAGTGTATCAAAGGGAACTGTTTGTCCAAATAGTTCCTGGGAACAGAAGGGGAACAGTAGTGAGTGAATTAAACATCAGGTAACTGAATAATGGATTTTCTTCGTTTCATGAGAACTTGTTCACTCTAATCCTTTTGCATTTATATGTCACCTGAGAATAAAGCACTATTTACAGCTCATTCCATGCTGAATTATTTCATTTATCCATTATTCTAAATAAGAACTTTCTGTATGTCTTTATCACAGGTGAAGAAATATGAATAAATTAAGCACATCTGCAAACAGAGCTGCTGCTGTATTTCTTATGAAAAAGAGACAAATGGCAGGAAAAATATTCTCAGGTCACTGCTGTGTCATGTGTCTTATCAGGATTGACTTCAGCTGCTGGGTATCGGTGTATCTTGCTTCACAAGCATTAGTGATTTCCTGCAACTGGTTACCTAGTCCATAACAACAAAAAAATTCTTATACTATAATGAGTTACACAGGTTGAGCAGAAACATTAACACAGCAATTTTAAATGACTGATACACGCGTTGTGTTGTCTGCTAGTTAGTTTGCAAATTTTGACAAGGGAATGTAACCACAGAAAACTGTTGATAGTGATCAAAACAGTGATCACTGACTACAGTGTGTCGTTTTTTTTCGAATGGAATCAAAGTTTTGTAAGTCTGCTAATTCTGCCAAAGTCTACGTACCTTAACTTATCCAGGTTCTTAAATGACTTAAAAGCTTTGGAAATACTGCCTCTGAAGAGGGGCTCCAGAGACTCCTAAGACCTAAACTTAATTTAATTCTTTCAAGGCAAGTTTTGAAAAATTACCCAAGTAGGGGTGGGATTTGTGTATTCTTATAAATTCTGATGTCTGGCTCTAGAACTTCAAAGGCAGACTATGGAAACAGACTCCAAAGACAGAGAGGTATGCTTATTTTATCTCAATTTATCTCAATTTTATCTCAAGACTTAATATTTAAATCCATAGACTTGCTATCTAAAGAGAATGTTGTGTTGTGTGTTGGATTGAAAATTCCCTTCTAAATATCACGGGATATTCCACGTATTAGTCCTGAGCTGCATGCAATCTCTGGTTGATTTGTGCTGATCAGGTGATCTATAACAGTGGAGCTCTTCTCCTTATGTGTTTCCTTCTGCCATGCTTCAGTTGCTGCTTGTAGCTCTCTGTACTCCTGTTATTTCTTTGCATCATAATGATGCTTGCACACTTCAACCATGCTTAGGTCTCTTATTGAGCTTGATGCTGAACAACTGATTTAAAGGGGTCAAAAGCAGATTAAGAGAGGCAAGAGGATATGGAAAGGATCTGCCAAGAAGTATGGTTGCATTGCTTTTGGTCTTCATTATTTTAGATTAATCATGGATGTGAAGGTCATGTCCATTGGCATTGGTGGTTTCTTCTTTGGATAAGCTCCAGCTTTTACTATCTGCTGTGGGAAATGTGTAACAGCACTAAAAGAGTGTGAAAAAGCGGTAACAGCCCTACTACCTAGCACTTCTACGTTTTCCTCAGCTGTGCTGGGCTTCTGTCAACAAACAGCTACAATTTTTCCATTGGTGTTCCATTTCAGGTCACAACCATGATCTTATCTTGCATGAGACAGAAAAATCAAATTAGTTTCTCAAAAAAATTGAATGGATGAAATCCAGTTTATGACAGCAGTCTGGCTTTCTTAGAGCAGCAGCTCTCTTATCAGGATCACAGCCCAAGGAGCTCCACAGCCCCTTTGTTTTTATGGTAATCACATTGTTTCATCCTAGAATCCAAAATGCTGTTGGAGCATATTTAATATTCTTGTCTTTCCATGTGTCAAACAAACATTTGGGCTGTATCTAAGCTTGAAAACAGAATTATGCATTTTTTCCTGTTCCTTTGTGCCTCTGTCTTTCCATATATTGGTGAAAGGCTTTTCTTCAGACCACACACTGCAGGGAAAGGCAAAGCTGTATCTCACCAGCCACAGAAAAACCTAGTTTTGTTATTGGCAGCAGAGATGCTGCAGAACAAGTAAGGAGACCCTCATATTCTGAATGCTACTTTATAGCTGATGCAGATATGTGTGGTGCTGGTCGAATTTTCCAAGCATCCAGGATTGACTGTGACTCTCTTGCCATAAATTAATCTGGAAGACCCCAATTGCAAAGTGATTTTAAAGAACAGGCTGGATATAGAAGAGGACCTCTGAATGTGAAAGCACTAATTTCTTGCCTGAAGCAACTTGTCTTGTGCAATATGGCACAATCTATGTACCTGTCTTTTACAGACCTAATTATGAGGGTAACAAATCTTTCTTTTTTGGAAACTCATCTAAAAACTGTGTTTAAAATCATAGCTCTTTAGTTTCATAATTCAATTTTTCCTACTTTACATCTCTAAGTTGGATATTGGTGCTGATTGAAACATCTCTCCCACACCAGAGAAATTTCCAGTTAAAAAAAAATCCTTAGCAAACAGGCACATGTCAAGTTAGAAAAATCACAGCTACCTCCTTTGTGGGTTTTCCACCACATACTGACACCTGAGCTTTTGTAGAGTACAAGAATAATTACAGTACATTTGCATAGTTCTTGCAAAGTAAATGCAGGAAAGGATTACAATGCTTATTCACAGACCTGGCATATTATATACTGGAATTTTGAAATAATTGTCTCCTCTTCCCCCTCCTCCTCCCAATTTTATTGTCATATAATGTTCTTGCTTGAAAGCTTTAGATAGAAAATTACTTTCAAACTAACTATATTGAAGTTTGTAGAGGGAACCAAGTAGAAACAAAATCAATTTATTAAATAAATATTGACTCTGTCTGAATATTTTTTAACTGCTCTGTAAGTGTGGGGCCTGCGTTTATCATAATTTAAGTGATGTTTCCAGCTGGTTGAAGACATGGATGAGAAGCTCAATATGAGCCAGCAGTGTTCACTGACAGGCTGAGGGAGCTGGGGCTGTTCAGCCTGGAGAAGAGAAGGCTCTGAGGAGACGTTCTAGCAGCCTTCCAGTATCTGAAGGGAGCCTGCAGGAGAACAGGAGAGGGACTCTTTGTCAGGAAGTGTAGTGACAGGACAAGGGGTAATGGTTTTAAATTGGAAGAGGGGAGATTTAGATTGGATATTGGGAAGAAATTCTTTCCTGTGTGGGTGGTGAGGCACTGGAACAGGTTGCCCAGGGAAGTTGTGGATGCCCCGTCCCTGGGAGTGTTCAAGGCCAGGCTGGATTAGGCTTTGAGCAACCTGGTCTAGTGGGAGGTGTCCCTGCCCATGGCAGGGGGGTTGGAACTCAATGATCTTCAAGGTCCCTTCCAACTCTAACCATTCTATGATTCTATGATTGTATGACAGTCATGATTCTCCAAGGATAATCAGTTGACTCTAGCTGGGATCAAACATCAACCTACAGTTTGTGCTTTTGCTAAAGACAACTAGAAATGCCACCTGAGATCAGGCCCTTGAGTACTCAGTTTTGTACACAGAGAAAGCATATTCAACACAAGACCTACGTAAATGAGATACTTAAAAAGGGAGAATGGAATCAGTGCTCTGAGAAGTTACTTGCTTGGTTGAGCCCTTCTCCTCATGCTGAGAGCTGGAACAGTGCTTGTGGGTCACTCAACTCAAATGACTTCTTTTGGGTGCCAAAGTATTTCCCATTAAACATGTTTCTGTGTATTCTCTTTGACTCTGAATGTCCTATCTAGTGTATCTTCTGCTGTTTCATTTGATAAGCATTTCTGTTTCACAGTAAAGAAGGAGTATTCTGCCACTGGTAAAGGGAAAAATTGAAATTCCCTGCAAAGGGAAGATCAAGGAGAGCTGTAACTTTGCAGGTTTATAAAAGGCTGCTGCACTGAGAGGATAAGTAGTGATAGGCCTGAACTTCAGAAAGAATGATTTAGATAAAATGTGTTAGGTGAAACTTCATAACAGTAGGACTGGTAAGAACCTGGTCTGCCTGGATATATGCAGAGTCTCAAGTAACAGAAACATTGTAGGAAAAGCCTTGGACACACATTTGCAGAGGTGGGAGGTGGCTCTAGGCAATCTCTAAAGGTGCTTTTTCAGTCCTATGTCTCTGAATTTCTTTGCCCTTCAAGGAGATGATTCCTTCTGAGAATTAAAATGTCGTTTCATTATTGCTGTTTACTATTAATTTGTTTATTGTTAGTGGACAGAGCACTAATGGGAGCACAGAAGGGACTGTATTTTCTTTCCAATTTTGCTACTAGCCTTTTGCATGATTTCATGACACTGCTGGTCAGAGACACTGCAAGAACCTTCTGGTGTGTTTTTTACAGGGATGGGATACTGCACAGTCCCCTTAAAGATTCTAAATTTCTTTTCATGGTGAGCAGTGGTTTTGGTAAACTGCCATGCTAGTAGCAATTCTGCAAGTTTATGTACTGCATTGCTGAAAAAATATTTTAAATATTTTAAACATTTTAATTTTTTTTTTAATTAGAATGTGTGCTGTTTTCCCTTTATTCATTGTGAATTATTTCTGGGTACTAAAACTTCATATTAACATAGATAGAGAGGTCCTTATTACTATGCTTAAGAGACAGTAAGACTTAAAATAAATAAATGCATAAATTATTTACCCAGCATGGGTGCGAATTACACTCTTTTTGAACTGTAAAGCTATGCATTGCAAAAGTTATTTTTGATCCTGCAAATTGAAGGGATTTTGAGATTAAGGACTAGGATTTTGAAAGCAGTCATAGCTGCTCTTGCTGAGAACCATGGAGAAGAGCCTCCCCATTGAGAACAAAGGGAGCTGTGAGGTGCTGAGCACATTTGAAATTTCACCCATACTGCTTTAGACTGTGCATTTTGTTAAGGATTCTCTGTGAAGGTCCAGCAGAAAGATATATTTCCAGCAGGCAGTAGCACCAAGGGATTCAAATTGGTGCTTATTTTTCATCAGTTGGGAAGCTAGGGCATACTGAAAATTACAACTCCAAGATTTCAGGCTTGGAAGAAACATTGGGGGCTCTGTCCTAGGACACCGTGTCCCTAGAGAAGAGCTGGGTGCTGTGATGAGTGATGAATGGGATATTGAATGATGGATGCCCTATGGTGCTTATGAGTCAAGAGACTTACATGAATCCCAGATATATAAAGAGCAGTCTACAGTGGGAGTACAATGTTTATGTTCATAGAATCATAGAATGTTTAGAGTTGGAAGGGACCTCAAAGATCATAGAGTTCCAACCCCCCTGACATAGGCAGGGACACTTCCCACTAGAGCAGGTTGCTCAAAGCCCCATCCAGCCTGGCCTCAAACGCCTCCAGGGATGGGGCATCCACAACTTCTCTGGGCAACCTGTTCCAGTGCCTCACCACCCACACAGGAAAGAATTTCTTCCCAATATCCAATCTAAATCTCCCCTCTTCCAGTTTAAAACCATTACCCCTTGTCCTATCACTACACTTCCTGACAAAGAGTCCCTCTCCTGCAGGCTCCCTTCAGATACTGGAAGGCTGCTATAAGGTCTCCTCGGAGCCTTCTCTTTTCCAGGCTGAACAGCCCCAGCTCCCTCATCCTGTCCTCATAGGAGAGGTGCTCCATCCCTCTAATCATCTTTGTGGTCCTCCACTGGTCCCGTTCCAACAGTTCTATGGCCTTTCTCTGTTGAGGGCTTCAGAGCTGGAACAGAACTCCAGGTGGGGCCTCACAAGCACAGAGTAGAGGGGGAGAATCACCTCCTGCAACCTGCTGGTCACACTTGATGCAGCCCAGGATACAGTTGGCTTTCTGGGCTGCCAGCACACACTGCTGGCTCATGTTGAGCTTCTCATCCACAAGCACTCCCAAGTCCTTTTCCTCAGGGCTGCTCTCCAGCCATTCTCTGCCCAATCTGTATTTGTGCCTGGGATTGCCAGGTCCCATGTTTATGTTGTGCTTTGGTGCTGTTAGAACCTCTTTTGCAATGCATCTTTAGTTTCCTGTCTATATCTTAAAAAGTAGTGGGAAAATTAAAAGGAGAACTGCAAGGAGGTTAACTGAGTTACTGAAAATTAGACTATCGGTTATGAGTATACTTGCTTATGTATTCTATTTCTTCTAAGAAAAGATAGAATAATTTGATCACAGTTTAGCAACACCTATTTGAAAGCTTGAGAAATCCAAGTGTCCAGCTATCAAAGGCACAGCAACATATAGCATACAGTGACCAAAGTTGAAAGTTGATCAGGATAATTATTATCTGAAATTTTCAAGCATCATTGTGGATCCACTCCACAATGAAGATTAAATAAGAAAGTGTTCTTAGTGTGTTTCAACTGTGCACCACAGTTGAAACTGGAAGGTGAATTTGGTTCTAGATGGCTGTCTTGGGGGAGTATTTAACCCCAAGGCTGGGGTTGCTTGATTTTTCTAATCGTTTATTTTCCTCCCCCTTTTTCTTGAATCTCTTGGATGTGAAATGCAATGTACTATTTCCAGTGCTACAAAACTGGATGTGTCCTAGTTAGTGTTCTCAAGACTAGAGGCTGCAGTGGTTTGCTGCATCTGCTCTTTAAGAAACTAGGACAACAGTAAGAAATACAAGGAACTTCAGTTGGAAACTAGGAGTAATCCCATATCTGCAGTGTTACCAAGTTTACTTGTATATTAGATTTAGATAATAGCTTGCTACTTTAATAGCTCTGTATCATCCTCTTTCCTACTCATTCACACCTGCTCTTTTAAAAAAACACTCAAACTGAAAGAGTAATTTATAATCTTTAATGCTTATTTCATTATATTTAGCACTGAATCCACTGATTTAAATAAAATATAACAAGAAGGGTACTGTGTCATTTTCCTTAAAATTGCAGGAGACATGTTAAAATGTATATGCTAACTGAATGTAGGAGAGCAAGATTTGAAGGTTATGAGCTCTCACTTGCTTCTTTAAGCTATTCTGTGTTGTCCTTATTTTCATGTCAGTTCCCTGCCAACTTTTCTGCACTAATTAATCATATTCAGGATTAGATTGTAGGATAGCAATAATAATAAAAGACTTTAAAAAAAAAAAAAACCAAAACAAAAAAAAACCCCAACATGTACCCATGCTCAAAAAACCGATTTGAATATGATCATGACCTCATTTCCTTCCTTCTGTCACCATCAAATGCACTGATGGGAGGGGCAATTGTTGCCAAGGGCTGAATCACACAAGGTCCAGGGGGGGTATTTTCCCTTCTTTCATCAGCCAAGCTGAAGTGCTTGTTACAACCACAGTAAGGCCCAATAATGTGCATGTTGGTGAGAAAAACTGCAGAGCAAAGAGAAGTACAGCAGCCTTTTGTGTTTGAGATTCAGCAGACACACAAATCTGAAAGCGCCTCTTCTGCTTTGACATTATCTGCAAGTTCAGTCTACAATATGCTGATTCTATCATAATACAGAAAATTGGTTAATTCCCTCTGGAAATTTACTGTAAAAATAATTCTCCCCTTGAACTGCTCTTGCTTCTTCCTTTGATTGGATGATGCTATCGCCTTTATTCTTAAGCACAGGACAAAGAGAGCATTTTTACTGCAAAGTATGTGCATTTATCTTCACACTTTACACATACTTTACACTTTCTCTATAAATATTACCAAGTGAAGATAATTAGTCAAACATATTTCCAAGTCACTGGGATGTATGCAAAACTTTATCATTTGGAAGTTATCAAATCACTTGAAATTTCCTTCCCCCTTTATGAAATTTTTTCCCTTCCCCATGCCTTTACATCTTCATATCTTTGAGTGTTGTCCTCAGCCAGGGTGTCCATCTCAGCACTGGAATTGCAAGTATTGGCTGATACAGTAATTTTACTGTCCCAGTAGAAGCTGGTTTAGTAGTTAAATGGATCTGTTTCGTTCATCCACCTATGGAAGGCAAGAAAGCTTGACAGTAGCTAAAACCTCTAGTTTGAAGTTTATACTCATTTCTGTGGAGCAAAAATGAGCCAGGAGATAAGAATAAGGCACACGATGTTTTGGCAGGGAAAGTAATTAAGCAGTAGTAGAACTTCACTATCATGTGGATGAACTCTCTAAAGTTTATGAAGTAGCGGCTAAGGATTTGACAGACATCAGGAGTTTGTCATGGTAATTAAGATGTTGGTCCCATGTCTGGTGGTTTGAAAAAAGAAGAGAAGGAGATGGTGATCACCTCTTCTGGTTTCCTAATCTCAAACACTGCATTTCCTGAATTTTTGTGTGTTTATGGGTAATACACACTTGAAAGTCACATGGCTCTGCTGTTAAAGCAGAGTGAAATAAGACATAGTTAATAGGACGCATCTTCTATTTTCCATATGTGTCATTGTGAAGCTTTAAAGCATCTGCGTGTCCTCTTTCTGAATTGTTTTACAGATAGAATTGACATTCGATGAAAACAGTTCTCAAAACAATGCTGTCAGGTGTTTGTTTTATGATACAAGTTAGCACGTCCTGAAGCCTTGACTTGGAGTGAGCATAGATGGCTAGAAAAGAGTCGGTCTTGTAGGCCTGCATTGCCAAGTATGTGTTTGCCCAAAAACATTCTTAAAAAGTACAGGCTACTTGTATTGTCCACAGAAGGAAAAACACACCTTGATCAAAACCAAATACTTCAGATTACTTGGCCTTGCTTGAATTGTAGAGTAGTCATGACTGATGTTGATCAGACAGTGCTTGTCTATTAGTAGCTGTCTTCTAATGAGTCTGTGGGAGAAAACACAGATGTAGAGAAACACAATTTTGTAATGTACCTCCACAGTCTTTCAGACATGCTGGCAAGTACTGAAATAATATATTCATGCAGGTTCCTAAGCTTGGGAGGCTTTCTGAGAAACTCCCTGAAATAGATAATTTTTTCACTGAAGTTGTAAGGCATGATTTCTGCTTCCTATTGAGCTTTACTGTCTTGCTTACCTTCCCATAAAATGTAGAAAGAAGGAACCCACTATGTAAAATCTCAGTTTTTCTTTTTTATCTTTCTTAACTATTTATTTATTTGCAAGAAGTCATTTTATAAGCAATTAGTTTTCTTTGACCCAGAGTAATATTTCTGTTGCTGATTTGGCATATCTTTAATGTGACTAAATAAAAGAGATGTGTTTAATTTTCAGAAGACTAAAGAAAAATAACATGCCTGCCAAACACACATCATTTTCATAGTCAGGCACTTAGGTTTTATATTAGTTCAACTTTAGCAAAACAACAGGGAAGAACTGGCTCTGACCAGAGACAGAGTAGGTGAAAGAATTACCACAGTTTTTGCATTGTTTTCCTTGCTTATTCAGGATTTTTGGGAAACACATGCTAATGGCCACTGCCAAAGTCAAGGTGGAGTTATAGCAAACTGCAGCTAGTTTTGAGAGGGAGAAGAGAGCAGTAGGACCCTCAGAGTAATTGATGCCTCTACAAGCAGTATTCCTGATAATCAGAAGCAGGGGTAGTTGGTCTCAGCTTTCATTTCAGCTTTCTGAAATGCTAGTGCTAAGACTAGACCAGTCTCCTCCTGTAGCTGTCAGAGTCATGGTTTCAGCCTTTTCATGGGCTCCTAAGAAGCTGCATAATTGATCTGCAGTGAAAAACATATAATATACAGAAGTGTTCAGCTCCTAAGTCTCCTGATGTTTAGGCGTATTCTTTCAGGTCTTCTGCTTCTGAATGCAATGTTCTGTAGTATTTCTTCTTCCCCAGAAAGAAAACGGATATATTCCAATGTGGCTAGAAAGCTGAGCTGATAGAAATAAAATGAAGGAAAGAATTTAGAAATATTGTAGTTCCTTGCATTAAGCAGGATTTTCTTTTTATTTTGTCATTTAAAAATTATCTGAGCAGAACGAATTTTTCAGAAACAGTTTAAGAATCTTAAGGAAACCAAGATTTCATTTTGCATTTAACTCTTTATATATATACAAATTAAAAATACTTTAAAAAAAGAGTTTCATAAATATTGAAATCTATTTGGTTACAAGTTATTTTCCTTTTCCATATTTGGATTTTTTTTTTAACCTTTCATTCAGAGGGAAAGCAGTCTGTAAGAGCTGTATAATATTTTTTGCCTGTAAAGTGGCTTACCATCATTTGGTATAACACATTTCAGACAGTCTTTTGCCAACCAAATGATTTTATGAAGAACAATTGAGTTAGAGTAAAATTCTTATTTTTTAACTACTTCTCTTGTACATTACAGTAGTAGTGAGCTGGAGCATTGCCTGCCATAAGAACACACCCTGCGAATAACTTCACCCTTAATTCTGCATTTCTGTTCCCTTGTGATTATAAAGCAGTGATGCACTTTCAGTTTTACATTAGAATATTAATATACATAATTCTTTTCAGGATTTATAAAGATTTATTTTTTGAGAGAGAGTTTATAAAAACAATCTTAGTTTCTCAAGTATGACAGGTTTGTATATCTATTAGACATAAAGCCAGCCAGAGCCAGTGGCAGTTGCCACTTTATAACAGTGGAAAGGAAGTAATTTTTTTTGAATGAAAGCAAACTTTAGATTTCTGACAGGGGATCCCCACTGCAAAACACCACAGTAGCCTCCAAAGTCCAAAATGACTTGCTGAGACATTGCAAATGTTGCTTTCAGCAGCTGTAATTATTTTCAGTTGTCCCTTCTGATACAACATATCTCTTGATCCTTTAATTAAATGAATTACATTCAGCCAGTAAGAGATCACAGCTTTTACCAGTCAGTCCAAGATAACACGAGTTGGAGAGAAGGTTGTACTGCTTTGACTACCTAGCGTGTGGGTTTTTTTGACAGGTAAGTGCTGAAAAAAGGTAAATTTGGAATAAGAAATTATTTTATTAATTATAGGGAATAAACTGGAAAAAGAGTTCAGATACAACTTGAGAAGTTAGATGAGAGAGGGATGATTTTGCTGGTGGTTAGCAGTAGCATTTCAACAACAAGAAGCCACAACCAGGATTGCTTCAACGTCACATGGCCTGGTTCAGATAATAGAGGGAGACAACTGAGATGAGGCTGTATAGCTTTGTAGAGTCTCCTACTCTGGAGTCTCTCTTGCCAGTATTTCCTACACCAGACTGATCAGCTTTAGCAGAATTAAACAGAAGCATCCAGAGATGGTGTGAAGACCAGCTCTGAACTAAGCAATCTCAGTAGTGTGGAGAATGAGAAACTGCCCAGCAAGTTTCCACTTCGGGCTGTAAATTGCAAATTCCATATTGGCATGTTAGGAATGAAGAAACATGAGTTCTTGTTAGGTGCCTTTGAGAGGTGTCTCTTTGGACTTGCTGGAATTTGAAATCCTGAGAAAAACTGCTGTGTTTTGAGACTTGCTTGTGTCTTAGTGGCATTTGCTAATTTTCCCCAATGAAGTGAGAAAAACAGCTCTGCTCCCTTCTTTTCTCAGTTGGTCCACAAAGCAATGGAAAGTAAAAAGTGTAGAAAAAAAAATGAATTAAAAAAGATCCCGTATGTCTGTGTGATGCTGATGAGCCCTGAAGACACAATTTTGGTAATCTGATGCTAGTGCCACCAGCAATAATGGAATAAGAGCTTCTTAGTGATTAAATATCCTTCTTAACATCAGTAATAATTACTATGTACACTTAAGCAATAAACTAATTCCTGACTTCAATCCTTTATAATTAAGCTTAATGAATTGAATTGTCTTTAGTGTCAGATAGGACTAAACATTGCCTAAGACTACAAGGAAAAGAGATCATAGGATCATAGAATTATAGAATGTTTAGAGTTGGAAAGGACCTCAGAGATCATCCAGTTCCAAACCCACTGACATGGGCAGGGACACCTCCCACTAAACCAAGTTGCTCAAAGCCCAATCCAACCTTGCCTTGAACACTTCCAGGGATGGGGCATCCACAACTTCCCTGGGCAACCTGTTCCAGTGCCTCACCACCCTCACAGGAAAGAATTTCTTCCCAATATCCAATCTAAATCTCCCCTCTTTCAATTTAAAACCATTACCCCTTGTCCTCTCACTACACTTCCTGACAAAGAGTCCCTTTCCTGCTCTCCTGTAGGCTCCCTTCAGATACTGGAAGGCTGCTAGAAGGTCTCCCAGGAGCCAGGCTGAACAGCTGGACCCCTTCCAACACTTCCATGTCCTTTCTCTGTTGAGGGCTCCAGAGCTGGATGCAGTACTCCAGGCGGGGTCTCATTAATGCAGAGTAGAGGGGCAGAATCACCTCCTGCGACCTGCTGGTCACGCTTCTTTTCATGTAGCCCAGGGTACAGTTGGCTTTCTGGGCTGCCAGCTCGTGCTGCCGGCTATATCTATAGTAGATATAATTACAAGTTTTTGCAGGAGTAATACAAGTATACTGTGACAGTGTGTTTCTTTAGAATAGAAATAGCTGCAATTGATCAAAATACATGTATTGAAAAAATATTTAAAGGAAATGCTGTTACATTTTTAAAGTTACATTTTGACCTGTCTCCCTCCACCCCCCGGTTATAGAGTCTTGTTGAGAATTTTCAGAATTCCAACAAATATTTTGATGATGTGTTTATACTCTTTTCTAAGTTCAATTTCTTGTATTGTTTCTGAAACTATTGTAATGGAAAAGAAACTGAATGAATCAAGGAGTCAGTAGTGAATTGTATTTTCAAAGCTCAAATAATGGCCTAATGCTGTTCATTGTTTCACATGAGAAGAAGCAATATTAGGGCCAGCAGAAAGCTCCAAAGTAATATTGCAATTTCAGCAGTTCGAAGGACTAGGAAATTATTTTCTTCAGTTTTGTGGACTAACTAAAAATAATATTAATTTTTAAAAAGAAATATTGCAGACAGGATCACATGGCAAAAAATTTACCTGACTGGAAGTTGTGGGTTGTAATTGATGGTTCTGTCAACATTCCAGACAGCCAATGTTATAAAGAAATATTTCATTCAATCCAGACAGGTTCCTACCTGTGTGTTGTATAAGCAGTTGATGAAAATGGTTGAGGGATGGAGGGGGATGCTGGATCATGTGGTTACTTTTATTCTATTAGTACCCACTTTAAGGGGAAAGAAATACAAAGAAACTATCTTTCTCCCACCGTGCCTTTGATAGTTGAACTCAATGCAGAGTGATTTGGAATTGCATCTGTCTGGCATGGACCTTCTTTGGCTCTGCTGCTCATGCAAATCTGAAAATGTGCTAGGGCCTGCATCAAAACCTCAGCTGTGGTAAACTGATATCAGTGGACTTTGGTGCAGACTGGTGTAGCCCCAGAGAACTGCCAAATAGTAAAAGTTCTGGATCTACTGTAGGTTTTATGGAATCACAGAGTTGTCAGAGCTAGAACAGACCTCTAAAGATCATCTAGTCCAACTCCCAGGCTAAAGAAGGTTTGCACATTACTCAGGACTGCATCCAGGCAGGTCTTGAAGGTCTCCAGAGAAGGGAATTCCACAACCTCCCTGGGTGGCCTGTTCCAATGCTCTGTCACCTTCACCGTAAAGAAGTTTTTCCTTATTGTTGAATGGAACTTCCCATGTTCGATCTTGGGCCAATTGCCCCTCATCCTATCACTGAACCACTGAAAAAAGTCCGGCTCCATCCTAATTCACCCCACTCTTCAAATACTTATGAGCATTTATAAGGTCTCTCTTCAGCCTTCTAAGCACCTTCATGTGCTTAGATGTGCATTTTAATAACTACTTATTGTCTTTAAAATTTCTGCTATTTGATAGTATCGATTTTTCTGAAAAGTCTCTTACATTGCACTTGGGCTGCCTTAAGAAAAGAATCTAACTCAAATCCCTTACGCAATCCCCATTAAATGAAAATGTTCAGTCATTTCAGTCTCAATGGGAGATTTTTGTCTGAGGCAAGATTTAATGTGGATTCATATTCACATCTGTGGGAATATATTAAAAAAAATCAGGATCACCCAATGTTCTAAAATGAATAACATAAATCATATTATGTCATTAATCAGATTGCCATATGTAGTTGTGATTCTGTGCTTAATTTGACTGTGATATATCAAAATAGCAAGTAAAAGGTGGTTTTTTTTAAAGGGATAAAAGTAGCATGTACTCCATTACCATTTCTATTTTTTAATTAATGATCAAATGGAAAAAGCTCATTTGCAGTGGTGATGATTTGAAAACTTGGCAGTAGTATTTTTGTGTTCCTTGGGAAATAAAAGAATGTGAGAGAGTACATGTGTCTCAGAAATGGCAGAGGTTTGTGTGCATACATAAGTGTGTGTGCATTTTCACATAATTTACATAATCCCATTTAAGAGCCTTTTCACAAATGGGGCAATGGAAAATGTCTTGATTGACATTTCTCTGAATATCCTCTGCACTTTCAGTGCAGTGAAATACATAAAGGTCCAATGAATCAACTACTTTATAAGGCAATGTGCCTCTGATTTTTCCATCCTTTATGCCTATGGAATTTACTGTGTGGTTTTCTTGAGTCAGACAGAAAGCAATCATCACATAAGAAATGTGACAGCCACAGCCTGGATTTCATGATTGGCTGTATGATTTTAAGGGTCTTTTTATATGGTTTTCCGTTTTCCATTCTGCATAATACTTCTTACACCAATCAAAATTTGGCTGCTTTATTACCATTCTCATCAGAATTTTTCTGTCTTTTATTTTTAAAGAATGTTTTTGAAAGGAATCAGCTCATTTTTATTTCTTTCTAAGCCTGACATTCGTGATCATGAAAATATAGACTTGTACTGTTACCATGCTGGAAGTGGATATAATGCATGCAAATGAGGACTTCAAAGGAGGAACTGTTTTTGTTACTTTAGTTTAAAAATGACAGATATGTTTTCTTGAGTTAAAACTAAAGAGCACATCTGAGGTGGTTCAGTTCAGGGAAGAAGCAGAAGGAGATATTAATTTACAAGATGGGAAAGGCTGTTTCTTGTCATCTGCTGTGAGCATTTGAACTCTGGCAACTTTAGTCACCTGTATGTGGTGCTTACATGGACTGCTTGAAAGTTTCTGTAGTTGGTTGTACACTATCTTTTTCTATATTCATATTTTATGGAATGTATTGAAAATACCACCATTGTAAACAAAACACAAGCACTGAGTAAAACGTAAATATAAACTACTAAGTTTAGGTGACAATGTAATAAAAGTGAACTGAAGGAAGAAATATAAAGCTAGTTACAGATACACTTCAGTCTGCCTCAGAATTGCTGATGGGATGTTGGAGGAGTGTTTTTTTGCTGATGGGATGTTGAAGGAGTTGAGGTGTGTTTTTTTTTCCTGAAATTCCAATCATCACTGTGTTTATTTAAGATAACATTTCCTTTTACTACAATTTGTTTCTGCTGATGATTTTGATATTACTACTTCAGAAGCCCATTTTCCTGATACTTCCAGATTATCTACTTCAAGCCATTGATCAGCAATGATTGTTTAGTGATTCGATGAATGACTGTTAGTGTGGTATGGGAGAGAAAAATCACATAGGGGCTGCATTTCAACTTGTCAGTTTATTTCAAGGCTTTGACAGCATCCTATCTAAAGGCTGTTTCTGAAAGAAGCTGGATGACTCTGCGTGCAAGCCGGTAAATGGATTTCCTGTTTATAAGGAAGTAATCTCTCTGGTTCAGCCTAAACTGTGCATGCAGACTAGTTCAGCCAGAATCGACTCATTTTCTGACCACGCTGTCCATGCCCATCTGCTCTCTGCTGCTGTTTTCTTGTGCTGCATCTGCTAAGCATTATCTTGTTCTGTGTTCAGTGACTTATTTCTCAGCTGTGTAAGTGGCCTCAATACTAAAACCTGAAAGTTCCAAGTGTAGGCCATGCTGTTCCAACTTGAAATTCAGAACTGGAAACCAGCCTTGACTTGCTCTTAGTTTTATAGAATCACAGAATCATAGAATGGTTAGAGTTGGAAAGGACCTTGAAGATCATCCAGTTCCAACCCCCCTACCATGGGCAGGGACACCTCCCACTAGACCAGGTTGCTCAAAGCCCTATCAAGCCTGGCCTTAAATACTTCCAGGGATGGGGCATTCACAACCTCCCTGGGCAACCTGTTCCAGTGCCTCACCACCCTCACAGGAAAGAATTTCTTCCCAATATCCAATCTAAATCTCCCCTCTTCCAGTTTAAAACCATTACCCCTTGTCCTATCACTACACTTCCTGACGAAGAGTCCCTCTCCTGCTCTCCTGTTCAGTGGCTGCAACTAACATGGATGCTTTGTTTTGGGGTTTATGTGGCACTACTGAAGAACATTGTCACCTAGCCTCTAGAGGCTAGCAGAAAAAAATGGAGGAAACAGAAGTATAGACTTTTGTGGTGACTTTTTTAGGGCTAAATAGCAGTTTGGTCTCAGACATAATTTTTCTTTTTCTCAGCGGAGTTGTGTTTAGAATGGACTGCATTGTACCCTTGCACTGTTCAGCTTTTTCTGCTTGTCAGTGGTACAGGTAGCTTTCAGCTTGTCATTGGCTTGATGTTGCTAGTGCTGCAATAAGCTTTTGTATATATGCTTTCTTCCCAAGTGTATGTCTTTTGTCTGGCTGAACCTACCTCTCTATACCTTCTAGTTTTTAAGAATATGCTGCATTAAAACCATCAGTGTGTTGAATTATCTGCTGGGAGATGGCACTCTGAGCTGAGAAAGTGAATGATAAGTAATGAGAAAAGTGGGAAGTAATGTGTAAATGTAGAAGTTTTATATCCTGAAAATTACTGTGGCATCGAAGTCCCCAGATGAGTAAAAACAATACAGCATTTCATCACAGACTCTCATCAAAGCTTCAAATAGAATTTTTAGATCCGTATACTATCATGAAGTATTTATAGTTGTTGTACCAGGAAATCTAGCTGGTGCTTCTCAGAAATCAAAGGATTCAAAATAAAAGAAACATAAATGAATAAATAATTATAGACTCTCTCTGTGCATTCTTTAAACTGAGAGTGCCAGTATAGCAGGGGATGACAGACATTTTCAACTGAGCTCCCTAGGAGAGAAATACAAAATGTGCCAGTAGAGGAGGAAAGGCTTTACTATACAGAGCTCCTAGTGAAATCAGTAGGAGATTTCACTAGGACATCTGTGCCCTGGTAGTTAGGTGTAGGTATTTTTCAAAAGATATTCAGGCACCAAATAAATAGGCAACAGTTTAGTATTTAAATATCTCTCAGGATGTGGCCATTGCTCGTGAATATTTACATTTAGCTGTAGCACATAAACATTGTGAGACGCAAAGGGCATTCCTGCATAAGTAAATCTTTAATTCTGGCTTGGGCTTTCTTCAGAGGATATGGAGAGAAGTAGGGGCAAACAAAAGTGCTTCATGGAAGCCATTGGGGCTGTCTAGTGCTGTCAGCCTGTTCACTGGATTTGGGACATACCTGTCCAGCAGTCTGGAAAGTAACCCAGGATTTACTTGACATTAGAAGGACGTTAATGTTTTCTGCTCCAGTTTACCTGGAGCTGAGCAGAACCAGTGTGATCTCAATTACTGTGTGCTGAACTGAAGGTAAAAAGCCATGCTGGGATACCCTGTGTCCTTGCTTGGATGCCAGTCAGGTTGGGGCAGTGTGCAGGGTGACACTGTGTGCAAGTGATATTCTTTCTGCACAGAGAGGGCTTCCTTTTTGTAAAATGTTACATATTTGTTGTGCTGGTGGTTGAGAATAGACCTGGTGCCTCCTCTTTGATGCCTTTAACTGCCCAAATGTCATAGAAGTAGCTAAAGGCACTGGCATGATTTGCAGGAGGTGCGAAGTAACACAGACTTGGGTTTGGTCTTTTTTTCCTTCCCCACTCACCNTTTTTTTCCTTTCCCCACTCCCCCCCCTTTTTTTTTTTTTTTTTTTTTTTTCTGTAATATGATAACACTATTTATATATGTAAGTAAGTGCCTTACATGGGATGTGGTCAAAAGGAGCTGAATTGTCATAAAATAGAATGTTTCTCAAAATGGAAAGACAGGAAAAAAGGAAGAAAGAAAGGAAGAAAGAAAGAAAACAGGAGAACTTCAGAATCCTGGCCATGCCTCAATAACTTAATTGAGCAAGTTCCTGCTAGATCTCAATTTTTTAGAAAAAGATACAGTTTCTTTTAAGGTTTAGCTGGCAGCATTATATCTTAACATGCAGTTTTCAACTGTTGGTGATGCTCTTCTGTGTATTCAGTGCTTCTTCTCCCACTGCAAAGCTGAATCAATCTTAGTGCCACAGTTAAATACTGGATGATTTAGTGTGCTATCAAAAACTGCATAAACTACCTATTAAAAATGTATTAAACATTCAGCAGGAAATTGACTGTTCACATGTCTCCTTGTAGTAAGATTACCTAAATAATGTACCAGTCATTACCCAAATTATCTAAATTTAGTTAATTGCACAACAATGTGATGATGATTTTGTGACTGGTGATTTTGATTAACAGAGTGCAAGAATAAAGTATGACAAATATACTTGAATGGATTGGGCTGGGTCTCTGTGAGCAAATGACAGGAAAATGTTTGTGGTCATGTTTCCTAATCCCCACCAGAATCTAGGCTCTCAGACCTGTGACCTATAGCAGGTAGTTCTCCAGTGGTAAATTCAATTAAACAAATTCTGTGCCTTTCACGCTAATAGCACCAATTTACTTTGCCAGATTTATGCCAAGGAGAGAAACAATTTTTCAGGTATGCTACATTTTTTTAACAGACCTGAAAGATCCTTTGAATCCCAAGATGATAATATGTACCCTGAGAGTGGTACGATTTCCTTTATTGTTGGACTAGGCTTATTGATTGATTACTGCTCACACACAATAGCAGAAAAATCCCAATTGTTAATTTGCATGTTACTCTCATTTTGTTATGAAATGCTGGATAGGAAGCCAACTCTAATTGCTTAAGATGTGACACAGTTTTCAGGGTGCTTTAAAATGTCTGACACCATTTTGAAATAGATACGGTCTTTCATATTGCTAAAACACTGGGACAGTATGTACTTACCCTCTAGAATGAGGGGTCAGTCCAATGATGTCATGGTAAGAGAGGTCCGTTCAGTGAAAGATACCATGGAGATACTCTTCACCGTAGTACATACATTGGCTGAGGCCATGGATACTAAGTTCAGAATTAACTGTTCTCATTGTATCTGACATTTGTAGGGAATGATGTGGAACATTGTCATGACTCATAGCTTCCATTTGAGCTTCATTACTCCTCTAGAAGTGTCTCTGCATTTTCAACGTATTTCTGGGTTTTCATTTTGAAAATATAGAACACCTGGAAAACAGATGGGGATGGTTAGGAATGGGAAGCATACCTTGAGTTAAAAGAAATGCAGAGGGTATTTGGAGGAGTTTATAAAATCATAAGTGAATTAAATATTTGCCCTGTGTTGACAGTGTACCTGTGGGAAGGACCATCTTTAAAAGAAGCCCCGGTCATCTCACTTTCATCCAGGCTGATTTATGGTTTCACATTCTGTAAGCAGGGACCTAGCTGATTTGTCCCTAATGTGTTTCAAGGGGTACATTTTCTTGTCACATATTTCCCAAGAGGTAGAGAATAGTAATATTAGGCCTTATGCTCTTACTCTTCTGAGATTTTTCCTGAGGTGAGAGTGTAATGCCTTCTCATTTGAGAGCTGCAGATTCTAGAGGAAATAAATTTTGTCCATGGTTGGGCCCAAAACATAGAAGATGTCAAAGCTTAGAGATGGGTTCTCTTTCCCCATTTGGACTCTATAAATTGCTTCACTTTGACTACACCCAAACTTCCATTTTCAAGTCATGAGAATGAAAAGGAAAGCAACACATACCCATAAGGAAATGCATTGGAAATGGCTGCAAGTCAAGTCTCCCATCGATGCTGGCCATCTTGTTGGAATGCAATAATGTTTTTTGACAAGATTTCTGTGATAGTCCTACATTGTAAGCAAAGGACTTGAAATGTCTCCCTCTTCTTTTTCTGTCTCTGTACTGCTCAGGCTTTTTGCACCATAGAGGAAAGAAAGTGTTTAACTTTTAAACACATTGTTGAAATATTAAACAAAGTTTTTCCTACTGATCGTTAATGCTGTATGAAAGCAGGTTTGAAACTGCTTCATAATCTCTTACATAATGCCGTCATGCTGTTAATGTCATTGATGCTACTTCATCCTGATAGCTGCCACCAGTAGGAGACTCAGAAATGTGATTGTAACCATTCTCAAATACATTTTAAATAAATTTCACAGATTATTCTCAAGGATCTGTGCTTTCTGATGTTACAGTTTTCTAGATGGAAACCAAATAGGATGCACCATTAAATCAGTCTCCTTGTCTGTGTGTTGCAACACAGATAGTCCTTCTTTACCTTCCCCAAAATGGATCATCCTTAAAATAGTTGGTTTGGCTTAAATAGGTTTAAGGAACTAGAACACAGACTCTTTCTGTGTATTCACTGCTTGCTTGAATGTCCAAGGTTTCAATTCTGTGTGGTATCTTCCACTGCAGCTAACTCTGGTGCAAAATAATCCACTTTGACTCAGAGAGGAGTCTGTGACTGAAATCAAGGACTGCCCCACCTCCCCCTGCCCCCAGTTTCTGGTAGGTGATGAAGGGATTTATTCATGTGAGATTAGGAGATTTTGCTTCATGTGAGTTAGGTCAATAACTTGAATAATGTCTTTCCGCTTGAGTAGCCATATCAGTGTGTGAGTGTGCTTGGAGAGAGGAAGACTATGTTTCTTTGAACAAAAAAGAAAGAAAAATTCTTCAAAAAGAATCCAGCTAAACCTGCTATGGACTGGAATACATACTGAAATAGAAAATACCTTTTGCCAGTTAGGAAAGTGACTTAGATATGGGCAGGAGAATTTTTCTAGTCTATATCCTTCAAACCTCAGTGTAAAAAAGGCAGTGAAGCATATAGTAATGTCTTTTGGGACCAGCACATTCTTGACTGCTTCTCTGAGGCAGAATGCTTCCTGAAATTAGCCTTTGTGTAAATATACCTTTGGGCATGTTAATACCTACCTTCAGCTTTCATGAGAAAACTGGTATTCACTTGGAGAATAGTACAGAATAGGGAGCCCCTTTCTCCACATTTCCAATTTGTCACTGTATTTAAAATAAAATAAAAAAGAATACTTGTGCTGTTGTTTAATCAAAAAATTACAACTGTTGTGCCTCAAGTCAGCATCAGCCCCTTTGACAAAATGCTATCATGTTTCTTGAAAATCAGTCATCTTATTTCCTTAATCAAAATCTCTAAAGACTTTTTTAAAGTAGTAGTGGGCATCTGGAAAGAGAAATGTTCCAGTTTGGGATGTCATGGGAAATGTTGCTCTAAGAATTGAATGAAAATGCTGTGGTCGGGAAATAGAACTGCCAAAAGGGACGTTCAGAGGATGTCCATGAAGGCAGAAACAGCCAAGGAGGAGCACGAGTGAAGAAAAGCTGAGAGCCTTTGTTTGTAGCTGGACTAATCAGAATTGTCTCCCTAGGATCATGATAAAGACATTTCTGTCAGAATCCTAATTGGAAAGCTCTGGCATTTGGTCTACTTTTTTTTTGCATCTCTATCAATATTTACTAGTTTTGGTGGATTGTTTTGATCAGTGACTCAGCTGTACTATTCATCTCCCTGAGTATGGAACAATTACTCAATTAACTGTTAGGTCTAATCTGCTGTCCAGTAATTCAATTGGAGGACTTCCTTCTGACTTTGTAAGATGCTGTAACAAGATCCAAACAGTTTAGCCTGCTTGAAGTTTGTAGGTGTCTACATGGCTTGCTGAGCAAGGATATGAGTTTATGTCAGACTCTCGTCTTGTTGCTTGCATGTTTATCTATTCTGTAAAGCATTCTTTCTCTTTTTCTCTTTGTTACAGTCCTTTTCCTGCTTTTTTATTACTGCATTGATGAAAGTACACTCAGCTTTTGCAGTGCAAAACCCATGCCTAACAAAATTCCAGTCATCTGAGAGAGAGGTGTATTTAGCCCATGGGGACATGGTGGAAATCGGATTGACAGTGTTCCTAGTGCATGCAGAAGCACTGTTTGTAAGCTTACCATTATGCATGTGAACACAGCTTTATAGGATCAGGGCCTTAAGACTTGAAAAGTGCTTTGGAAGTTTTTTGGAAGGTACTCATCATAGCTAATTGTTACTGATAACAAAAGAAGATCTCACCTACGTTAATGAAAGGAAGCTGACAATCCATGTATTTCTTTTCATATTGCTTAAGGAGAACAAAAAATATCAGGATCTTTAAAAATAGCAGTGAATTTTGATATGTTTTAAATACTGAACAAATTATTCTAGCTGCCACTATGCTTCAGAGCCTGATACTTGTTATGATTTTTCCATCTTGATTTCAGGTTTTGCAAAGGAAATTCACAGAGGGGTTTTATTTATTCAGGGTTAGGGTGGCTTTCCAGCTCCAGCAGAATAGTGTTTCACTGTTAGCCCACTGATGATCACCAGTGCAAGTGTCAGCTTCACAACTGACTCCTACTACCTCCTTTTGGCACACACCGAAGAAAAGCACAAAAAGTTCTCAGGCTTATTGCAGCTATGCCTATAAATCTGTCTGGAAAGGTAATCTTGGTGATTAATTAGCTAGCATGAGTCTCTGCAATAGTTCCATCACATTGAACAAGTGGTGTCACATTGCCTTCCTAAATGTGATTATTGCCAATGTCCATGACATTGCAACAGGTTGGTTTTTTTTTTTTTTGTTTTTTTTTTGTGAGATTGTTTACTGCTGCAGAGATTACAGAACATTTGCAACTTTTATTTATTACCAGGCTTGGTTTCAATTGGACAGGGTAGATATTCCCCTGAGATACTCCTCATGGCTTACCCACTTCTTGGCACAGCTGACAGTTGCCTCACATCTAATTCTCTAAAGGTTTATACCAGCATCAGCATTTAGAAAGAAAGTTGTCCTTTAGAAAGTGAAGTTTAACATAGACATTTGCTTGTGTATGCCTCCTACCAGTGCCTGGCTGGGCACAAGTTTTCAAGCACAGGAGCAAACCCTAATACCCAAATGCTTACTCTGTGGATGCAGCTACAAGTGACTTCCCATTCTTTTTCTGGTTTTGTGTCTACATGATGCTTAAAAAAAAAATTATCTGTAGTGTTATTATCCTTAAATCTATTTATATTCTGATCCACAAATGTCACACACTGATTGTTATTAAAACTGATCTGGACTGCCTAGCAAAGAAACCAGTAGGAGATTAGCCTCTGTGAGTGCAATTCAGACCAGAATACATAATTCAAATGGAGATAAATGACAAAAAATATGCAGTTTCAGTTCAGAAGCAGCACTCCTCCTTCAGACAGCTCTAAGAGGAAATTTGTTTGTTAATCGAGAGAGAGGCATGGCAAGACCTCTCTTGGTGAGCATAGTAACATGACATCTTGCCTAGACTTGTACTCTTTTTGATTGCGCTCAGAAGAGTTTGGTCAGTGAGGACAGACATCTATGACATATCGCTGTTTGGTAACCACAGACTTCCAGGATTTGGTTGCTGATCACACTGTGTGATCACACAGTGTGATCAGCACAGGGACGAACTTCTTCACTTTGAGGGTGACAGAGCACTGGAACAGGCTGCCCAGAGAGGTGGTGGAGTCTCTGTCTCTAGAGACATTCAAAACCCGCCTGTACAAGTTCCTGTGCCACCTGCTGTAGGAGGACCTGCTTTGGCAGGAGGGTTAGACTACATGATCTCCAGAGGTCCCTTCCAACCCCATATCATTCTGATTCTGTGATATTGTGTGTTTCCTTCACTGTGGGGCAAGTCAACACCAGAGGAGGGGAACGTACAATTATTCCTGGCCTGCTACTACAGATGTTTGAGAGGCATGGTGTACTGGTATAGCGATCATCCCCTGAGCACTGTAGTCCCTTATTGTCGTCTTCACTGTTACACTGAATTGCTCTTTAACCTTGAGCAAAACATCTTCCTTGTCACCTTTTCCTTCAAACCTTGAATACCTTTCTGGGCAGTGTGGCTGCCAGAAAACCAGCCATATCCTAGGCTGCATGAAAAGAAGTGTGACCAGCTAGGTCACAGGAGGTGATTTTGCCCCTCTACTCTGCCTTTTGAGGTCCCATCTGGAGTACTGTGTCCAGCTCTGGAGTCCTTAACAGAGAAAGGACATAGAACTGTTGGAATGAGTCCAGCGGAGGGCCACGAAGATGATTAGAGGGATGGAGCACCTCTCCTATGAGGACAGGCTGAGA
>VZRU01017415.1:0-28313 GCA_013398155.1 Pedionomus torquatus
TGGATGATCTCTAGAGGTCCCTTCCTGACAATTCCATGGTTCTGTGAAGATCTGCTGGGGTGGTGATGGGGGATGACGAAAGGCTGTGGACAGTAAACAGCTCCAGCAATCTGATTTTAATTCTTGGCTTGCACATCTTCCCTGACTTTCAGATGCCTAATTTCTTCTTTCACTTATTCCTCCTGTCAGAACCACTGTTATTTCCAGCAGGAAAGCAGTGCAGTGATTGACCCGCGGCTCCTCTGGGAAAGCGAGTCGGGGGGCTGCTTGGAACTCAGTCCTCTGAGCTCATCAAGAAGCGTGGATGCGTCACAAAATCATGACATGACGTTAACCACAGCATCTTTTTGGAAGTCCAAGCCCAGCATTTTGCTTCCCAGAAAAGACCTTTTTTTTGGTTTGGTGGTGGGTTTTTTTTGGTGAAAGGAGGCTGCTCTAGGATAAAGTCAGACTTAAAACTGCTTTCAAAANCAGCATCTTTTTGGAAGTCCAAGCCCAGCATTTTGCTTCCCAGAAAAGACCTTTTTTTTTGGTTTGGTGGTGGGTTTTTTTTGGTGAAAGGAGGCTGCTCTAGGATAAAGTCAGACTTAAAACTGCTTTCAAAAGAGCATCACACAGCTCAAATAGAGTGAGCCTGCTGGCTTTCCGCAATGACTGGCACTAGAGCAGATTATTCTGGAAGAAAGACATTCTCACAACCTCATGGCTTCAATTTCTCAAGCCAAAAAGCGGAGAGAGATCCCACAGTTATTAAAGCCAATAAATCAAGGCTTGAGAGATCTTACGCACGGAATTGGACAGCGTTTGCATTTTTCTGCCCTCAGAGCTTTAAGGAAGGGTTTTTTTTCCTCCTTTACCTCATCCACCTTGAGTATCTTAAAAGCAGGAAAGGCACCCCTGGGACCCAGAGCCTTCTATTAGATGTAATTACGGTACCTTACTTTTAAAGGTTTAAAAGTGCATCTTTATGGGCTTATGCAGCCCCGGTAACAGTAACAGTGGTTTATGTGTTTGATTGACGTAAAACATGCCTCGACATTAAGCATTTCCTCGGAGCCCGGGAACACTGGACCCTGTTTGTGTTTTCTGCTTTGCCTTTGCAGTCCCAACCAATGGCAGCGACCCCACAGCCCCCCCCCACGCCCCCGGCACTGGGGCAGATGCCCTGACAGACCCTTCTAAAGGCAGGGGCTGCCTCCTTTCCACTCAGCAAAGTGGAAACCAGCTGTTCCCGCACCCTCTGCCCTCACCTTCATCAACTCATTGCTGTTTGACAAAAAAAAACCCGACTTCCTGAGAAGCCACAGTGGTTTCCAGGCCATTTTTGCAGGTGATGCTGAAACTCGGCGAAAGTGAACAACATCTTCCCCCAGCTACTCCACTGGGTTTGGTCCCCACCAGCTGCAATTTAATCATGGCAAATGTCAGCATCTATTGTTTTTAGCAGAACCTAAATCTGCTTTCTCTTCTAAAGGAAAAAGTAGTGCTTTGCTTGCGTTTACTTATTAAAGATAAAAAGCCAGGAGATAATTCTTCACTGGGCAGTTTGTGACAGTTTGGGAAAACTCTCTTCTATAAAAAACCACAAACTTGCTTTTTAACCTGTCTCTGTGGTGCTTTTGGCCTTTTCTTAGATGAAAGCAAATTTTATGGGATATAGGAAGCCAACACCGAACTTACACTGAGGGTATGCCCACCAGAAATACAGAACTAGAGAACTTCCCTCGTCCAGTCAGGTCACAGAAACCAAACCAAACATCATGGAATCATCATGATTGGAAAGGACCTCTGAGATCATCGAGTCCAATCATACATGCACCAAATACCCTATAATCTCATCCACCAGAGCATGCCCTAAAGTGCCACATCTACATGTTAATTAAATACCTCCAGGGATGGTGACTCCACCACCTCCCTGGGCAGGCTGTTCCAGTGCCTGACCACCCTCTCACTCAGTGAAGTCATTCTTCCTGATATCTAATCTAAACCTCTCCTGCCACAACTTCAGACGACTTCTTCTGGTCCCATCTGGTTCCCTTGGGAGAAGAGGCCAACTACAACCTCTCTACAACCTCCTTTCAGGTCTCCCCTCAGTGTCCTCTTCTCCGTACTAAACATCCCCAGTTCCCTCAGCCTCTTCTCATAGGACTTGTTCTCCAGACCCCTCACATTTGTATTATACAAAGATGTTGGGTGGGGTGCGGTGGGGGGGAAACGGGGGGAGGCAAAGCAGAGATCAAAAATTACCAGTGGAAATTGGAAACCAACTGCAAATAACAGATCAGGAAATCAGGGGGGAAAAAAATCTCAGTCTGTCTACAGATAATTCACAAATGAAAAAAAGTTCATTACAAGTGACTTGCCCTGCTGCAAATTTTTAGTAGCACGTGCGTACAGAACATCATAAAACTTCAGCCCTTGACATATTTTAAGAGAATGCCATTACTGGCTGGAACTTAAGTTGGTAGCCGGGAAATTGCCAGAAAGCAGACTCTGAGTCTGGATCAGATGTGGGCATTTCAGAAATTTCAGAAGGCAGGCCAGATTTGGAATTTCTCTTCCCCAGAACAAAAGGGTTTTAGCAAAAATGCAGCCCAGAAGGTCAGAAAAAAACCCCACCAAAGCCAGCATCTAGATTGGACAAAATCAATTTATATTTAAAATATCCTAGAACAAGACTTAGTAATTGTGTTACAAGAGTTAATTAGAAATGGGAAAAATATGAAAACTTTTATTTTCATCTTCTTTTTTTTTTTTTTTTTTTTTTTTCTGTACAAAAAAAAAACCCCAAGAAAATATCCTTGCTGGATATTTTTTTGCAGGGGTTTTATTTGGAGGAACTTAGATTTTTTTTTTCCAGCTTTGCCTCAATGCCGTTCATCAGAAAGATGTAACTTTTTACTTCATGGACAGAGAGAGCGATACTGGGAAATTTCAGGCCAGAGTGCCAAAATTGCAAATAATTTTAACAAATCCAAGGAGAGAATTGCAACATAAATGCAGTCCTCAGATCAGCAAACTGTCCTGTGCTTCAGCTACCTGAGAAAAAGCAGGTGAGAAAGTGGTCTGGTCTTGCACTGCTTTGATTTCCCTTATTCCTCCTCTCCTCTCCTCTCCTCTCCTCTCCTCTCCTCTCCATTTTTATTCTGGATTTGAGGGTGGTGGTGGTGATTTGGGATTTTTCTTTTACAGTATCCTCTGAACGTATGGATCTATGTACTGGCATAAAGCGACGTCTTCCTGGCAGATTTATCAGCAATCTCTTGCCGTGTTTCTTTGTCTGTAGCATTTCGTTATACATCCAAAACTTTCTCTGTTCCTCCTTCTGCCTCATTTCATGTTTCTTTCCAGGTAGCTAGATTAACTAATACTTGTTCCAGGACTATTTTTGCTCTCTCCTCCTTATGCCAATAGGAGGGTCTCTGGGCAATATTTTTCTCTCTGGACTTTTTTGGCCTCTTCCTCGTGCTTTTCCCCGCTGCCGTAGCCGCCCTACCCGAAGGGATGAAAGCCGTCTGGGCAATATCTTTTAAAGCAGCTGAGAAATGTCCATCACAACTGCTCTCCATTTACCGCAAGCGTGTGTGCATGTGCACAGTTTACAGTTGTGGTTTTTTTCCGAGGGGATTGTGGCATGGTTTTATAGGCTGCTCAAGATGTCCGTTTGGGTGTGTGTTGATCTGTGCAGAAGTGTACGTACACGCATCCTAGAAAATGCTTGTGCACTTTCTATTTATGGTAACATCCTGGAATTAAGCTTCCTTAAAAAAAAATAAAATTAAATTTTAAAAAAAATCACATCAAATTGCAATTTCCTCACATTATTTTTTTCCCCTCTTTTTTTTTTTTTTCCTCAAATGATTCTTTTATTCTGCTGTTCCATTGGCCACTCAGCTTTTGAGCCTCAGGTTTGGGGGTTATTTTCTTCTTCCCTTTCCACTCTCTCTTACCTTAGGCTCTCTTTTCCTCATCTCTGATGAAGTTACTTCCTTTCCTTTCTCTTTTGCTGTTGTTCTCTTCCATCTCTGTCTTTTCCCCCACCCTATAATTTTTCCTTTGCTCCCTTTAATGCTCAACCTTCTTTCTTTCAGTTCCTTATATATTCACCTCTTCCCTACCATTGTAGGGTGCTGCACCTGGGTGGAGAGTAGCTCTGAGGAAAAAGACCAGGGAGTCTTGGTGGACAACAGGATGACCATGAACCAGCAACGTGCCCTTGTGGCCATGAAGGCCAATGGCATCCTGGGGTGCATCAAGGAGAGTGTGACCAGGAGGTTATCCTCCCCCTCTGCTCTGCCCTGGCAGGGAACTGCTGGAGAGGGTACAGCAGATGACTACAAAGATGATGAGAAGTCTGGAGCATCTCTTTTGCGAGGAAAGGCTGAGGGACTTGGGTGTTTTCAGTCTGGAGAAGAGAAGGCTGAGGGGGGATCTCATCAACATCTATAAATACTTAACGGGTGGGTGTCAGGAGGAGGAGGACAGTCTTTTTTTCAGTGGTGCCCATGGCAGAACAAGAGGGAATGGGCAGAAACTTGGACATAAGAACTCGTATCAGGAGACTCACAGAGCCATTTCTCTTTGAAATGCTACACATCATCGATGCGAAAACATTCCACAGGCACATTCTGTTTTTGATAAAGCTGGTGATTTTCCATTATTTGGTGTAGACTTTTTGGTCACGCCCTGACAAGGAGACTTAAATGATTATTTTCAAAATCTGAGTTTTTCAAGCTGAAAGCTAGCATTTTGACACATTTCACTTTTATGAAAGTGTATGAATGGAGGTTTCATTTATATTCCAGCATAAGTATGGAATTTTTGGTGACTACTTACCACAAAAAAGCCCCACCCAAACTCAGTCCAGTAGCAAAACTAACTGAGCACGTGTGCTGATTGTGTGGCTTCTTGGCTGTACCGAGCCACAGACACTAGCTCTTCAGGAAAAATTCAGGATGCCAGAGCATGCATTAAAATCTAAGTAAATCACCTACAACATTCTCCATTGAAGAGTTTGTCAGGAATTTGCAAAAAGGTGATCAGGCTGTTTCTTAATGTTGTTTCTGGATAATACATTATCTTTGATTTTGGTCTCCTTAAGATAATATCAGCTCAGTGAATCCCTTGGAAACAGTTATTCACCAGGAAAGCCGGTCTTGGGCAAGCAGATCCTCTTGGCAGGGCAGAGGGAAGGGCTCAGAGCAGCGAAACCAGCGCAGCATCGGCCCATTCCAGCACAAACACCCAAAGCTCTTCCACCCCAAAGGAAATCTGGATGTCTCCAGGAGGCCAGTGGCTGCAGGGAAGAGCAGTGCAACTCTTCAAAACAAGAATTCAGCTCCAAGGAGCCAATTCTGCAAACACTTTAGCACATGTACAGCTTTGCTTTACGAGCAACCTCAAAGAGCCAGCGAGTGTTGCTTCATGCAAGTTGAGTCAGTCATATGGCAAAGTGTTTACGGGATTTGGATCTAAATTTTGAAATCAGTTCAGGACCCTTAAAAGCAGGCGCTAGATAGTCGTAAACCCCCTCCCCCCCCCTCCTTTTTTTTTTTCCTGCTGGAAAAAAAAATGTACATAATGATGTTGTGCTGCAGTTGAGTCCACTGCCTGGACACCCAGAGAGGTTGGGTTTCTCCTCCTGTGTTTGAGGCTGAGGGGATGCCCTGTGGTGTTGGGGTGCTGGAGAGCCATGGGCTCAGACATGGACAAAGAAAAACCCCCGTCCCTCCCCTGCCAGACCGTGTTCATCCTCAGTATTTCACAAAGCTAAAGTCAAGCTGGACTAAGTTTTTCTAAGACAAGCTGGGGAAGGGAGACCTTAGCTCCTGAAGAGGGATGGAAGGGCTTGAGCTGCTTGGGCCAGCAAAAAAAACAGAGGCTACAGGAGGATAGAGCTGATGTGTGTTGATCAGCAAAGGGAAAGGGTTCCACAAGGACAGTTACACCGTGCTGGGCAGGCAAAATGGCACAGTGAGAGCAGAAATGTGGACAGTAACTGGTGCTTATCATTACATGTCTCTGTCCTGCATAAAGAGGCTCTCCCTAGATGATTGTCATAGAACCATAGAATGATTAGAGTTGGAAGGGACCTTAAAGATCACCCAGTTCCCACCCCCCCACCATGCACAGGGACACCTCCCACTAGAGCAGGTTGCTCAAAGCCCCATCCAGCCTGGCCTTGGACACTTCCCAGGGATGGGGCAAAAAATGAATGCAAACTTGAGGGCATCCAGCTTTTTTCCATTTTGTTTCACCATGTCAGATTTAGGGACAGTTTTGGTGCACTTGGTCTTTCAGATGCTTGACAGTGGCCCATCAGGAGAGGCAGGTGAGCTTTTAGGTGGCTCACCCCAGAAGGTGTACTTTGCTCTGCTGGCTTGAGGACACAGAGGCTTTTTAAAGCTCTCCTGAGACAATTTAACTTTGCCTTGACTTTATGTGCATGTCATTTCAGCATCTGAGGCCTCGTTTCGTACATACGTTTATAATATGGGTTTCATTTCAATAAGCTGGGAAAGTAATAAATTTAAAGCTGACTAACAGTTGTTTTATGTGGCTGCCAACCTGCCAAGTAGCATTCTTAATTATTGCCAGGAAACTAAGTGTTTTGCAGCCATGTGTTTCACATTTGAGTGTAGTATGTCTTGTCAGCCCTCTCCGCTGGACTGACGGACAGGCCAGTAATTTTTTGTGTGCAGAGAGGCTTGAGATGGTGGGTGGTTTCTTTGTCATCAGGTAGGAATATCAACAACAGCATGACAGACAGAATATCCCAAGCGGTCCCCCTCTCCCAAAACACGCTTTCACAGGAAAGCTGGAGGGAAGGGGTTAAACCTAAGCCCAGAACTGTAGTATTTTTTCTATTTAAGACTGTAGGGCAACTAGTTATTAAAGTTGTCAGCAAAGGAAAGGCATAAACATATTATAAGTTATATGTGTTAGAATGAGATGGATGACTGTTTTGTTCCTTCTGTGCAGGACAGAGAGCGATGCCGCTATGAGTAGACTCTCCTTTTCTTTTCCCCAGAAGAAAACTCATTATTATTGCACCAAAATAAGCGACGGTCACATGGCTTGTTTTCTGCCGCCTGTGTTTAGGCTCTGAGATGTTGGTCCCACACTTTGGAAATCGGCCAGTAAAAGGAGGACAGAAAATGAAGACTAAAAAAAGAAGCACTGACCCAAACAGCTTTGTCGCATGTATTCTGCCTCTCCAGAATGCTTTGAAGTCTGAAGAGAAACTTGACTGAGGAAGTTTAGAGTGCCTCCAGGCCCTTAACTTCTGCAACCGACACTCAGTTTACTGATGGTTGTTGTTGACCCGAGAAGAATTATAAAGGTTGTATTTTCTTGCTGATAACGTAAGTCTTGAGCAATTTTTCTGAAACGGGGGTAAACATAAACACATTGTTAAGGAGCAGATTTTTGTGTCCAGTTCATGCTTTTTTTTTTCCTGTAATAAATCACATGCGCGAGACAAATCCCAATTAAAGAAAGGCTCATCTCATGGGTATCTTGGGCAATGCTGCAGGATGTTGTCCCCCCCTGCACACACGCACCTAATTTTAGAATGGTTCCCATTTTTTTTTTAAGTGTTGCAGAAAAGTCTAATAGTGTTTAATGCTGGGGTTTTTGTTTTTTGTCTTTTTTTTTTTTTTTTTTTCTTCCTTCAAGTAACATTGTTGCTTTGTTAAGGAGGGATTAATTAGTGAATCATTATTCCCACTTTGGCATGTGAAAATCTGGAGTGTGCTTTTATCCATCTCCCAGGCTTGTGCATTGGCACCATAGCAGAGGATCAGAGGATGTGGAAGAAGCGTTTTGCAAAGAAGCAGATGTAGCAGCTTTGGGAGCATCTGTCCGGGTGTGTTTTGCTGAGGGATCCCTACACACCCTTTCCCCTTCAACCAGACAGTCCCCGTGTGCTTCCCACAGGTGAGGCCTGCCTGTTGGAACCAAAACTCTCTAAGGAAAGTTATCATCATTGCCATTAATTACTGCAGTTTCTAACTCCTTCTCTGTCTCTTCCCAAATAAATCAATTTCTCCAGAAGCTTCTTGTGCTGCTTCCTATCCCAAGGCAACATTTTTCGAAGGAGATTGTGGGTGTGGGCAGATGCTGAACATTAATGGCATAAAATTCTCCTCCCACTAACTTCAGTGAGGTCAAATCCATTCACTTGAAGGTTTGCCTTTGCGCTCCTTCACAAATCTGACATCCATATTCTTCATCAGCTCCCCAAGCGCAGGATTTAGTCTACTCACCTCAGATTTGGTTGGGGGACTTTGCAGAGGGATTCTTTGCAGAAACGCAGACACCAGAGGACACGGGAAGGCTATGAAGGGGTGACCAGAGGCTGGAGGTCAGTGATGAAGCTGTCAGTGGCCAAAGGTAGCTGCACACAGGACCCAGTCAGAATCACAGAGTCATAGAATGGTTAGAGTTGGATGGGACCTTGAAGATCATCAAGTTCCAACCCCCCTGCCATGGGCAGGGACACCTCCCACTATCATCCCACCTCCCAGCACCTCTTCTCATGAGGAAAGTAAAAAGTGGTCTCTTTTTTTTCTGATCAGTCTGATGAAGTCTGAATTTCATTTTCACTGCCCTAACTCTGCTGTTATTTATATCGTTAGCCAAACCTGAGACTGTGTGAAAATGTCTCCTTAACCCTTTAAAACCGACACGTGGGTTTTGTATCGCTATTTGCCCTCCACTCTGGAGTCACTTACAAAGTGCTGGCTGTGATCACTACAGAGCCAGCCACCACAGGTGAGCTGCTGCCAGGCTGTGAGGTTGCCAAAAAGGGAAAGGAAAGGAAAAACAAGTAAAATTTGACACTAAGCTCCCAGTCACTGGACACACTTCTGACATGAGGTTTTCTCCCCTCTCTTGGTTAGGGAGAATCATTCCACGAGCTCGTGGTGCATCAAGGCATCTCAAGGATAAGGACCGAATACGGGACCCTCCACTGCTGTCTGCTGCCTGAAGACAGACCAGTTGCCCCACAGTGGCACCACAAGAGCACAACCTCTGCTTGCAGGGAGCAGGGGGGATTGATTGCCTTCTTCCTCGAGCACCAGTTATCTTGGTATCTCGGAGTTAAACCAGATTATAACAAAGCAAACAGAAAAGCCATATCCACTTGTATAAAAAAAGCATATCTAAAATTATTCCCATGTGTGAGGTGCTGCTGCATGACACTAAGTGCAGCAGCCAAACCAGTAACAGTTAAATCCTCCGGATCCCCATAAAAATGCACAGTACACAAATACACAGTAAATGAAATGACTGAATTAGAAGCAGAGATAAGTAAAGGACAAGGCTGTGCTGCTCTGTGTTCAGTATCATTGCCAAAGCACTGAGGCTTTTTTGCCACTTTCAGATAAAGGGGATTTTTTTACCCATTTTCCCCAGTAACATTTTTGGCAACTGCTGCCTACCTTCTTCTGTCTCACTGCGTCACTAACAGCCCGGGCTCTTCATTTCAGTTGCGTGTCCCCTGGCTAACTTCCCAACAAAATGCAGACATTCATTTTGGTTTTAAAGTCTAATTTTTACTGCTACTGCTAAGAAAGAAATCCCTCAGGCCTCCCTGGTGTGTAGGTGAACTCCACTGGCGGTGAAATCTCTTGACGACATGCTAGTTGACTGAAGGTTTTTTTAACCACAGAGGGCAAAACCCTCTGTCAGGAGCACACCCCAGCACCCCGAGTTCACTCTGTTGTTCCGTTCCAGCGAGGACTGCAGAAAAGGTAGAATAGAATTTAATAAAATGCCTTTATGATAAATATATATTTAATATAAATTTATAATAAAATGCCTTTATAATAAGGCATTTTATTAAATTAATATTATTAATTATTATTATTACTATTATTAAATTAAATTATTCCAGATTGGGTTGTCAAATATGTCACTGAAATCTAACTGATTTATTGTAATTGTTGCTTTGTTTTGGTTTATTTTTTTTTACCCTTAGCAAACCCAACATGTTGATACATAAAACAAAGTTTCAATGTTTTCCTCTCCCCTAAACTATTCTTTTAATATCTGACACTACGCTTTTCCCCTAGATGGACAGGTATCTGACAGAGGCATCCAGAATAGATGTCACTGCTAGAGAAAGCACAAGCCAGCGGGGACACTGACACTGCGAACATGGGCTACCCTTGAGCATCACTGGCCCTCACTGGGCCAGATCTCCCCACAGAGGACATAATGCACCATAGAATAAAAGCCAAGGTAAACACACCTCACAAGTGCACCTATAAGGAACCGGGATGTCCCTTTGAAGCAGTTACTTCTCTCTCATGGTTCTCCCCAAACATTTCTTTCACCACCATTGTGTGACTGACCCAGGGATGTGCATTCTCACAGGTGCAAGTAAGGTTTAATTCCAAAACTGTGTCTCTACTTGGCCCTGGCTTCTTCATTCCCTTCTCTTCTCTTGGTTTTCCATGTCCCACTGCACATTGACCAGAGTCCGGACTGTAACCATGCCCACGCTGCCTTGTAACCTTATCTTTCCTTCTACCCTTTGAAAATAGCAACAGAAGAGGTGAAAGCCTTCAAGAACAACACAGAAAAAGACAGGAGAGGATATTTGAAGCAAGAACTGGCTCCCCTGTGGAGAGGGGGAACTGACGTGCCTGTGATGTGGCTTTCAACATGTCAGTGCCACAAGAGCACCAGACAGATCTCTGCCTTGTCGCAGCCCTCACGTAGCGAAGGCAAGCTCCTTTTTAATAGACAACATATTGGGGATACAGCCCTGATTAAATCTCTCTGTTCTCTTTCCCTTTCCCTTCCCCTGTGGCTACCTGGCGATCAGCTTGGCGAGTCTTAAGGATTACAGATGTAGCACTGGCACAAACAAAAATACGGCACGTTAGCGGCGCAGGCAGCTTTGAAGATAAAGACCGACTTTAAATTCCGCAATCCTGAGGGCTCTTGTCGCCTTGAAATCTGATTTCAAAGCTCAACACCCCCGAAATGTCTTGTTGAGAGCGATGACAGCAGGCAGTGAAGTGTACACTGTATTGTCACCACCTGTGATTGGTGGCAAAGTGCATACTTTGGCTCCCACATACCGGCTCCCTAGCTGTGGGCTGCCTGTAACAACGCAAACAATAACTGCTGGCTAATTTCAGTCCTGCGAGGGTGGTGATGAAGTATTACATAAACTCAGAAGCCATGGGAGCTGAGCGGATGGAGTCCATTTTCACTGTTCGCAAGGGGCACGGGGAATCTTTACGGTGTCAAAGTCCGTGGGAGAGAGAAAGGGGTGAAGGCATTCCTCCAAAAATGAAAAGGCAGCGGTTAAAGACAGACTAAGAGGGCGTGAGGCTGCAAACATGAACAGTTTGCTCAAGGAGGAGATGTATCTGTGAGACTGTCTCCAGGACCTTGCTCTTGGGCTGCACAGTACCTTATAGGACGCTGAATGGGGTCAGAAGAAGCAACAGAGAAAAAGGGTGCTTGCTGGGACCCTGTCCCTGGCCACCCATTCAAGAGGTATGTCCCTTACCCTGCAAAACATCTCACCTTACAAGAAAAGACAGGCTGGGGGGTACAGGTGGCCTGTTTTGCTGCTGCACCTCCACTGCCCAGTCCTTGCAGAGCAGTGGAGATGGCTATGGGAAGGCAGGGACCGCTGGGGCTCAGCAGCATTGGCTCCATGGGGAGGCACCTGGGTCTACATTGCCATGGTCTCTGTACCGTGCTGCTCATCATGGTCTGGGGACCAGGGCTGCCCAGGAGCTGGGACATTCACATGGTTAATAATGATAAATTAACAGCCTATCTTCTCTCCAACAGGTAATGTGAAACTGTGGGCTTTTTTCATTGATTCCAATAGAAATTGTATTTTGCCCATTTATTTACCTCTCTGTAAATGATTATTAGAATCACAGAATGCTTAGAGTTGGAAGGGACCTTCAAGATCATCCAGTTCCAACCCCCCTGCCATGGGCAGGGACATGGGCAGCCACTGCCATGAATTTTCAGCCTGAACACACTGAAGAACAACAACAATTTTATCCTGAGAGGGACAGAGAGAAAACACAGGTTTGGGCACTGTTGGGACCTGATGCGAGGGGTAGGATTCATAGTGTAGAGCTGGGCACGTACACATGAAATCACAGAATCATAGAATGGTTTGGGTTGGAAGGGACCTCAAAGATCATCCAGTTCCAACNGCCATGAATTTTCAGCCTGAACACACTGAAGAACAACCACAGCAATTTTATCCTGAGAGGGACAGAGAGAAAACACAGGTTTGGGCACTGTTGGGACCTGATGCGAGGGGTAGGATTCATAGTGTAGAGCTGGGCACGTACACATGAAATCACAGAATCATAGAATGGTTTGGGTTGGAAGGGACCTCAAAGATCATCCAGTTCCAACTCCCTGCCATGGGCAGGGACACCTCCCACCAGACCAGGTTGCTCCAAGCCCCATCCAGCCTGGCCTTGAACCCCTCCAGGGATGGGGCAGCCACAGCTTCTCTGGGCAACCTGTTCCAGTGCCAGTTCTAGTATTAATTACACAGATTTTTTGATCTTTAGCCAATGAATCCCTTGAAGGCCTCCTGAAGGAATGATTCCAAGAAGACAGGACAAGTGTCCTCTGACTCAACTGTAGGAGAAAATCCAAAAGCAAAGCAGAAGAGAGAAGACCTGGTGTTGGAAAAGCAGGCAGATAAACAGGCCAGGCTGTCACTATCAACGAGACTGGGACAAGCAGTTGAGAGTGACACGTTGAAGCTAATGGGTATCAGCCCCTCGGATAGTGATCTCTAACCTCTTGTTGATGAAACGAACTTGAACTCATGCCTGTCATCATGAGTATGCAAAATATCTGGGCCTAAATGAGACAATACCCACAACATAAATACCATTATAACTAAGTATTTTGTTTCCAAGATTAGGAGAGTTACCGCTTCTGAGGGCTCGTTAGCTCTGACATGAGGTGCCAATGGAAAAGGTGTACCTCTTCCATGCTTATCCTCCCCCTAGATATGAAAGCCACGAAACCAAAACACTTATTCCATAACTTCAGGGAAGCCCATGAGGTATTGGAAAGTATAAATTTCTGCTTTATAAAAATCTCCAGAAAGTTATTCGGCACACCTTTTGATTACAAATGCAATGGTTTTATTTATTCCCAACTATTGTGGTGAATTGTGGTAGATGAAACTGCAGAACCACAGAGTTTAAAAACTAAACAGGAAGGGAGAAGATGAAGAAATAAATGCTAAATGTTGCAGAGGGGACAGACTGTGTTTCAGTGCCCTTGCTCTTGCTCCTAGTATTCGATACTGCAGAAGGTTAGAAGGGGCTGATGGAGTCCTCGTGTGACTGCAGGTCCTATGGCCCAAGGAGGAGAAGGACTGCAGGCAAGGAGGAGCGTGCACCTGACATGCTGCCCTCTCTAGTGTTAAACTATTGTGTAGGGTCAAGGAGTAGCAGAAAACAGAGCAGGGGCAGGGAATTTGGGGAAAAGTGGTAAAACCCTCTAAATCTGCTTTTCAATCTAAATCTGTTACTGGCAGCCAAATGCCTTAAGAGGTGTATAAATGCCTAAAGAGGTGTATAAAGAGGTAAAATCCTGAAGGTTAAAGTATGACAGAACTAATCAAACAAACAATTTAAGCCGGGAGCCATCTGAAAGAAAAATTATTTCAAGACAGTTTAAAGGTCAGCAGAAAGATCTTACCATTTTGGGAACGGCTGTCCAAGCAAACACTAACGGATCCTTAGAGGATGATTCAGGGGAAAACGTCTCATCTAATGGGAGTGAAGGTGGCCAGGTGCTCCCTTTGCATGGCAGCGTGTTATTCAATGGCCAACAGTAAATCTTGACGATACCAGATACTTTCCTTTTTAACGAGCAGCGCCAAACAGCAATGGGTTGTGTTTGCTACCCCAGCTTCGAGGAAAAGAATGCTTGATGCCCAAAGTGCAATGCCGTGTTCTCTTAACTTGCGAGGCCCGTCGTGAAGCTCTGCCGACAAGAACCTTGCACTTCTGCAGGACCTCCACTCTGCTACAGGGAATTTTGACAAAAGTGTGCTGGTAAAGAGCCAGTCTTTGCAAACACATCCCCTTGTTTAACTTCTGGCATACGGAAGGGCTCCTGTTGACTTCCGTGGTACTTGCCCATACAGATGTCTCCCTTAATCTATATTAACTAAGATAATGGAGGAAAGGAGCAGAAAGCAAAAATCATTACCTCTCCCAAAGATATTACTTAAAAAGATAAAATTTGTGAATTTTATCTCCTAAGAATAGTAATAATGAAAGTGGTTTGAAAATAATCAAACTAAAAATGGTTGGGAGCAACCTTGAATTTAATTAACCCCTTTCTTTATTTAAAAAAAAATAAATTATTAAATTCTGCAATCATCAGCTAGACTGAAAAATGTTGAGCTTTAATAACATGCCAAAGGTTGTGACAGTGGCCAACTGTATGCCATGCAATTCTCCAGGGTCAATCAGAAAGTCTCTGCCAGAGCAGGAAATGTGACACTACTTTCCCTAGCGTTCAGGTTGTATTTTATACCCCAGGCTATTTTTCCTGTGAGAAAAATCTGACATCTTCTCTAAAGAATCTGTTCTTTTTTACTCTTCGTTGCAACCTGAGATTTCTTTATGTTTACTTTGCTTCATATTTTCTTATCTTCCTCTAATAACTAGTACAAATCTGGAAGGGAAAACAATTTTCCAGTCTCTGGGGTTGGGAACTGTGGAGTGGTTTTCTTAAATCCTAATCTATGACTGGTAATTATGGTCATTTCAAGGTTCCCTAGGAGAATTATTGTCTTCTGAAATATTTTAAATAGCTGGCTGTCCACAGCTTTTCCTTGCCTCAAAAAATGGATATATTATCATTTTAATGTCTACTGCTGCTGCTACTGGGAGCAATAAACCTCAGTCTTGTTCTCCCACGGCATATGAATCAATAAGAAATAAATAATGCTAAAATATGCCCCGGGATTCTTTTTATATGACAATCTGAGAATGAAGGTGGTGAACAAACACTGAAAACCCCAGACTGACTCAACAGCAGAGGTGGGGTTCATCTCTTAGTCATTTTAGACAGGCAAATGGTCTGGAGCAGTCACCTCAACTTGCTGTGGAACATGCACCTCCAGAGGACACTTCACCTCTTTAACTTAAAGTAGGGTCATTTGGTTTTGCACTCATTTGTTTTCAAGGAGAAAAAAGGTCTCAGAAGCACATGGAAGCATAGAAGGAGTGGTGTCATTTGGCTGCATTATGGCTCAGTGGCACGTCTGATGCTTGGCTTGCTGCAAGTTGGTCAAACCTCTGTCCTCCCTCCCTACTGCAGCCAGGTAGCCAGGAGAAGAAGGCAGACCTGTGTCTGGCGTTCCTCTGGCTGGAGAACTGCAAAGCAGCATTTGTTGTTGGGAGCACGGTTCACCTCGCAGAGAGCAAGGTCAAGCTACAGTTTGCTCTCCCAAAGCAGAGATTAATTTTCACTGAGTCACTGCTTGCGGGTCTGAAGTGAAAATTAATATAAGAGCACTTGTGAGGCTGGCAAATTTGCCTTCCTCTTTCCAGCAACGCTCCCATCCTTCTAGCAATCCTCTTCTGCCCATTGGTTTCGACAAGTTCTAACTGTTCCATTAACTGGAGAGTTTAATATCCAACTGCTTTCTCTTAGTCACATCCTGAATCCAAAATGCACAGCCACGAGTGCTTGGTGGCTGTAGGGCTGTCACAGCAAAGGCGATGGTCTTGCCCTGCTGCTGTCAGCATCTGCAGGATCAGTCTTGCAAGCTACAGTTTAATGACACTCTGCAGGGTTACCTTTTCTAAGGAAAAACCTGGGAAAAAAATCAGTCCTCCTGCTTGACTCATATATTGAATTGCTTTTGACTGCTGGAGAGGTCTGAAAGGGAGAGAGGTTGTGTCAACTGGGCTTAACAGAAGGACTAAGTTGGGAGCGTTTCAAAAAAAGGTTGCTCTTCAGAAAGCCTTTGGCTTCACTGATGGCAGAAGCAGTCATTCAGACAGGCATTTGCATCCCCCCAGTTAGCAGAACTTAAGGCCATATCTCTAAACAACAGGTCCCTGAATTGAAAGGAGAACATTCTGGAACTCCCATGATGTAGCACAACACACAAACCCTTTTACCGGCTAACAGACTGAGTATAAGACCTCTGGGGAAAGGATGTATAGAAAAGTGCTGTCCCCAAATTACATCAGAAACGATTCAGCTGCCTAATTTAGCATTGCATCACCTAAAAGTATAGTACGAATGACTACTTGCACCCTTGATGAGCCTTCTGAGAGAAGCTGTGGGAAAGAGGGACCACCATGGGCCACGGTGTAAGTAACAGGCGGGTTTGGTACCGTCTATTCAAAGACAACAAGCAGAAAAAAAGAGCGAGGGGAATTAACAGGGATTTGAGATCTGTCTGTCACGCAAAAATGATTCATTTTTGTCTTCTTGAAATCCTCTCTCAGTGTGGTATATTCAAATGCTATCAAAAAAAATGCAGATTAAACATTTCTTTTTCTATAGAGGAGATTAATTTCAGAAGAATCACGGCATTTGATATTTTAGAAGTAGGATTTACTGCAGTGAGCTAATTGAGGCACCTCTACTCACAAATTCAAATTCCACTGTTCAACTAGTGTGGCTAGGAAATACTACCTTTGGAAAACATCACTCACAGGTTTGTCCTCAGGTGTGTTAAATAGTGGGTACATTCAACAAGGCAGAAAAGCTTAGTTTGGTCAAGGGCTCTGAGATTCAAAGATTTTGTTTTGCTTTTTTTTTTTTTTACTATAAATATTGTTTTCTGAAAGAATAGAATTTTTCATAGAGATCTTTCTTTTAGCTCAACATCTTTATTCTCTGTAGCTCTATTTGTATTTTAACAATAAAGTATCCAAACTGCCAAGTGAATGTGTTAGTAAATTTGCCCATTAATATAAATATATTGATGGTTTAGATGTTTTAGCAATGGTTTAGAACCTCTGTGACCTTACTGTAGAAATGCAGCTTCAGACAGAAAAAGTAAGAGAGATCTCAGCACATTAAATTTATCACAGCCCATATTGTCATAGATGGCTGTTATTTCCACCTATGGGTCAGTTAAGAGGAGGAAGAAGGCTCATAACAAAATTTTGAGTGCTTTAAGGTTGCGGTTTTTGCTGGAAAACATTGTTGAGTTTGCCAGCGGATAAGCTTTGCATTACTCAGAGAGTGATAAGTGCTCGCCAGTGAATGCACAGACATTTTTTTGAAGGTGCTCTTCTGTCATTAAGGTTTTTATAACTTTGATAAACTCCGATTTTTTAGGCATTTGAAGAAAGTTTCATAATCTGAGAGAAATATTATCGCTGGCTGCTAAAAATTCCATTGGTTGTACATTTGTCTGGCTCTGAGTCATTCCAGCTGTAACAACAGAAAAATAAGTATCTGCATAGATGTATGTATGGGTGTATATATATGTACACATACATTACTATATGTTTAACTCTACCTAAATGTGTGTAAGTGTGTTTGCGTAACATAATGATGTTTCTTTCTTCTTTCTCCAAATAATTTTCTCACCCATGTAATTCCACTTAAGCTAAAGACCGACTGTGCTATGAAGTTAGTATGGAGAAGGACTTTTACATTGGATAAAATTGGCTTGATTCTGGATCTATTCAGCCAAAATAAATATTTTTGCTTCATGATGCTGCACGCTGTCATTGCCCAGAATACTATCTAGTAAAAAAGATTGGTTTAAACAGGTTTCATTCTGGTTTTGTTCAGAAAACAATTGTTCTATTACTAGAGGGACCATCAAATGAAAATAGTCAGCAGGGGATTACATCTTTTGCTTTGCTAAAGTGCTTTCCGTTATCATTTTGATTTTAAAATTAAAGTTGATTTGATTAGAGTCACATCCAGTTACTGCTCGATAAGGTCAGATATCTTACTGCCTGCTCTGTAATAAAGTAATACTCTGTGTATGTGATTTTACAGTGAACTAAAAATTAAAATATTTATTTTTGATAATCCTGTTTCAACTAGAGAAATGCATCTGCCTGTCTATTCACCAAGGTATGGGCAGGGACAGCATTAGATGGTTAAAAGCTGGCATATCTGCCAATGTTAAACCTCTCAAGTAAACATACACTTACTAAATGTTTTGGTATTAGACTGGTATTGCTATAAAAGCAAGCTGGAAGAATTTTCCAGGACCAATTTGGAGTAGGTAAATGGTGTTAAAAATAAGCATGTAACTTCTCATGTAACCTTACCCAAGCATTTTCAGATAATCTATACCTGTGTTTACCATTACCATTATCTTTTACTTGTGTGTGAAAAGAGTGTTGGAAGCACTAGACCACAAATTGTGCATCCTCAGCCGGGAGACTGATCCTCTGAGATACATCCCATGGTTTTCAATATGTCTGAGAGCTCGACACACAAGCTGAGTACCCAAGAGTACTGGTGGAGTAGATCAGAAGGGAGAGGATAGCGACTTCCCGGAGTCCCTTCGTGGAGGTGAGGAGTTGGGTTGGCAGCTGAAAGCCAGGTCAGCCTGATGACATTGGCCTCAGCAGACCTTCAGGGCTTGGGATCCCGCAGCCTTAAATTTGGCCTGGTAGTGGAGCATCCTTATGAGAGCTCCTCTCCAAGTGTTGATGGTCTGCATGGAACGCCAAGGGCACAGGTTGATGTGCCCGGGGGTAAAACACTTAAAAACTTGTTTACTGGTGGAACAAACTGCATTTTGTCAGATGAGCAAATGGAAATACTAGAGAAAAAGTGCATCTCAAAAGCTAAACATTAGATAATTACCTACTTGCACAGGATTGAATAGAAGATATGAATAATTGTTAATATTTATTTGTTCTTCTAGGGTTTTTTCCTCAGAATTTAAACTAACTACTGGTACTTATGTATTTCCCCACAAATAATCCTGGGGTGGGAGACACACATAGAAGCTTCAGTTCCCAGACAGGAAACTCATCTTTATATGCAGCATATGTGAGAGAGAAAGAGCAGTAAAGATACTTAAACTGCAGTCCCTGCATATAGCAAAGAATATAATTCATTTTGCTACTTGGAGTCTGCTTTTAGCCATGACAAGGGCTCAAGTATGATTGTGATAAGCGTTCCATAAACACAACCGGGCAAAATTACATATAAACCCCCTCATTTTATGGCTTTAATAAGTTTATAGCAGATTTTTGCAACTCATTTCCTCCCATCCTTTGCCGTGCTCACCTCTAGCTTCACAGAGATCAAGGTGAATAAAATTTGCTTGTCCTGCAATGGATGCTCAGCTCTGCATAGGATTCATCTTCCTGCTTCATAAACTGATGTATTATTTGACTCCCGTAAGGGTTGCCACTTGCAGGGCAATTAAAAAAAAACAAAAAAAAAACCAAACCAAAACACCAAGAAAAACCCCAAACAACAAAACAAACAACAACAACAAAAAAGAAAGCAAGAAACTGTAGTTGTTCTGCGGTATGTTTTTGTGGAATGTCTTCTCTAACTCGGCACCACCAGCAAGATTGCTGTTATCAGTGTTCAAATACCAGTCACTCCCTTATGAAGCAAGAAAAGATACACCGAGCGGTCCCAGGGACTAAGGAAACTTTGGCATTTCATCAGTTTCAGGGCTAGAATTTCACTGTCAAGCTCACTATCTGCCAGGCCCTCACAGATAAACAGTAGATAGGAGCTCACAACACATTCCTTTCATGTTCACTAATTTCAGAGAGAGCCTCTGCAGTCTAACACCAGCACATCCCTTGAAGTCCTATCTCTCTGCTTGTATCTCTGGCAGCCATGTAGTAATTAGTAAAACAGAGCAAAGATATTTTACACCGCTCTGTCCACTCGGCTCGGCCGCTAACGAACAAATGCTGCAAGTTTTGGCTGGGAAGGGCATCTCACACTCTGTGCTTGGATTATAAATCCCTATTTACATCTGAAATTCTTTTAAATTAGTTAAGATGTAAACTATAACTTCAAACGATAAAGAGCTCCCGCTATGGTAATTTATAGCTTTAGGAACTAAGTAAGTTTATCTCCTCTGGATTTAATGGAAGTTTAAGACAACATATTAAAAATGAAATTAAGATAAATAGAAGTATGTTATCATGGCCTCCTCTTACTGAAATAAAATAGGATACTGTGAGGCATGACAGTCTCTTCATAGCTAACAGAGGAGGTTTTGTCTTTACATAATATTTAGCCTTTTCTTCTTGGTAATCTTTGTAAAGCACCCTCCTCCTGGATTAGATTCTGCCACCCTCACCCAAAATAAGAGATGTGTCACAAACAGACTTGCTGTTTGGGGTTGGTCTGTGTCTAAAGTGAAGTACTGCTCAAGAAGAGCAGAATGGCAGTGAAGGACCCACGTCTTTGCTGTCCATAAGGCACTGAAGTTATCATACATACATATATTGCATAGGTCTTGTATTACAGCTCCTATATTGTGCATGAGAGATGCTTAGGCCCTTGAAGGTATTGCTTGGTCTCATTGGCTGAACAGTTGTATATTATTAAGCTGAAGAACTCCCTGTTTTGTGAAGGAGTCAGAGAAACACTGTTGCAACTTCATGTTTCTTGAGCATCTTCCACAAGATGGAAAAAACTCAAGATCAAATCTAAGCCTTAAAGAAGTAGCTTCCATTTCCCCTGATGGTTTTGGCCTGAATTAGGAATGAATCAACAGTGGTGCTTGAGGTATATTAAAGTCATAGAAGGGTTATAACTGGAAAAATATTGTAACTTCTACCAAGTAGTTAATTTGCAAATGTTCTAGATGTATCTTCCTGAACTTTCACGGCAAATCTTCTGAAAAGAAGGAACTAGGAGAGGAATATGAAAAAATCTCCAAAGTTATTATGAAAACGGAACTTGAAGAAGGGCATTAGAGGTTTAATAGTATTTAGGAATTACTCTCATGCAACTATTTGGTCCAAATTTGGTACAGGTAGAAGCGGATACTCTCTGCTGGAGGAATGCTGCCTTTTGCTTAGACTGCATTGACTTCCATCAGTACAAAATACAAGAAAAAGTAAGAATGCCGTAGCTACTGAAAGCCAAATCAGCACATGCTACTCGCCGCTGCCACTTTACACCACCCTACAAGCTGCTGGGCTACTTTGTCAACCTCTAATTTGGCCCATTTGTTTCTGAAGAGAGAGAGAGAGATAAGGATACCATTCCTTAAGGAGCCGTTCCTCCTGGGTCGCTGGGAAGAGCATTCCCCTGGCCAGACGCCAGTTCCGAGGTCTTGTCACACCTCTGACTTCTCTGTGTAAATAGCGCAGGAATCTGCGCGCTTCCCTTCTGCCCCGTGAGACGGGAGGGCGGCGGGATCGGCTGGCGCGAACGAGGAGACGGATGAAGGACGGTGGCAGCCCGAGTCGCTCAGATTCCACCGTCCTGGGTTCATCTAAAAATGCTTAACGATCTCGTACCAAACACCCTGCATTACAAAAAAAAAAAAAAAAAAAAAAAAAAAAAAAAAAAAAAAAAAAAAAAAAAAAAAAAAAAANTCAACCAGCAGATAATTCTTTCAGCTCCTTCTGAAGACTCTGGTCTATAATGGATTGCTCTTTTTAAAGTAATGCAACTTCAGTTACAAGCCTGGCAGTGACAATGCCTTTTTCTTCTCTGATCCTGTCTATCTGAGCAGGGGACTACATTCAGGTCTGCAGGAAAACTTCCTAAATTGAAAACAGAAAATATGACTCAGTGACTACTTCATATATCACCTTGTCCCTCACCACCATTAGGTAGAATGTAAAGACATGTCATCTACAGTGAAGGATCTAGCTGTCATCTTGCTGTCTTTTCTTTACTGTCTATTTTACAGTATGGATCAAGACTGGACAATAAAATCCTCTGCTGAAATTTAGAAACGCTGTTCCCAACCTGAGCCATTAGAAGTTTTCAGCTGTCCTGCTTCCACGGGGCAGAAGGGAGATGTTGCTCAGGAAGGCATCGTGCCTTTTCTTCTGTCTGCTCTGAACACAACACTGCTGGTGGTCTGGTAGGATGAATGCAGAACATTTTTCATATTAAGTCACAGGCTGTGAAGGTCTGATCAAGCTGTTCATGACATATAAAGGATCCCCTCTTGAGTCAGATGATGAATTACAGCCTCCAAAAACTTGCTCATCTGAAGAAAAACAATCAAAGCCTTTTACAGTAGACAGTAAATAAATGTTCTTTTCATGCTGCTACTACAAGCAGGTCAACTTCATTATCCAGATCAGGGATGAATAAGGAGCGGTTTCCAAAAGAAAACTTCTCAGCTAAACCAATTATATATTCCGCATTTGGCAAAAAAAAAAATAAAAAAATTGTGTCTGATGGGTCCCATGGGAACTTAATTAAACCATCACACTCCACTGTCCGTCAGGCAATATCCTCCACCACCACCAATGCTACTTAACCCTTGAGGATAAAGGAATGTACCTGCCTGTGGACACTTGCTTATGGCTTTGCAGATTTTTGGTGGGTCTGTCAGCTTTCCTTTACATCACCGTTCCCAGGAAAGGAGCATGGTAGGCAGGCAAACTAAAAGCAAGGAATGTTTTAGATGGTGTCAGCGACTTAAAGCAAATATGTTACTGGGAAGCAGTCACTTATTATTGACCAGTAATATATATTGTGGACAAACTGTTGACACACATTTTATACTTATAAGATGCCCATGAATACATGATGTGCACCCATCTACTATTCGTTATTCTTTTATTCTAAGAGGTTGCAGTTACAAACCAGGATGTAGATTGTGATGGGTTCACAGTCATTCTTCACTAGCAATACCCGGCGTGTCAGGTCTGCCTGGAAATGAATCTTCTGATAACCCACCATCCATAGAGCTGAAGTTACCTCGTTGCTTGAAGCCTTTCTCTGTGGGCTTTCCGAGAGTGGAGTTGCATCCAGGTAGCACAGTTGCTCTAAATCAATGGCAGCACTATCACGTCATTTGAGTGTGTGATGAGGCACTTAGGAGAGAAATGATGGGCATACACAGACCAGATGCTTTAAGTGGAAGAGCTTTATGTCATATGTCTCATAAAAACAAAGTCGAATTACTTCTTTTCTCAATTTCACTTGTTTGGTGGATGCCCAAACCCTAGGAGATCTATAAAGGCAAGACCTTATAGTCAGCTCCAACCTCCTTCATTAGCACTATAAAGCAAAGAGAATCGAGGTGAGACTTTAATGCAAAGGGAGGGACATTTCTGTTACATTTGACTTCATATTAATCAACCCACTTAAGGCTAAACCCCAACAGGCAGAAGGGGAAGTCATTTATGGCATCAGGCGTGATATGTGAGGTGGCATAAGAGAAGGAATCTTTTATTTCCTGTTTGCAAGGAGAAAATAATCTGATGGTGTTTCCAAGGAGAGAAATAATCTGATGGCAACCGCCTTACGAGGAAAAGGGGACATATTAGCAAGGTACCGTGCTCCTTTCTTTCCAGTGTGCCCTGAGTGAGAATCATTCCACTTTGGAAAGTTTATCGCTTAAAATGCATTAGCACTGATCAAGTAAATCTTTGTGAATTCACAACTTCCATTCTGCTTTGGTAATGAGGGGACAAGCCTGGGAAGCCCGGGGCTGAGTCCTGCACTCTGTCAGTATCTGGCACTCGTCTCTTAATGAGGAACCTCACAGACTCCGCTATTATGGCAGAAGGAAGGAAGTGCTAAAATTGCCAGCAATAATAAGGCATCTCAAACTCTCAGGCTTATGGAAAAGGTCTAAACAGCTACAGCTTGGTAGCATTAAAATATTTTTATTGGGAAGAGAAATTGATGGGAGATGGGTTGACTTGAGCTGCAGCCTAGTTGTAGAGCTTTTTCTATTTCACTAGCTGAAAAATCCTCCGTCTTCAAATATATAACCATCGCACACATTTCTTTTTGGCCTTCAGGGAAATATAACTGGCTTTAAAGCAACACTGAAGTATAATTTTGCCTGCAAAGGTGACTTTATAAAAATGGCACCTTCTTATTCATTTTTTCCCTCAGAGGGCACTTTTTTTTTACTGCTTTTTCTTCCTTTCAGTGCTGTACTGTTGGCAAAAACGAGGAGAGCTGTATCGTGCATCAAACTGATGCAATTCAAGTAAAAAGGTTCTGCAAATATCACGGACAACATCATTTAGTCAACAGAGTGTTTGCTACTGGGAGAAACAACCTTTCTGTCTCACAGAGCAGAATTTACGAAGTGTTTGGCTGGGTGTGTGTTTGTGGGAAGGGAGTGGAAGAAAATAGTACGAGGGTGAAGGACAAGTATTTTTCTGTCCTGTGGCTCAGCTCTAAGAAAGGACAGCCATCAAACTGCTGCCGTGCCACCTTTTACGGGGTCAATTTTCATCTCTCTTTTGTGGAGAGAAACCAAGCTCTCAGTAATGAAGAACCACCAAAAATTAAAGCTTAACACTCAGTCAATAAGAACAGGAATACTATTCATATACGTCATTATCCAAAACATCCAAGGAAAATCCTCCAACCCTTATAATTTGTCCTGCTTCAGTGTCAGAAGTTTGCCTTAAATGCTTACATTACTGTTGCTCTTGAGAAAGAAAAACATGGTGTCTGAGGCTACCAAGGTCCAAATGAACATTTCTCATGAGGAGGGATGTGCTAGCAAAGGCATCGCTACATCTAGCCGATCCCCACTCAGCAACATCACCTCTTGTATCATTCCCGTGTCCAAGGAATGACTTCATGTCCAAGCAAACCTTAGTTTGAATCTGAGTGCCCTGTAATTTTCCTAGCAGCCACTGCCATGAATTTTCAGCCTGAGCACAGTGAAGAACAACCACAGCAATTTTATCCTGAGAGGGACAGAGAGAAAACACAGGTTTGGGCACTGTTGGGATCTGATGCGAGGGGTAGGATTCATAATGTAGAGCTGGGCACATAAAATCACAGAATCATAGAATGGTTTGGGTTGGAAGGGACCTCAAAGATCATCCAGTTCCAACCCCACTGCCATGGGCAGGGACACCTCCCACCAGACCAGGTTGCTCCAAGCCCCATCCAGCCTGGCCTTGAACCCCTCCAGGGATGGGGCAGCCACAGCTTCTCTGGGCAAGCTCTTCCAGTGCCTCACCACCCTCACAGCAAAGAATTTCTGTCTAGTACCTAATTTAAATCTCCTCTCTTCCAATTTAAAACATGCTTTTTACTGAACTAGAAGTGAACTCATTACCCTTGAAAATCAAGTGACCAGGACGTTTAAAATGTTGTTTTTCCTGTAAGCATGATGGGTGGGGGGGTTTGGAGGGTTTTCTCGTGAACTGTAATGCTCCTTCCTTAAGTTCCTGCCCAGTTGGCACTTAAATCTTCCCCTGAATCCGGCCTCAAGTGCTTATTAAAATCTTTAGAAATGCAGCCTGGCATAAACCTCCTGTAAGACAACGAAAAGCTCTGCGAAGTCGGATCAGTTTTGCTGCCGGCTGTCGTCGGCTGCCTTGGGCAGGTTGTGCCAGCACCAGCCAGGTGACAGAGAGCTGCAGTCCAGATAAGAGGGGCAGGTTGGTCCTAAAAGTCTCCCTGCTCATGAGAAAGTTCACGGTTGTGGCCCCTAACCGAGAAAGCCCTTTCACCAGTTGCAGAGTGTTTAACCTCAAGAACTGACAGTGAGGGCTTGGGTGGCTGATCTCGGCTAATGTGACGGGGTAGAGGTTGAGAGGCAGCCTTTGAGATAACACCTCCCTATCGCCGGCGCATTAAAGTAGAGGAGAGCAAGGAGAGCATTCCCCTTCTGGCACTGTTTCTACTGGTCAGCAAATGGGGCACCAGATAACAGAGCAGCATCTGCTTTTTTTTTGCTTCGCTGCGTGGCAAAGGCACACATTAACTTCTTCGAGCAGAAATGACCAATTTTTGGTTTTTTTTTTTTTTTTTTTCATCTCAGAGAGGTCTTTAAATAGTTTCCAAGCAGACTTTGAGCAGTATCTGAAAAGGCACAGAACATTTTTTTAACGCTTTGGTTAATGCTTTAGGTATAAATACATGAACACTGATTTGTCCCCACACTACCTGCTGCATTATATATAATGTTTTGGATGAACTTGTTTTAAAATGAGAAATTAATGACAACAAAATTTTAATCTGTGATATTAAAATGAACTATCAGAGCACTCTGGAGTTCAAATGTCTTCCTCTTTTAAGCCCTTATTTTTGCTCCCTTTTACTGCTGATAAACATAAGGAAAGCTAAAACAAGTTTTATGGAAACAATACTCGTGTATTTAAAAACTAACAAACCCCTTTTTCCCTCTTCCACTGGATCCCTTTCCCAAGCACATTTATATTAAAATATTAAAATAAAAAAATAAAGGAAAGAGCATTGGAAGTGAATAAAATGCAAATTAATAAATAGTTAGATGCAAAATAAAAGAAGAATTTCCTCCGAACGTTAAAGCCCATTGTAATAGCGGAAAAAGGAGGTAAATTAAGTAGAAACAAAGGCAAGGCTTTCATACAATTAAGCATGTTTCAAAACCAAAATTAAATATTCATTTATAAGCAAGAATTCTTAATTCTGTATGTTTGTTTGTTTCCAAAGCCAAGAAATACATTTGTAAGGAAACAGCCGGGATTAATTTCTTCTTATAAAAAGTGTACATAGGAAAAATATTAGACCAACTTGAAATGGTTCGTGAACCTGAGAATCTGGGTTTTCCACGTTGAGGGCTCCCAGCTCTTTTGCCCACTTGCAGAAACAACTTGGCTTTGCTTCCAGGTGGCCACATCTCGCTGCAGAGATGGGCAAGGTGCTCTGTGTAACTCTCAACCTGCCAAAGCCCCACCGTGTCACCGAAGCAGGTTCTCCCCCCCCTTAAGAAGGGCTGCTTCAGTTGTTTTACTTCTTGCATAAATCTTGAGGATTATTCGTGCCTTGGTTTATCCCCAAGAAGTTTCCTTCTGCTGTAGTTTTGTTTTGGATGAAGGCAGAAATACATATTGCCCGGAATAACCAAACCGCTGAGAGAAAAAGCCTTTGTTGCTTTTTTAGGTTCAGTTGTCCACTGCGCCAAGAAAATCTACCTTTGAACTCAATAAAAGCGGATAAAATTTTGGCAATGGGAGTGGAACTGTAAAACAAACAACATGCTCAGCAGAAGTTAGTATGTGGCCCAGTTAAAGAAAATGGAAAATGGGAATGATAAATGGACAGTTAGACAAATAATCTCTTCTGCCGTTGTATAAGGATGGACAAACCAATTGAAAATACAATGTTCAGAGATATGATTCATATCCACGGTAGTAACATTTTTTTTGGTGAAAAGTGCATTTGGCTGTGCCTACTGGGGAAGTGAATGCAACCTGCAATACTTGCACAACGCAAACGAAAACAGAGGGCAATTTTTTAGTGCAGGTGCTTTTAAAATTCAAGTCTGCAAGAAAATCTCGGAAAAGATTCTGTTGTGCTTTTCGTGGCCAGGTCTGCTTGCTCTCCAGGAGCTCGGTGGGATGATGAGTTTGGGATACAACTTCACCCACAGTATTCACAAGGAAACGTGACCTACAATTCAAGAAAGTGGTGCTGTAAATGGGTCATCTTGGGATAAAAATTTGTAGCCCATGGGCCAGGAGCTGAATGTCCTTAGGGAGGGCATTCTGTCTTACTATTCTTGTAAGCTAAAGCAAGAAACATGTTTTATATTCTTACCACTTATTTTGCACAATTTGCTCTTATGCTTGTGTCTTCGGCACAGTGCTGAATTTTGCTAAAAAACCTTCAGAATTCATTGGCCTGTTCTGAAGTTATTTCTCAGCCTTATCTACTAAACATGTTATAACCTGTTTGGGTGGGAATAGCTGTTCCGCAAATACCCACGTTGAAATGTGTTTTTTTAATAGCCCATATTGAGCTGAAACAATGGAACCTGGGACTCGGGGACAAATAACGAATGGGAAGATGATGCAGCCCAAATCAAACCAGCCCTTAAAAACATCTAGTAAATATCTGCTGCAGAAGTGGCATTTCTAAGAACAGGGATGAGAGAATGGCTAGAGATCCCAGAGTTGTATGATGCAACCCAAATAAAACAAATGCACGAGCCATCAGAACCAGCCCGTGGAAACCAAGAAGTTCATTCTTCACTGTTGTCTTCCCTGGTAGCAACAATGACTCATTATAATATGAAGGGCAAATAGCTTGTGAGTCAGAGATGCCAGCCATAAATAAACGCTTGAGAATGGAGCTGATCGTTTAATCCTGTGTAAAGCCAATTAGCTGACTGGTAAGAGCAAATGAGCTCATAATTAAAAAAA
>VZRU01017415.1:28352-47266 GCA_013398155.1 Pedionomus torquatus
AGTAGGAAAGTATTAGCTCATTGTTTTCCATTCTGTGCTGTCAGAGACATCAGTCCCTAAGCCAACCCCCTTACAAGTAGGGGTAGCGTATTGGAAACACTCAAAACTGTCAGAGACAGAAGGCAAACCCTGCCTTTTCCCAACTTGGGATCTGGATTCAACCCAATGATTTTGTTCTGAATCAGAAGCAAACTCCCACATCTGGTGCACTAGCAAGCTTATGAGATCTTCTGCCTCATAAAAATGTGTGACCCCAAGAAAGCCAGGAAAAAAATCTCCCTGTATTTCAATCCAGGATATTTTTTTCATTAATTTGAAGATGCAGGAGTTTTATTTCACTGCATATTCCCAAAAGCAAGAAAGGAGAAGGGAAATGTATTGCAGAAACATTGTCACTTCTAGATCATGTACTGTGTCTGCTCTTAACAGAATTTTTCAAAGGTTATCTGGCACAAAGCAATACGCATCCTTAAAGTTTTTGCAGAGCTTTGGAAGTGGTACAGAAATCTTCTCGCCCTTGTTTACAGTCACTACTACACACATATGCATGCACTGCATTCAGAAAGGAAGAGTTTTTTGTTCAGGGCTGTCATGTAGTCACCCACCAGCAGTCCTCCAAGAAGCTGTGACAATCATTGCATGTGTCATACAAACACTTGGCCTTGCCTCCTTAATTTGCTTGTACCAGGTCCGACTGAGAGAGAGTTTTGTCTTTCCTGGATCTTTGCTTCATCATTTCAGCCTTCATAAGTTGACAGGAGCATCCAACAAACTGTGTCAGAGCTACAGACAGTTTTTTAAAGCCTCTGAATCATTTTCACTCTGACCAAATATGCTTTTGAAAAGCACCAGTCTTTTTGTTTAGAACAGTGTTGCGGTTCAGAAAATCCCAGTCTCTTTCAGTGTGTTTGGGTGGCAGACTGTCTCCAGGTCCTTTGAAGATACCAGTCTCCTTCCATGGAAGGTCTTGCAAAGTTCCAAGAGCTTGTGATAAGCTTATTTGGGTACTCACCTACTTCTCCAGTAGTACAGAAGTGGTTGCCCCGGGACCAGATCTAGAGGTTTCCAGTCCAGCTGATAACTGGTGTTTGCCCTTGGCTGACTCGCCCATGGAGAATATTGGACTCCAACCCAGCTGACCATTTTTATGCTCCGAAGTTTTTCTCTTCCATTTCTCCCTTTCTTTAGCTCTGCATACATTTTCCGTGCAGTTGCCTTTGCTTTTTTTCCTTTCTTTCCCAGCTTTAGTTGTGATTCCTTGTTTTTACTTCATTGATAAAGTTCTGTAGTGTCCAAAATGTACAATGCTCTTTGGAACACTTCTATGGATCACGAGTTTGGAAGAGGGACTTGAATTGGCAGTTTGGTTTGCTTGGTCTTTTTTTATTAATTTCTGTTTTGCTCAGGAACTTAAGGACTGGGGTTGTATTTCAGGTTTCTGACAGCATGCTTTGAAATGTCAGAAAAACCACTTTCTTAAATACACTAGATTGACTGCCGTAACATTGTTTATCCTGTCTTCCAAACACAATAAATTTTGGCTGTAGTCAAACCGGTACCTTGCTGTCTACTTGAAATTAGCCCACAGATGGGAATAAATTATCACCCCCCCAAAAAAATATTACATCGTACTGAAACATTTTTTTTTTTTGATCCTACATCTAATTTGCTGTTGTTTTCATCCAGATAGTATGGATAAGAACATTGAGGAAGAAACGGGTTCCAACATTTTGTAATGAGAATGTCTTGTAGACTTGTATTATCACTGCTAGTATGGTCTGAAGAGTCTCCCATTCATATTTTAATTGCTGCTAATTAACTGAAAGCACACTTGATGCAATCAGCAGCAGTTAGAAAGGGAGACTTCCTGAAAGAAATGAGATTGAAAACAAGGAAACTGGAGGAGGGATATGGATTATTAGACAAGTTTGTGCTCTCTAAATTCTGGTTTCCTCTGAAACTTCAGCATCGTATATACAGTTATGGAGAGCTAAGGTAAAACAGAGCACTGAAGCTGTCTTGTGAGCTAAGGACTACCCCAAATATCTCACAGTATCTCAATCCCAACTGCACTTCACAACAGCTTTCCAATACAATCCCTCGTGAAGTGATTTTCAGACTGTTGATTTCTGGTGGTCTTCAGGGCTTCTCACTCTCACCTCTTGGGAACAAAGTTTTTAAAGCATGTAATGGATATAAAGAGGAGTAGCAGCTGTCTTACCCCTTGTTTTTAAGCTGCTGACTGAAGGGTACCCAAGAGATCTCAATGACTGAATGACTTACGGGTGGGCTTTTCAAAGTCCGTTCTGTCAAAGTCAGGCAGAGATTTGCCAATCAACTTACGAGCAAGTTAAGTGGCCCGTCTCATTTATCAGTGTAAATGCAAAGTGGTAATTTTGTAGCAATAAACATACGCACCCAAATCATATATTTATATTCAATTCTATATATCAATAGCTAAGACTCACATAGCCAGATGTCTTGGCATTTAGTAGCTCTCTCACCCCAAGAGCGTGGTCTCTACACACAGCTCAAGTAAACAACCTGAGATCCTGGATGCTCCAAAGGACTTGCAGGTGAAAAAAATGGTGAAGCTTCTGGCTTCTCTCAGATCAACCCACCCCTTACACTTTGTTTCATTCTGCTGTGAATAAAACCCACAGTGCAAACTATCCCCAAAGAGATTTTGTATATTCTGGTCAGTTTGGGAAACAGATCCACTTCGGTTCTCTCTCAGTAAGAGGTGCTAGCAACCTCCATTCCCTCTGCATCAAAGCAGTTGACTCCACAGAGAAAATAGCTCTATTCCCCTCAACAACCAAAAGCCAGAACCAAACCACTGGTGAGACGCAAAGCCTTGGCTGAGGTACACTGCCAGCACATTCTGGTTGCTGAGCAGACTAGAGGCGCTCAAAACATTCAGAAAAAAACAACTGTGGAAAGCTTGCCAGATTCATTTTTCATCATAAATTGCCAGGCCAGGCCAGGCCTGCCAGAAGGTTTACTTAGGTTTGAAACTTTTCAGGCAAAAGCCATCCAGTAGAGTTACATGTATTGAAGAAAGAAGTGAGTATTTTTAACGTAAGGCAGTCTCAAGCTCTGCCACGCCAAGGAAAACTTACCTTCCGACTAAAAGCAAAGCTTGGGGCAAACTGGTGCATAATTAAACCGAATGAGATATTTACACACATCTGCGTAGTAAAAATGCAAAGTTCTACACGTATCTAGACTTCATCAGCATGTGTGCTCACTTTGGTAAAGACAACGTAAACTTGTCTTGATTGAACCAAGTTGATGTCACTCTTTTAGACTTATTTATCATTTAAACTGTATTTGTCTGATTTATTACCACAAAAGAAGGTGCATTTGGGACAGGTCCTTATACAGCCTGGTGGTTTTTGGAAGTGTCATATAACAGAGTGGTATAAGCTTCTACGTCAGAGTTTATCAAAAGGAAAAAAAAAAAGAAGAAGAAAAGAAAAGAAAAGAAAAGAAAAGAAAAGAAAAGAAAAGAAAAGAAAAGAAAAGAAAAGAAAAGAAAAGAAAAGAAAAGAAGAGAAAAGAAAAGAAGAGAAAAGAAAAGAAAAGAAGAAAAGAAAACCTTACACAAGGGGGACTTGAAACTTTGCAAGTATGGCAAAATAGTTTAAGGCAGCCAAGAGAAAATAAAATAGTGACATTAGCTGTTAGGATGAGGATGACTGTGGTCATTTCCATTGGCATTTTTAAGACTGTGGATCTGTCTATGGAGTGGAGGATGTTTGGGTTTGAAATATGTCCTGGTTTTCTGTGTTTAGCGCATGGTTTTTTGCAAGAAAAGCATGCATTGCCATCATAACTTTGGGGTGGCAATGGAAAGGTGAATCAGAGGGAGGGAAAATGGCAAATGAGAGTTATGGGGGGTTTTGTTGGTGGGGCTTTTTTTAAAGGTACTGCTTGTTTTTCTACCAAGTCTCACTGACTTGTTAACTGCTTAGGTTGCCTCAAGGGTGTCATCAATTAATTGAACTCTGGCCTTGAGGAATTTGATTGATAGGCAGGTGATTGAAACACAGACTGTCTCGCCATTAATGACCCTTCCTAGAATGCTGGCTATTACTCAGCACCCCAGAAAAACTGCAGTGGTGATAGAAGGGTGGGTTTGATGTCTGGAGGTGTTGGTGTCATGCTTGCACTCTGCTCTGAAAGCTTTATATTTGAGAACATAGGCAAGAGCAGTAAGGCATGCAGAAGTTTCTCTTAGAAGACAGCCTGACTCTCCCTGCACAGACAGCAGCCCCATAGATTATAAGACCCTGGACTGCGTTTGATTCCTATCAGAGCTTTAATATTCCCAACTAATTTTTGTCAAGGCTTAAGGCTCCCTTAAAAATCTTGGCTAAGCAATAATTAATTAGGCAGTAGGTGGGATCGTCATCTTCTCCTTGCTAATGCTTCACAGCAAAGACGTTTGTCTCGTCCAACTGTTAGGAAGAAAGCCTGTGGCCAGACAGGTACATCATTGTTCATATTGTAATAACCCTAATGAGCTCACAACGTTACTGAGAAAGACACTGTGAAAAGCACAGGTTCTTCAGAAACCACCTTTCTATTCTGTAACTGAGCTACCTGGAATTGTATGGTCAAATATTGTATCACCTTTGGAGACAGACCAAAATACATTGTCAGACAGAAAAAATGTACAGCTAACCGTTGCACAGAATTGTTTATTTGTCATCTCAAATATGTCTTATTGGCTTTACAGGTCATAAAAATAGGTTGACTAGCCAAGCAGAAAGAGTTGAAGGACGTTCTGTCTTTGCTTAGGTGTGGATGGTTTGGATATTTGGTATGTATGGCTTTAAGAAAGCCATCTCCACTAGCATTTTATCCTTTGAATTACTTCCCATTACCTACAAAAGCCAAGTAGGCTGCAGTTGAAGGTCAAACTCTACACAGCTCTCTCAGTCCTGGGGATCCTGGGCAAGAAAACACTGTTCCATCCACTTTCAGCTCTGGCTGTTCCAGTTACTCACCATATACTCCTCACCTGCCTTACCTGTCCTGCACCTCAAGAAGATTACAGAGCTACATACAAAAGAGATCCCTTCTGTGGCACAATGCAATCCCTACATCTGTACTCATAGATTAAATACCACTTAATTAGCTATTAAAATAAATGCAATAGCTTAAGTAGTCTATATTTTGCATTGTTAGATGGATCACAGGCATGATTTCAGCCTGTAGCACTAGGAGATTGTTCCCAGTAAGATGTGAATAATATGGCTGGGAGTGCTCCATGCCAGCTGACCTCCTGGCCAAGGAATAGTTCCAGCCATATCTTAGTTGCTCGTGCCTACACAGCCAGCGAGAGCAGTATGAACATCAGGTCCACCGTCACCAGAGATGGGGGAGGGGGAACGTATTACTCAAAAAAACCCACATCTTTTTCCAACCGAGAAAACCATAAAGATGCCTCTGCACATCTGAATTAGCCCTTTTCTTTCCTTCCGTTTACGCTGCTGTGTATTAGCAAGCTGTGCTGCTCCTGTGCTTCCCGTTCTAATCCTGGACAAACAGCTGGCATGCAAAATTCTTTGAAAGTGGGAATATCCCAACACAGCATATTTCTTTAAAAATCAAAGGCTTTCCTTACTGTTCATATGATTTCCAACATTTGTATGGTTGGTTGTATGGGACTGAGAAGACCTTGAGGTAGCATTGCTTCTTAACCCTCTACCTTATTTTTGTTATTTTTCAAATCCAGTCAAGAATCTGCTATTCTGGTTCATGTTGACACAGTGAAGCTATTACCACGTTGCTGTTCTTAAATCAGGACTGGATGATGGTGAAGACACTGCAAAAGTGCTCTGCTGGTTTCTATTTTTGTGTTCTGTGCTCCAAGAAGTAAAACATCGTGTACTCTAAAAGAGCATCAGCAAAAAATATGTGACTTGTAATCATTAGACCTGTGGTTTTAATGATTTAAGTAACTAGCTATGAGCCACAAGCAACCAGGAAGAATGTTTTTTGCCCTACAAGAAAGCATTTTTATAACAGATAAACACTGCCTTGAGCTCAAATTTTCACACACTGAGCAGTAAATTGAATTATATAGTGCTGGAGAGCTGACTGGATTTCTTAATTATTTCCAGACTTGTTAACTTTGGGAAAAATGGGAGAAAGAGAAGAGTGTGTGGGGAAGGAGTGGGGCAGGTCATTCCTGGGGAGCAGTAGAAGGGGCCCACACATGCACATAACCTTGCTGAGTTTCCCAGAGAAAGATAACATGCTTTTTTTGCTACTGCTACTGAAACCATGGAGTAAATACGTAAGGAATGAAGGACCTTGTCCCCACACTGTCGTTGGGCTACAGCAGTACTATGACCAATCACCTTGGAAGGCAGAAAAGAAATTGCCCTTTTCCTTACCTATCTGAGACAATTTGGGAAGAAACTCCGTTTTCTTCCTCCCTTTCTCCTTCCCTAGATCTTGCAGAAAGGACTATTTATAAGAGCATCAGACCCCAAATCCCCACATTTGAAAGGGACTTTAACAGTCAAACCCCTTATCTCCAAGACAGATGATTTCTCAATGATTTCTCATCCTAGATTCACCACAGAGAGAAACTTTTGACTTACAAAAATTACTGATACCAAGCTTTGATTTTATGGTTGAGCATTCTTGATGTGAATGGGAGGTCAGCAGTCTTCTCCCCCTCATTGTTTTTTCTGCATACAAGGACTTTCTGAAGGTTTATGATGTCACCTTTAACCCAAGTTATAAATACACAACACTGAGATCATAGGACACATTAATTTCCTGCTCTGACACTACACATTTTTAAAAGTCTGGGTGAGACATAAGTATATAAACCAAATTCATCCCCAATTTAAATCCACTTGCTTCTGAATTTGTTTTACCATGTTGGCAAACACAGAATTATTATCAATTAACACAGAATGCAATGTTCATGTTAAATCCTCCTCTTTGTGGCCATACAATTGCCCACAACAAAACGGACTCTAAATTCTCAATATAGGTTGTAACACACACGTAAAGGCTGCATACTGCAAATACTTGGCATATTTTTAGTTAGGAATAGCCCCGCTGCATTCAAATAAATTGTCCACATAATCAAACCTAGGCACGAGAAATGGGGGGGGAGGGGGGAAAACCCTACAGGGAACCCCACAACATGTGGTTTTGGTCATCCCAAGTCTCTTTGCAAGTTTGGGTGGGGAGTGTTGAATAGCTTTGTCTGTGAAAATATTTTCTCTGGGTTGTGTCCTGTAGAAAAGAGAGGGATGCTAATTACTCTGACTTTTGCCCAGTTTGTTTCCGATAGTTTACTTGCATGTACCTGAGATTTTGTTAGGGTTAAGCAACGTTTTATTCAGTGTGGTTTTTTTCAGCTTTCCTTTGAGGAAAAATTATGAAATAATAGCAAGGCTATAATTTTCCATTTGTTTACACAGCCCTAATCATTACATCCTAAGTGGTTGGCAGATTGGAGCCCACCTAAGTGAATGAAATGATCCAAGTGTCATTAGGTCTTGAGTTCTCACTTCCCGCTGAGGGTGCTCAGCAGGTCTGAGAGTCTCTTGATTGTTCATACGCTCTGAGACTGAGAGAGAGTAGTGTTGGTCCAAATTTTACACTAATGATGGTTTCCTGAACACAATTAAGAAGCTTTGTACTTTCTGAGAAACAGCCCTAGAAATTATTTGCTTTAAGGATGCCCATATCTGCTCCAGATGCAAACTTTAAGACTCTCTGTTTTCTTTTCCCACTCTCAGATTCTTGTTATGAAATACCTCTGCAAAATATGAACGATGCACAGACGCTGCTAATTCCTCACTCCGTTTTTTAACTTTCCATTTATTACAGTTTCCTTGCCTCTCTCTGTTGTGAGGTGTTCACTCACTCCTTGTGTGCTTTTCTAGCCTGTGCACATTTTTCTCATCTTAAGATATTGTTGAATCTGGTTTAAAATACAAAATAGCAACGGACTTTGATTTTTGTTAAGTGTTTGCTCCTTAGCCTGTCAGCAGACTCCTCTGACATAATAGGTTCATTTTGTATCAGTAACCATTTCATGCTGGTGATGATCATCTTGTAGTGGCCACAGAGAACTTGTAAGATACCAGGGGAGCCGATTGTCAAATATATTTAAAGGTAAGAAGTCATGTAAAGCAGTCCTAAGTTTAGTCTTCTGTTTTGGAGATAATGTCTTACTTTAGATTGATTACATACAGCCTGAAAAGTGTGGCTCATGCATCCACTCTTGCTGTGTGCTGAAAGATAAAAATCCCATTTGCTGTATTTTATATTGGTGGTCTTTGACACTGGTAATGCAGATCTGTATGTTCCTTGTAAATCACAGATATAATGACTGCCAGATAACAACTCACTTAACTGTTGAATGAAGTGTTTCTTAGCTGGAAACTGAGCTATGCCATTTTCATGATCTGGTGACTTACAGCACAGAGCACCGGGTGAGTCATTCATTTGTACCCCCACTAAAATGCACACATGCAAAACTCTCTGTAGTATGATGATGCAGTAGTCATTATCCAGCATGAGTTGTCAGCCAAGCCTCTGCCCTGTACTTTAGCTGAATTTTCTTCTTTGTTCACGTTCCTCTATCACCATCCTCAGCACGGTATCCAAGTACTCTATGTACCTCCAAGACAAGTTATAGCACCTGCCTGAAATTATATTATTTATTATTATTATAAATAATAATATGAATTATAAATTTATTATTTATATTATTATTGTATTAATTCTTTTAATCAAAAGATACTCAACCCTGCCACACCTGAAGTGCTTATGCTTGGGCTGTCGTCTTTTCTGAAGCCCTCACACCACTCTTGCTAGCCAGGGAGCTGGTAGTCCCAGTTCCTGCAACGGGCTTTCCAGGTAAACAAGGTTTTGGGCAATGCCTGGACCAACACTCATTTTCTGTCCTTCCCAAGGAGTGTCCCCTTGAGAAAATCCCCATTCCTGCACTGCCACCCTCTCTTTCCTCTGGTTGCCCTGGGGAGACCATTCCTTCACCAACTGGTCTCTTGGCCATGCATGGCTTCTTCTCAGCTTCTCCATGAGGCAGCCAGACCTGTGCAGAGGCAAAGACACCCACAAATGGCTGTCTCCTCAGTGAGATTGATGTGTGGCCATCTCCTCAGAGACACCCCCACGCAGGCCATCTCCTCAGAGAGGCTTGCATGCAGCCATATCCTTACAGGGTCCCAGATGTGGCTGCCTCCCCAGCAAGGCCCCTGTGGGACCATCTTCCAAGTGGCCACCTCCTCAGTGAGGGCCACGTGTGGCCATCTCCCCAGAGAGGTCCAGACATGGCTGTCTCCCCAGCAAGGACGACATGAGGCCACCTCCTCAGTGAGGGCCACGCGTGGCCATCTCCCCAGAGAGGTCCAGACATGGCTGTCTCCCCATCAAGGACAACATGAGGCCACCTCCTCAGTGAGGGCCACAGGTGGCCATCTCCCCAGCGAGGCGCCTCTGCAGCCATGCTGGGTGCAGCAGTACTGCTTGGTGTAGGGCACAGCCAGCCATCTGGCAAAATTTACAGCCAGACCCGAATCTGCAAGCATGCACATTTCACGGGCTTAGTTGAAACTTCACTTAAAGCGTCACACATGGAACTGCGCAGGACTTGGCAGCGGTGGGTTGTGCAATACACAGCCATCCATCTGCCGCCTCCGCGAAAAGCCCTTACTCAGATGTCTGCCGGGCGGAGGCTGCGCTACCCAGAGGCTGGCTATTAAAACCAGAGCTATTACTTATTGACAGTGACAACAAACCAGTAAAATATCTCTGAAACTCCTTTTTTTTTTTTTTCCTTTTTTTTTTTCTTTTTTTTTTCTTCTGGCTGCCAAGCCTATCACGATCAGGGGAAGGAGGAGGGTACACCAGACAACCAGAGTAATAAAGCCTGTCTAAATGGGTTTCTTTGTACATCTTCATCTGGTGTTGGTATTGCTTGAAAGGAAAGCGGGGGCTTGAGCCTGCCAGGCCTGACATTGTCCTCTGACGAAGGGAGATGCCAGGCAGGAGCTCTTCTCTGAAGCTCTGAGGGACCACTCTCCCAAACATGTCGAGAGAAGCCAGGGTGACTGGCCCTACCTACCCTCCAGCCGGCCCCTGACACAAAATGGACAAATATTTATTTGCCTTAGATCCAATGGCGGGAGGGGTTAGGCCCAGAAGGGGACAGACAGTCAACAGTTTAAAAACCAGTTTGTTTTTTAAAACACCGAGAGGCCCACAGAACAAATACAGCTCCTCATCTTAAGCTGAGTATTTTTAAACACGGTTGTCACAATGGCACGTTTGCCAGTGCTTTACTGGGGAAAAATGCCTATAACGCTGTCCCAAGAATGGGAACAGCTTAAAGTAAACAGAGTTTTTCATCAGTGCGACATCAAGAACTGGAATAATAAATAGAGATAGGAGGTAGCCCCACACTTCAAATAATTTGTGGAAACCTGCTTCCACAAACTCAGCCCATTTGATATTTGTGCAGTTGCTGACCATAAGGACGGCCATAACCCTTGCTGTGCCTTGGACAAGTGCCGTGCTAATCACTCCTCACATCATCTCCATCCTCAGAAACAGAGATCACTTAACACTGCACAAGCGTCCAAGCTGTAATGAATTTCCTCAGCTTTCAGGGCAGCCCGTTCCATTTGACTGGCAGGTCAACACAACCATCTGCCTGGGTGGCAAAGAGGAGCTTATTTCTGTACCTTCTGGAACTACCAGCACCCAGAGAAAACAAGGTCATTTAAAATTTTTAAGTAAAGACAAAACGCAAGAAAATACACCCAACTGGAATTCTCTTCAGCAGTGCTTAAAAGCTGTAGAGTTGAACATGCAGAGCTAAAGAACAGAAAATAAGTCTTTCAAAAATGCAGCTCTTGTTGCTGAAATCACTAATACTTTCCCTTAAGATGTCTGGCTATTCATTTATTTTCTGATCTTGACAGTAGGAGTTACCATTCACGCTGAAGTCACAAGTATGACCGTAATATTTAAAAACAAAACCCCCACAAGTAATAGTGCTGACTGTAGAAATAATTAGCATTTTCAGTAGATTTTCCTCTACCTTTCTTACTTTGTGATTTCCACCTTGGGTATTGTTTCAGAAGGGTGTATGTGAATTTCCTCTCCACATAAATGCCACTCTTGAAAATACCATAAGCCAAATTAATTCCTGGTGAAATTTGGCTGGCTTTGGTTGCAGCTGGGAAAAGCTGCTTTTTTAAAAAAAAGCTTTGAAATCAGTCACTGAGTAACTTAAAGTTACGTTGCAAAATCCACAGGAAGGATTTTTCCAAGTCTCCACTGCAAGAGGATTTCCCTGTTAAGATTTCTCATCTTTGACAAGGGTAATACATTTATTCCCTGCTTTTCCTGCCCAGAAAAGTATGCACAAGGAGAGCAGGTTTCAAGGATGTTTTTTTGCAAGGTCATGTCCACCTACAAGGAGGTCACACATGGCTTTGTTGCAACGCACAGCCCTGTATTCACTCCTGATTCCTGGCAATGCCATCTGTGTTGCCAAAACCACCAACTTTGGGAGTCTCCTGTTGTTTCACAGTGGATCTGGGAAAGGCCAGGCTTGTTTTCACACAGAACTGCACAACTTAGACTTAGAAGGAAAAAAGATACAGCGGATGTTCTTCAAGGTGTTTTAGACTTAGAAGAAAAAAAGATACCCTGCCTTTTCCTCTTACTTTACTTCTATTATGTGTTAATGACCTATTTAAACAGTGGCAATAAGTAGCAGTATCTAATAGAAACAACAGAGAGTAACAAGCTTTTGGCACATCCCAGAGACAGCTCTCAAAGCTCTGGAGAATGCAGACCCGCTTGAGCCTCCAGCCCAGGCATGGAAAATCTTGGAAGGAAATATTATCTTGCCATGTGTCACTTAGGAACTAAAAATGAATATCCCAAAGAGTTTGATTCCTGGCACTTAGAGGATGGTAAATATTATTATTATTTTTAAACCAATGTTATTATTGGACAGACATTAATAATTTGAAAATAGGTTTAGTGTTGAAAAGATTTCTTTGGTTTGGGCTTTTTGTAACCTTTAAATCTGGGTAGACTATTCCTGGACAAGTATTTCACATGGAATTTTGTTTTCATTTTTCCTCTATTTACACTGTCATCTATTCCAGTATACACAGTGCAGTGCTGACTTTGCCTTGGGATATAATCTTTTTTTATTATTTTTTTTTTAATTTAGAAGGTTTCAAAGAAAGTTAAAAATGCTCCTACTGCAGAAATACACTAAGCTCATTCCTTGAGAAGATGTTACATATTCTAGTAGCTATGGCCATTATATCCAACAGAAGTGTGGAGTAGGCATAATAAATACATAGATAATTCTATGGACTACTCTATAGTAGCTGCTCCTAGTCTCTTACTTGAGAAGTGGCTAATTCCTGATGAACTATGCCAATGCTGCTGGCTTTCCTCTTCACACAATAATCTTTGATACGTACCATATCAACAATCTGCATGGTAAAAGTAGATCAGACATCTGCAACAGCTACAGAGAAATGTAACAGAACACAACCAAGCTGAATGGAATGTAATACATACATACAGATTACATATTTTAGTATACTGGTGTAAGGGATTTTAAATGAAATCCTGAAACCAGTACATTTAATCCACCAACACTAATTACTCATCCAAATAAAGCTTTGCATATCCTCTTATGAAGTGTGGAGTGAAACGCAGCAAATAAAGACACAAAAATGTGTGGCAGATATCATAGAATCATAGAATGATTAGAGTTGGAAGGTACCTTCAAGATCATCCAGTTCCAACCCCTCTGCCCTGGGCAGGGACACCTCCCACCACACCAGGTTGCTCCAAGCCCCATCCAGCCTGGCCTTGAACCCCTCCAGGGATGGGGCAGCCACAGCTTCTCTGGGCAACCTGTTCCAGTGCCTCACCATCCTCACAAAGGAAACTTTGGAAAAGAAGTGCCCACATTAGAATTTTATAGATATCAATTAATATTATTTGTTGGAATTTTCCACTTTGGTTTCTAAATAGAACTTGGAATAGGAAGGAAAATTTGAGGTACATCATTGTATCTTACAGAATTCAGAGAGCAATGTCCTTGAGAGGTGTAAATGGCAATACTATTTTTCTCTCCTCTTCTGGATAGATAGTCCCTGCTGACTGGAAAGCCCCCTGGTCCGTAGATCTCTTCTGGCACATCCACATAGATCAGAAATTAAAAATATTCTTGTTAAAAGTTCTTGCTTCTTTTCCAAAATGTCACAGGTATGCTTTCTGCAATTTATCTAAGAAAGAATAAAAAACATTTTTTGTGTGACAAGGTTGTAAGCAAGGCATGGAAAATACCATTAATAGTCTTCTGTATCATGAACATTCAGAGCTGTATCTCAGAAGCTTTTTGATACATAGCATATCAGTACATCTATCAATACATATATTTATAGATAGAATTGATAGAATTTTAGTGATAAGGGCTTGTTTAAATAAACAAAGAAATTTACCTCACTGATAGAAGGTTTGCATTAGTCTAAATTGAGATTGTTGAAGAAAGGAAAGCTTTTAGGTCGTTATTAAGGACATTCAGAAGGAACTGAATTCATGAAGCAATTTTTGAAACAACCTGCACCAAGGAGTGTTATTAACCAGAGGCTGGGGCTACGTGAAAGGCACACAGAAAATTAATCTGTAATTGCCAAGATGCTGGGAAGAAGGAAGAAATACTAAGAAGCAGCCGGTGTTCCTTTTTGTTCCAACCTTAAGAAGATGGCAGAAGGTAAACACTTTGGTGAAGTTTCACCGGCGCAAAGTCGTACGGCAAGTGGCACCTCTCCTCTCTTCTGGAACGTGGAGGGGAGGCATTTGGGCAGGAGAAGGTAAATCCACTGTGTACTGTCCAGCAGCCCTTGAAGCCTGCTTGGCAACCTCAGAAGTACATGGCTCTTAACGACAACCTTTTTCCAATACTGACTTATAATAGCATATTTGGCTTGCATCAGGCCTATAATGTGCTGGGTACCTTCTAAAAATAGGACCACGTGGGATCTGCCCTGAGCAGCTCAATATCTAAGATGTCAACCACTAGATTAAGGGAGGGGAAGAGGGATAAAACCTTTTAAAAAATAGTATCAGCTACTTTGGTGCGTTATCTAACCACTATTATCTGGGAATTTCTTGCTCAGAGGCATGTTCAGCGTGAGAGAGAGCCAAGCTCCAAGCACCCAGAGGGCAGTTTGAACAGCTGCACAATCTACCGCGAGCGGCAATTCATTCTGACATCTCGCAGGGACAGGAGTAATTTTGTGGGAGGACCCCGAAGAGCCGCCTCGTCTTTCCTTCCTGCTCCAGTCTGACCCCAGATACTCAAGCACATCACCCCACATATGGCCAGCGATGTGCATAGGCCCTGGCTGGGTAGGGAATTGGGGGTGATTTCTCCCCTTCTCACTCAATGATATATGAATCCCGGCCAGAGTCAAGCAGATTAAGGTCCAAAATCTCCATTCCTCTCACTCAGAAGCTGTTCTACACTTATACGGCACCTCCCTGTTTGTGATTAGGATGCTTTCTTGGGAGATGGAAATTTGAGCTCGTGAAGACTGAGCAGGGCACTGAGCCTCCCATTCTATTTTCTGCTGCATGGACATGGGTTATAATACTTGAACACCACCAAAAGACAGGCAGGGCAGCCGCATGCTGCCTATTTTTCCAGGTACCAGTTTTGGGGAACTGTCTGTGTGAGAGGTTTTGGGGTATCCATGTGGGCATAGGTGGCTCCTTGCAACCCCCAGCCAGGTGCCTCCTTTCTGAAGGGAGGGAGTCCACAGAATCACAGAATTTTCATGGTTGAAAGGGACCTCTGAGATCATCGAGTCCAACCATACACACACCAATAAAATAAATTAAAACAAAAACAAAACAAAACACAAAAAAACCCAACCCCCACAAAAAAAAATAAATCACCTAACCCAACAATCTCGGCCACTAGAGCACACTCTGAAGTGCCACATCTACACATTTCTTAACCACCTCCCCGGGCAGGTCATTCCAGTGCTTGACCACACTCTCAGTGAAGTCATTCTTTCTAATATCTAATCTGAACCTCCCCTGCCACAACTTCAGACCATTTCCTCTGGTCCTGTCATTATTCCCTTGGGAGAAGAGGCCAACACCCACCTCTCTACAACCTCCTGTCAGGGAGTTGTAGAGGGCAAGGAGGTCTCCCCTCAGCCTCCTCTTCTCCAAACTCAGCATCCCCAGTGCCTCAGCCTCTCCTCATAGAATTTGTTCCAGATCCCTCACCAGCTTGGTGGCTCTCCTCTGGATACATTCCAGTGCCACTGAGCACTGTGTACCTCCCTCTCGTACTGGATAATGCTGGAAATTTCTGTACCTGATTGCGGGGACTGGATTCCTCTTGAAAGTCTGGCATTTATGTTATAAGAAATGAATTTTTTTACCATATCTAGTTCTTAAATAGAAGCCTTTCAGGTCTGACTGAAGGAACTGGAAATTGGGTGCATGTTGTAAGAAAAACTTTCATACTGTCCCTCAAATATATTGAGGACTTTCTTTCCTTCTCTTACTGTCTTACTTTCAGAAAGTTTTACTGGTTTCCTTCAACAAACTATACCCACTAGACTACGTCTCTCAGATGTTGCTCCTAACAGTGTCTTGCAGTGGAAGATCCCAGTGTGCCTGTGTAGAGCACCCAGTGCCGACTCTCACTGTCTAACACGCAGTCAAGGTTGGGTACCTGGAACTGCAAAATGCAGCCTGCGCTCCTGCCAGCGAGCCAAAGAATCAGCTGTATGATCACGGACTTCATAGGTGTGGGGCACACTGTTGAAAAGCAGAAAAGTTCTGGGGCACCTGCAGGAAGTAGGTAATTTCATCCCTTGATTCTGAATTTATCTATCTAATCCAGATCTGTCTTGATGGGCAAATCGTGCTCCAGACAGTAAATCTTGTTCTACTATTTTTAAGGCTAGTCACTTCCAGGTTCTCAGTCTGAAACACGTGGGGAACATTTTGAGGTTTTTAAGTGTTATTTTTTCTAAGGAGCACAATCAAAAAATCTCTTTTGGCCAAAACTACATGGAAATGATCTGAGGGTAGCTAGGATTGGTTTTGTTGCTACTATTATTATCACTGAAAAACTGAGCAAATGAAAGTTAAAACAGGGCTGTGCTTAGGATCTTGCAGTGGATTCTTGAGAAAGCTATAATATACATCTATACCCCGGGCTTTCAAATTTCTGGAATCATTTTGTTTTCTGAAACAGCAAATGAAGTGCAGGGATAAAACTTCAGAGTTTTAAGGAGACAGATTAATAAAACTAAAAAGCGATGCCTCATAAACATGCCACCAGATTAATTCTGTCCGTCTCCCAGTATGTTTTCTCTCTTGCTTGGCAGATAGCACAAATGATAACGAAATATATCGTGAATTTAGGATCTAAAGATTTAGTTGATAGACATGCCCAAATTATTTTTCCTTACCCTTTCCTAGGCTTCCATTCTCATGGGTATGGGTGTTAAATGTTTCAGATGTTATGAAATTTTACACAAGCCGGTGGATAATGAGCTCTAGAAGTTGTGAAGCTCAACGGCATTGTATTCCTAGCTTCTCTTAAAAGCCTCATCTACCTCCTACAGGCAGTGGTGTTGTGCTAGGGACTCGAAGGACAACACTATGAGTTCTGATCTGTGCTACTTAAAAAGAGCATATCCATACCAGCATATTAACATGCAAATTCTATGTCTGGGCCTGCCAAAAAACATAAGCGTTCCATCCAAAATATATAAATACAGTCTACTTCTCTGAAGAGGCATCATTTTAATCAAACGTACATTTGGAGCACTGCTCACTAAGAATTTATACTCTTCTTCTCAGTGTTTATATTAATCTGAAACAGATTGCCAAGTTTTAATAAAAAGGCAGTTATCTTCCTCTGCTAATGGATTAAACACAGGACATCTGAATTTCCGTGCCGCGTCCAAGAACATAGGTGGCCTGAGTAATTTTGTCCTATTTCAACGTCTAGTTATCATATAGACAGAAACGTATGCTTCTGCCTATACATAAAGCAGCTGGTGTTCACAGAGAAGTTCAGGAGGATGTAAGGAGTTTGTCAACTTCTGTCTACGTTGCAATGCGGCACCTCGTCAGAGTACTTCTAAAGGAATATGTCTACCTCTCAGAGAGGACAGTTTCTCATGACTTCAAGGAGATCTGAAGGTTTCACAGCCAGGCAAAAGGTAACCCGAGGCTTGCGGTTATCAAATGTGTATTTTGATTCACACAAACCCGAACAATTTTGTATTTGAATGTCCCCACTTTGTCATCCATGACTCGTAGAAGAGGTGACGGGATGGAATCATTTTACTAGGCTTTTAGCATCCTGATTTGTCCATGCAGTTTGTGTTGCAGAATAAAGCAACCACATGGCCCTGTGTGAGGTGGAAGACTGACATGTGGAAAAAACCTGGGATGAATATGTCGAGTAGGGCTTACCACTGTCTTCATGTTCAGATTTGTATAGATTTAAGAGTCTTCCCAAAATCCGCTATAAAAGTTTCAAGAGAGGGTTTCTGCTTTGCTGTTCGTACTTACCCCTTTTTATTCAGCTTTGGAAAACCAGTGAAACTACATTAGATGCAGAAAAGGAAAAAAAAAAAAAAAACCACCACCTGGGATGTAGGAGTCGGAGAACAACCTGGGTTTCTGGCTTCTCTGTGGACTTGCTAATTGTCCATACCTGCCTGCATCTCTTATTTTGCCCTTTAATGGTGTCTTTTCTGAGTTTAGGCGAAACTCAGTTTAGGTGCTACCTCAGGATCTGCCTGATTAACGGGCGGTAACTAAAGTCCTTCTTCATAGGATCAAAAAACCTTGCTTCCTCCAAGCCTGGTACACACCAGTACATACTGGGAAAGATGTGTGACCCTCCTTAAAGGTGCTGGACCTGCCAGTGAGCCGACAGGACCGCACTGCCATCCGTCACAGAGCGGAGGTGGGGAAAGCTTAGCTCCTTACTGATGCACGAGGAAGTCCATATTGTTTAATGGTTTAAACAGCTTTTTAATACATCCAGGCTTGGGTTTGCTGTTGTTGATGGGATTTGTTTGTTCTTTTCAAGAAAGCGTAGGGCTAAATTCAGACCTGGTGTAAGCGGGTATGACTTTATTTACTTGTGAAGAGCTGCAGTCAAACCCAGCAGGACTGTTTGGGTCCGTGTTTGGAAGCATGTTCAGGCAGTTTTCCTTGACTGTGGGACCACGCTGTACTTTGAAAACAATTCTTCTCATGCATGTGAAAGCATATGTATGTGTATCAAAGGGTTTTATGACACGGGGCAAACTGAATCGCTAGAAATGGGAACCTGATGGCAATTCCTGCCTGTGTTTCTTCTTGAAAAGCTAAAAAATTGGCAAATGAACTAAAACCACGCTTAGACAGTAATGAGGGAACTATAGCAAATAACTACATGTGAAAATGATCCCCCCGGTCATGCAGTGTGTACACACAATGAAAGCTGGGATTTATGTATATACACAGCCATTATACGACAACACTGGAGTCACAATGTTGGTTATTAAAGGATTTGAATTTCTGGTAGAAAAAGACAGAGTAGTGCTACTGTATTGCATAACATTTTAGGATACGAGCTGACGACCCAAAGAGGAGAAAATCTGTGACGTACAGGACAAAACATGACACCCACAAAGCTATCTGTAAATAGGAGATTTTTATGGTCTGGCTTCCGACTTTAATTCTTATGAAGTAAAACTGATTCTCAGAATAGATTCCTAACCCCGAAGCACTTTTAGCAGATGAGGCCACAAAAAAAAAAAAAAAAAAAAAAA
>VZRU01017415.1:57755-91289 GCA_013398155.1 Pedionomus torquatus
CTTTTTATGGATGGGAGAAGGTATATGGAAGTAATGAGCAGCATGTTCCAGGAAAAAAAAAAAAAAAGCAACAAGGCTGACAGTTTTTTGGGTAAGATTCAGCTCAATGGGATTTCGAGTGGCAAAGATTTAAAAACTCTCCCAAATGGGGGCTGACAGGGGAAGAGACAAAGCAGCATCTGCTGAAATGCCTCCACTTTCCCAGGACCTAGATGCTTCACATTGCAAAAGTTTGCAAAGTGCGGTGTTAGGCAAAAAAAAATTTTGCCTTTTACCTCTCTAGGAGAAGACAGCGCTGCTGCCAGCTCATAATATACCACATCAAATATATATATATATATATTTTAATATGAAACCCCTTTAACATAACTTGGTCTTAACACCTGGTGCATAGAAACGGCAAAGCCGAGAACAACAAGATCTTAAGAACATGTGGACAAAATCTGCTCGTGTGCTGGCATTTTAATTATGTTTGCCCTGACCCTTTTCCCATGTTCTATAAAACAGACCAACAGTATAGAGGAGGGCTGAGGCGAGGAGGAGGGGGAGGAGGAAGGGAGAAAAACCGGTCTTTTTCCNGAGGAAGGGAGAAAAACCCCACCTCAGTAGCACCACCTCAGCTAAACCAGATGAGTGCTGTGCTCAGGGTATTATTACCAAATAAAAGCAAACCAAAACAAAAATATACTGGAAATGAATAAGGAAGCTGAAGCCGATACTTAAAATAATCGTGTAAAGAGCTGTCACATAGTTCCTCTTAATAGCTTCAAGGACACCTTCCTCTGGCTTTCAAGCAGGCTCAGAGGCAGTGTTACTTGCTTTTATGGAGTCAGACCGCTTCTCTTCCCATCCTCCGTGCAAAAGGCGAGCGGGGTGAAACGGATTACAGGGATTACAGATGCTTGCCATCGAACACGCCGCTGAACCGGGGGGGGGGGGAAGCAGCCTCCGAGGTGATGAATTCCAGCCCCCAAAACTCAAACCTGAAAACAACCCCAGGGTGGAATTATCCCACGTGGAGCCTGAATGAAAGAGCGAGCGTTGGGCACAGCCAGGGCTCTGCAGGCGGCTGGGGCACCTCCCCAGGCATGAGCACTATCTGAGGAACCTGGCTCCTAACGTGCCAAGGAGGCCTTGGCATCCCTTTCTTTTTTTTTTTTTAATTTTTTTTTAACGGGGAAATTGCACTGCTCGCAAAATGGTACCACGCAGCAGGTCCTGCAGGGAGCCAGCTGATGCTGCCAAAGTGAAGGTGCTTTTTCTTAGCCTTCAAGAACTGCAACAGTCGAAGCTGAAGCTTATCACTGATAGCACTGATTTCTGCCGTTGGCAGTAGTCGTTTTCCAAACCTAATTAAAACAGGCTGGTAGCAAGTCCACCTGGGACATGCTTTTTTCTCCGAGTCCTACCATTAAACAGTTGAATGAAGTTACACAGATTGTGTCTAGGAATATGAAAATCGATAACCAAAGAACAGCACAGGCAAGGTGTATTTTCCTCTGATGGTAAATCTTGAGCTAAGTACGGTGAGGGACTGAGCAGAGCACAGATTCACCACCCTGAGCCTCCAAACAGCAAGAGAAGGAGAAGGTGGGCTGCACCTCAGTGACCCTAGGACACTGTGGAGAAGTTGATGCTGGTCTCTTCTCGCACGTAATTAGTGGTAGAACAAGAGGGAATAGCTTCAAGCTCCAACAGGGTAGGTTTAGACTGAACATTAGGAAAAAAATTTTCACAGAAAGAGTGGTTGGGCATTGGAATAGGCTGCCCAGGGAGGTGGTTGAGTCCCCATCCCTGGACGTGTTTAAGAGTCGTTTAGATGCGGTGTTGGATATAGTGTAGGGGAGAACTTTGTAGAGCAGGGTAGATGGTTGGACTCAATGATCCCAAGAGTCTTTTCCAACTTAGATGATTCTATGACCCAAGACACAGCTGTCCATAACACCTTGATCAGAGCAGCAGAAAAGAAGGAGTAAATGCCTGAGTGGTGCTGGGAGGTGGTTTGAGGTACCTGCAGGTTCCTCAGGGAGGATCAGAGCCTCTTCCATAAGGACAGGCTATTGTCTACCATTATATTATGGTTGTCATTGCTATGATAGTTTGCTCCCGGTCGGATATTCCTGCCAAATCCATGCTCTCCCTGCTCCTTACCCCCATGTTGGCAGGAGCACAACAACACCTCGTGGCGTGATGCACAGAGAGAGCCATTACCTACCCTCACCCAGGGTGTGAATCCACAGCTGCTCCAGCATTAACATAAAACACATAAACCTGGGTGGAGGAAGGAAGCTGAAGTGGCAGGGACTATGACAGATGTTGTGAAATGTCGACTTGTTCCTAACAGAAAGTCAGGCAAATCTTTTGAAAGCTTTTTTTCTTTTTCTTTTTCCCCTCCCCCNCAATGAATTGTGGCATCTGTAACAGCTACCAAACCGTGCCAGTTGTAGCCAGTGGAGCACAGTCTACAGTGATAGAATGCAAGTCATGCAATTATTCAAGTTTGCAGTCCTGGTTTTTGAAACAACATATGGTCTGCAGCAAGGAAGCCAGGATATTTTAAAAGAGCTCCTACAGGGTTTCAAACTTTGATTTTACAGAGGTGTGGGAAAAGAAGCAGACTCCATTCAGGCTCTGATATTTAAATACATGTGTTGTCGTTTTGCTTATTGAGGAGTGCTGTGCTGTGCTTTTACATATGCAGAGTGTATTCTGGGTTTCGAAGGAGCAGGCAGTAATATATAGGTACTTCACACACTTCCTCCTCCTTTTTGTTGACATTTAGGGAGACGGGGTGCAACTCTGGACTCTGAGTGAACAGCAAGTGGCCTGAACATCTTTAAAAACAATCTAACATATCAATTTGAGAAAATTCCTGTTAATTGTTGCAGTGGGACTGTCTCAGGCACTGATTATTTTACAGTTGCCAGTACAAAGCCAGGGTCTATGAGGTCCCACCAGGACCTATGGGCATAAATCCCTATGCCAAAATGGTGGGAAATGCTCTGGTTGAAACATCTGCCTACCAGGTCCAAATGGGTGATGAGGACCTGTGCTATGTGCTCACTCCTCACTCAGTGAGGAGCTGTGGTACCACAAGCTCCGACTTGCATCTATCGATCATTTGTACGAGCAGACATCCCTTCTGTCTATTCCTTCCCTCTCAACCATGAAGGCTCCTTAGTCCAAACTTCACCTTTTAAGAGATGGATCTCTAAATTGTGCTTCTGCGTCAACGCCTGTCTCGAGAACACTGTCTTTCTCACATTTGGTAGCTATGTTTACTTTAATGAAATCTAGTAGCTGCTCTGTGCCTTTATCTTACAGCTAGCTACCTACAGCCCTTCAAAAGCCCTTATCAGTCCTGGATTTTGAAAAGCTAATCCTGGACATAAAGAAAGCCTTACAGAAAGCATAAAAAAGTCAACACTATGCACAACCACGACCATGGTATAAGATGTTTCTGTTTATTAGATGAATTATAACTCAGTTTCCAATGTCACTTTTTTTATTGTCTGCCTTTTAAATCTATTTTCTTCAGTGCATATAGCCCAAGGCTAAGCTCCCAGGAAGTGTGGGACACCTTCTCAGGCTTTCAACACCAGAAAGTATCCCTGTCACATCTGGTTTGAACCTACACCTGACACAAATCAGAGCTCTGACTAGTAACTCCTGCAACAGGTCCAGGTTATTTGGCTGAGCTGCAGCTGCAGCAAAGCCCTTTGACCTCAAATACAACGAAATATATTAAACCTATTCTGAAAAGCTGACTGGGTTAGCTTCAGAGTGTGAGATCTTAAGTACATATTTTTTCATGAAGAGGAAAGAAACATCAGTCAGCTCAGAAAACTGGATTTGTTCTCATCAGCAACCAGGTGCTGATGTTTTATGGGACTACCCAAACTCTTCACCACAAGGTTGCGTAGGCTTTCACCAGGCCTCCCTACTTGGTACTCTCCATCTCCAAACAGACAGTCTCCTCCTAAATGTATCATATGGAGTCCCTGAACTCTCTCCAGTTTAGCAGGAGTCACCTATGAAGCTTCAACAATCTTCTACTCCATGCCCATGGTTTGAGTAATCCAGAAAGAGTCAAGCAGGAGGGGAGAGGATAGCCAAGAAGTTTTCTTTTCAAGAGGCTGAGCAGATCCAATCACCCTGCTTTCTGTGACAGCCCCACGTGGAGATGCAGGTGCTGTCTCAACTCTTCTTCTGGCCTCCCCAGCACCTCATAAGGGAAGGTTGAAGGAATTGAATCTGTCTCGCTTGGCCACAGGGTCACTGAGGGAAGCTATGGAAATGCTTTCTAATACCTGAAGTATATAAAAATCTATGAAATAGTGGAATTCTTTAGTCTTATAGAGAATATATAACTATCAAGAATGGGATGATAATTATTGAAGCGCCCAGTGCAGGAATGTTTCTTAACATGAAGATCTACAGCTTATGAAATCATCCCTAAAAGAAAGCGATCAGCAGCAAGGTCTCAACCTACAGAAAAGCAGACATAATATGCTATTATTGACATAGAAAGAAGTTAAATCTGATTTTTCTTAGGCCTTCAGGAGCCTCTAATGCACCCAGGCTTTGTATGGAACTGCCAGGTATTTACAAGGCCCCTCTCCTGTCCACACTGAACCACTAATTTTCAGATTGTGTCCCTGCTCTAACAACTTCACGCCTATTTCGGAACCTTCGAAGTTTTACCTCTTAGTCCTGTGTAGGAAGCCCTCTTGCCCAATGTTGTGCATCCGGGTGACAAACCGCATCCTTTGCAAACTGCTGCAGAGCAGGAGTGGAAAAATGTGTCCTCAGAAGTGGTTTAGGCAAGTTCCAAAGCATTTTGACAACTGCTTGGGTTCCAGAAAGTGGTCTTCGGGCTGCTCTGCGCCTGCTTATAGAATAGAGGCTGAAGCTCTCCATTTTGCAGCCCCGGAAAAGACCTGCAAAAGATTAATTTGGGTTTGATTTGGTTTTACGCAGCTGATTGGCAAGTGCTTCACCGGTCAGTATGCACTTAGGAGAGATTTTGATCTCCAGGGAGAACGGTGCCACTTGGATAAGGTTTTGTCAGGAAGTGTAGTGATAGGACAAGGGGTAATGGTTTTAAACTGGAAGAGGGGAGATTTAGATTGGATATTAGGAAAAAATTCTTTACTGTGAGGGTGGTGAGGCACTGGAACAGGCTGCCCAGGGAGGTTGTGGATGCCCCATCCCTGGAAGTATCTAAGGCCAGGCTGGATGGGGCTTTGAGCAACCTGGTCTAGTGGGAGGTGTCCCTGCCCATGGCAGGGGGGTTGGAACACAATGATCTTCAAGGTCCTTTCCAACTCTAACCATTCTATGATTCTATGATCCTGTTCTCTAGAGGTGATGTATGCGATACATAGCGTATGGATAGTTTTGCAGAGGACAAATAAGCTCTTTGCTGATGGGTGTAGTCGATCTGCACGTAGCGGATCTTACACATGCACGAGGAGCGCTTACACAAATTCTCAAGCAGCAAAAATCCCAACAACTACAGCAAAAAAGAAACAACACAGGCCTTCCAGATGCAAATTTGGTGTGCAGAAGCACACATGTAGTAGTGGAAATCAACCCCTCACGGCTCCTTTCAACTTCCTTTGAAGTCAGTAGCAAAATTCCCATTGAGTTCAATAAGAACAGGAGGCGGCCCTTCATCTAGTAAAAAATCCTCATGAGGTTTTATAAGCTCTTTATACAAAACTTTATTCCAGTTGTATGCGAAATACATTTTGACCCTAAATCCAGCAAAAAAAAAAAATTTGCAGCTGGCTGGGAATGATGTGACACCTCCCCTCTGGCCAACCACTGGCTGTCACTCAAAGCCCTGGTTGTGCAGAGGAAGGGAATGGATTCCAGGCTACCTGGGCAAGTTTTGCTTTTCAGAGAAAAGCTACTACTAAAGAGTGGATGACAGTTCAAGTGACTTGCATCCAGCTATTCAGGAGCAGGTGAGGTCAAGGTCATTTCTGGCCACTGATCCAGCCTCCCTCATGACAACAGACACATGACATATGTCCCTGCTAATTCTGCTTGGTCTTGTGGTAGCTTTGGGCACAGCTTGATTAATACCAAGACTGGAGAACCTGGCAGGATGAGATGGAATTGCAGTAGAGCAGTTCTGTTTCACTCCTTTCTGATCAAGTCCAGAGAGTGGTGATGGGCAGCTATTCCCTCTTCTTGAGGGCGCTCAGCTGTTAATTCCCCAAGGGATCACTCATGTTGCTTCAGCTGTTCTACATTTATATGAAGTCTCTGGAAATTTGTGAGACAATTTGGGAAAATTAGGATACTTGGTACTTTGTCTGCTTTCCAACTGACTCAGAAACCATGGTCCCTGGGCTTAACCAGTACTGACAGGAGTCATGTTTTAGGCAAAAATCAGCTGGCTGAATGTCTACCCAGAAAATAAAGAAAAGATGATGATCAGCAAATATAAACACTGGTGGACCTGGCAGCAGCAGCAGGAACCTCAAAACATTGATGTACACCTCTGTTATCTCTCAATTTTGTGGCATCCAGATGACACTTTGGGCCAATTAGGAGAAACTCCAGAGATTCCAGGCAGCTCTGTAAAACTGATCACAACCTGGGTCACCCGCTCTAGAGGAAGGGAACCTTCTTCCCATCGAGTGCTGGAGTCATGAAGATGCGGTGCCTAAACAAGTCAGCTCAGTCTAGACTATGCAACTCTACACCTCAGCCCTGGAAAAATCATTGCTCAGACTGTGATCCACGGCTCATATTCTAGGCGTGAAAACATGAGCTTTATCTGCCTGATGGGAATTTCACCACACAGTGTACAACAGGGTAGAAACCAGCAAGAAACGCCTGGTTGATTCAGCTACAAAAAGACGGATGTTTCATGGTTTAAAATACTTATATGAAAATATATTTTCTTGGATCTTGGAAAGCTTCCCCCTTAAATTGGACACAAATACTGAGCAACCCACTACAGGAAGGCAGATACTATCGTGATAGACATTGAAGAACTTCAACTATCTGGAGCAAAGGCAAACTTTTTGTGGAAAAGTAACATTAGTAGGCTGGATTCATTAACTGCTAGTAATTTTAGCTCAGGTTAAAACATCTGTGCCTTAAATGGGTTCAAGGGCACTGTATTAATCAACAAAGAAAGTTTCTAATCGAATTTGGCCTTGGGAAATTCTCTTATATATTCTTTTTGGGGGATGTTATTGTTTTGGGGGAGCTTATCTACTATCTTGCCGGGAACAACTATCCACTTTAATAAAGTGCCTAAAATATTGTAATAAACACACAGCTTATATCAATAGCATCATATTTCCCCACATAGTATTTGTGTGTGGTTTAATTAGATGGAAGGATTACAGGAAAAGTTTGTGTCATAATGATTCTTTAAAGCGAAACCATAGATCAAAGTTCATAGCTGCCAAATATACAACTTTCAAAACAAGCTCAAGTGCTGCTATTAATCATGGCTGCTGGGGGATTTGATGACAAAGATTAAACTGCTGTAAAGGATACTGCTGTGCATCAGATTCTTGCAACTGTCATCAAATAGTCTGCCAACTATTAACAGGTCAGAAGAGTTGTCCAGCATTTACCATGGGTGGCTCCGTCGCTGCAGTTGGTGAGGCTGTCTATGCCATGGTGACAACCAGTAACACCCTCCCAGAGAGACATTTGTGGGTTGTTATTTTCCACAGTGTGGCTGAAGCCTGAAGGTCTGCCTGTAGAGCAAAGAAGAGAGGGGGACTGCTGGACCTCAGCCTCGCAGCACGGTACCCTCACGGGAACACCGCTAGCGTGGAGTATTTTCTCTCTCCCTTTCCGTATGGAGTACCTTCCCCTTGCTTATTGCATGTTAAGAGTGCCCACCTGTGGAGCTGAGGTGTTGTAAATTCACCTCCTAGTTTATTTCTCAGCAACCTCCCTGTACAGATAAGCCCTCGGAGAGTGCCTCAAGGACCAGCTTTCATTTGCAATTACGCCAACTCTCTCTCCTTCCACACAGCATCACGTATAATATCCCTGTGGGAAGCTGCAGCATTTAGAAACATAAGATGAAGGAAGTATGTAAAGCATACTTTTATGCTTTTTATGGGAGCCAACAACCTGTGACCCACCAGCCAGTGCTCTGTGGTGGGTCGCCGATGGCCAACAGATGGCATGGAAAGGGTGGTTGACCTAGAGACCTGCAATATGCTGCTGTCACTGCTCGTCTGCGACAGCGTGCTTGAGAAGTGGCCTTTCTGAGGTTCAGCATCACAGGGTCTGGAACCGGTGTCAGGAGTTTTGCACTCGGCTGTCAGTGAAACAGATGCGAATGACGGCCTGACGCAACCGGCAAAGGGAGATTCAAATCCAAAAACCGCAGATTTGACGACAGTCTTCAAAGTTTAGGGGAGTTACAGATCTGAATCCAAACTTCACAGCTGTGGCCAGCTATAAAACAAACTTATCTATATAACGGCTTGAATCCCAACGACATTTGAACATCCTTCATCTCTGGGAATGGTGGGAGAGACATCTGGCAGGAGGTTTTTAAGCATCATCTCATCTTTGCTATAGTATCTTTAAAAAAAAAATAAATAAAAAAAGAACAGAACGTTGAAGACTTTAAAAAACAGACATTCAACCTTAGATTATTTTAAGTAGTTGAGCCTTTAATTTACCAAACAAAGGCCCTCATTCTACCCAACACTTCGTAAGTTAAAGGTATCACGGATCACTTCACCCCCTAGTGTAACAGTTCTGTCCTCTGATGAAAGCGAGGACATGACACCAGACAGACCATTTTTAGACATTTGCGATGGTGTATTTGCAACGTCTAAAGTTTCTTTGCTGAAGGACCAACCTTCGTTTGCCTTCTTCTAGACTTAATTTTTTTTCTTCCAAGGCTTCCCTCGTGTGAGGGGCTGAGACTTTCAATACTACAACCCCCACACATTCCCCTCCCAAAATATTCAGGAAATTAATACATCCTTTCCTATAGCAAAGTGAAGTAAATGTCTGCTTAGATTAATGGTTTTTATACTCGTTGGAAGATGCTGTTTAATTACCACCATGAGGACGACGGGATCGCGTGGGCTTGGCATGTAACTAGCTCTCCCTGAGAACCGGTCTCTTCGTGCAGCTTTGGGGTCTGTTTGACACTTGCGAAGCGACACTTCTGGGTGGGATTACGGCACAGAACCACGCAGCAATGGCATTTGCTCGCACGTCTTCGTGTGGCACTGACAAAACCCTGCCCGAATCTGGGGCAAGTAACCTGTCGCTCACGCTGTGTCGACAAGGCATTCATCATAGACAAACAGCGACCCACTCAGAGATATATCCAAGGGGTCTTTTGTGGATGTCTCTGGAAACGTTGGCATTCATATTGCACTTCAAAGCATACAAGGACTATCTGGAAACATTTCCCTGCTTTTTTTTTATTTTTTTTTGGTCCTGGCTTTCTGGTTTCTGCCATCTTACATTTAAATATGGCATCTGGTTTTCTTCTTTCCGAGAACCATATACTGAGTATGGTAACCAGGAAAGGGTGGGGAGGCGTTTTCCTTTGGGTTAGTGAAAAATATTGCCTGAGGAATGGAAACACTGCTTTGCTTGTGATACAGACTCTATTTTTATTACTTTTCTCTTTAAAATACAATAAAAACATTGTGGGAAATATATAGTCAATTATCTGCAGGGGAAGGGAATACACCATCCCTCGGCAAGGCTTCTGGGGGAGGGAGCACCGAGTTCCAGCCTTGTCATATCTTTCAGTGTGAGACAGACTCTGGCTCAAAAGCTGCAGAAGCACAATTTTAAACAAATATATATATATACACGCATACATATATATACAAAGAGCACATGAAATGCAAAAAAAACCCCAGATTTCTCCCCAAAAAACACCACACAGGGCCAGAAGAAAGTCCCTGAAAATGGTATGACTGCAGCTGGTGGGTGGGTAAAGCACCCGGCAGCAGAAAGAGGGACGGCTTAGGGTCCGAAAAGGTGGCAACCATAAAAGCTCAGGTCAGTGGCAACATTACCACTGGCCTCAGTGAAGCCTGGGTTTCCTCCAATGTGCTCTAAATTTACTCTTGGCTCCGTATTATAGCATCCAAATTAAACCCAGTGGCACCCAAATGAATGCAAGGGCATGGGGTGGTCAAAACTAACTCTGTGTTGGGGCTACGCTTTGATGTTCACTGCAATAGTCCAGCTTTCAGGTAGCACAAGTGTTTTCACATCGTGCTTTATCCTCCTTGACCAGCTTTTGATGTCAGTTCTCGTTTTAGGTGACAGACACCTGTGAGAGGTGCACTGGGATGCATTTGGATAGAACTATACATTGTGGGTGTCATCACAGTCCCTGTGACCAGGGCTGTATGGTGGGATTGCAGGGTCCATATACGCTACCGACACTTCTCCTGCCATTCCCTGCCACAGAATAGAAGCCCGAGCACTCCTCTTAGAACCTGGGTGTTGGTTCCAACTTTTGGGCCACAAGGGAAAAATTTGGAAATGGATCCAGCTCCTGGAGGTGTAATGTTCATTCTGGTGGAGTGGACTATGTGAGATACCATTTAAGGGTCATGAATCTCTTCCACTGCAAACGTGTCCGCTGGTTTTGCAAGCAGAGAGCTTAAAGGAGGGGAGCAGCTGGAGTGGTGGCAGGTTTTCAAGATGGGACAAGCTTTCAGCCAGCTCGCAGCAAGTTATGTATGGCAAATAAAGACCTAGAAAATTCCTATTCGAAGCTTCAGTCTTAGCCTTTACAGATGAAGAGGATCCAGATTTGACACAAACAACAAATAAAGCTATCAATAATTCAGCTTCATATCTTTCTCCAAGTGTGTCCAGAAGATTCTGATTCTCATTTGCTGAAACTGCTCTGTCTGGGCTCTGGGCACCAGACTCAGCCTGGAGAAGAGGTGATTTCAGGGAGACCTTCTAGCAGCCTTCCAGTATCTGAAGGGAGATCCAGGAGAGCTGGAGAGGGACTCTTGGTCAGGAAGTGGAGTGATAGGACAAGGGGCAATGGTTTTAAACTAGAAGAGAGGAGATTTAGATTGGATATTAGGAAGAAATTCTTTGCTGTGAGGGTGGTGAGGCACTGGAACAGGTTGGCCGGAGAAGCTGTGGCTGCCCCATCCCTGGAGGGGTTCAAGGCCAGGCTGGATGGGGTGGGAGGTGCCCCAGCCCATGGCAAGGGGTTGGAACTGGATGATCTTGAAGGTCTTCCAGCTCTAACCATTCTATGATTCTATGAAACTATCTGAGATAGTTTTATAGCCAATTCAACACTGCTTTGCAAGAACATGCAGTGACTGCATAGGACTTCTGCTTTTTTGGGTAACAAATACCTTTTCCGAGCACAGATATAACAGCACTGACAAAAAGCACTTAAAGAAAGTTGAATTATCTAGAAATGTTATTTCCTGATGAAATAAGTCATGACCTCTTAGAAGTGTGTGTCTTCCTGGTGTGTTAATGTTTTGAATTATCTGGGTAACTGAGGAAGATGGTCTACTATAAGGCAGAATCCGTGTGAATTATCCTGTAATTTTGCATAGATTAAATTGACATGTCAACAACTTTGTGTTAAATAAAAGGTGAAACAGTGAATCTGAAGACCCCATTAATGAAGAACTCAACTGACAAGTCAATATTTTTTTGTCACAAATTCTAATCATTGCCTCATTTTGATAAACTGTAGTTACTGGTATTAAAACTTGGACTTTGAAGTAAACTTAAACATCAGTGTCATGAGAGTTTGCCAGCATATTCCGAAGAGTGCAATAAGGCAGTAATTTCATACGTGAAGTTGGTAGAACAACCTTTAAAGGTAGCTACTCTTCTGGTTTTTGAACACACTTCTATACAGACCAATCAAATACATTATCTTTACAGGAAAAATACACCCGGGAGCTACTTCTGTTCCTTCTACTGAACCGCTCATGGTATAGACTTGCTAGTGCTAGTGCCAACGCTGCCCATGATTTTCAAGTTTCTCCTGTTGTCCTCTGCTGAAGCAGAAATGAGCCCTCTCAAAGTCTGATTGCACTAGTCCAAAAAAAAAGAAGGCTCTTCTCTTATTAAAAACAGAAGCTTTCATTCTCCCTCGAGGCTTGATATTTATGATCAAGTATTTCATGCCTACTTCTCTTGCCCTAATTCTGGTCATTTGTAACAATGCTGGTGTTAAGTGACTATGAAACCCTAGTCTCTAAAGTAATCAGATTTTCAGGCTCTGTGCCCTATGTCACATGGAATCATTTATTGCAATACAATAGGAAATAAGGCCACTATGCATAACAGGACTTCTGGAAGGAGAGTTGTTGCTCATCGCTAAGTAACACTATGCCCAGCTGATTGTGGGTTGTAAATTGTGCCTTAGGAATCGATGGCTTTTTTGCATTTAGAATAAGCAGAACAGAGAGGGAATGATCAAAGTAAGAGCAACAGAGAGAAAATACACAGGGTCCCCAGCTTCTGCTTAAGCATCTGATGACAGGGATGTACTAACCTTCAAGATCTGCCTGCTATCACAACATCACGGAATTGTCAGAGCTGGAAGGGACATCTAGAGATCATCCAGTCCAACTCCCACGCTCCCCTGCTTAAAGCAGGGTTGCCCAGAGCACAGCACTCAGGACTGCATCCAGACGGGTCTTGAAGATCTCCAGAGAAGGGGACTCCACAGCCTCCCTGGGCAGCCTGTTCCAGTGCTGTGGGGCAGCTGAACTGGTCTTGGCAACTAGGATGAGCTGGAACCAGCAAGAATTCATCACTGGTTAATGAGTCAGCAAGCTGCTCCATCCCTTCTTCCCACATTAAATACCTACAGCACTGCTCTCAGCCCCAGCATCTCCTCGTACCCAACATCTGCCTTTGCATACAAGTAAGAGAGGGGCTCAACAGCAGATGATTAAACTGGACCACATAAGAACCACGAGCTGGTTGGACTGTTGCAGCTGGTTGTATTCAGTCTTTGAATTTCAGAACTTACCTCAGAGTCACTTCCTTCGGTCTGGCTGAAGTTGGAGAGAAAAAAAAAGTCCCAAGCCCCTCGGTTTTCTAAATGTAGTAAAAAGTGTTTGAATACACACTTTAATATATTTTTCTGTGGCATTTTTGTAAAATACAGATATATAATTATAGATATAATGCATATATAGCATTTACTATATTGATAAAAAGCTAGTCTTTTCACAATGACACACCGGTACGTATTTACAATATGACTCAAATTTTAAGGAACAAATGTTTCAAACAATATTGTGTGGTTATATGATAAGAATAATTTGAGGAGAAAAAAGAGACCAGTTCTAAAAAATTCCCAGACAATAAAGCACATACTCTTGCCAGGAGCACCTCCGTGAACATCCACGCACAACCTTTTGTTTTCCCCTTGTAGGAACACACATGGTTTAGCTCTTCCACATTTCTACCTCGTCACAGCCCTTAAGATGATATGGATAATTACTCTTAGCCTTTTCCAAAGACAAAGTAATTGTATCATTCTTCCCATTTAAAGATTTGTCCAACTGCAAGATTTCGAAGTTTAGGCTAGAGCAGGGATCACTATACACCCAAGTTTCTTGTTAATTTAAACCAACAGAGCTCTGACAATTTACATAGCCAAAAATTTGCCCATCTTCTACGTATCTTAGAACCGCATCACAAGTTCTTAGCACGAGGTTTTTGAACAGTGCTTTTGGCGTTGCAGGTCTTTGCTCCAAGGTCTGCCTCAAAGGATGCCACAGCGGCCAAACCACCAACCGACCTGCAGAACATAAATGCTCTTTGTTACCCCCATGTATGAGCTGAGCCACGTATCTGAGATGTGCTCTCCACGGTACAGCGGATGGACTTTAATATACTGTCAGCATTTACTGTGAGGCAGAGAAGTGCTAGTATCTCTGTGATCTTCAAGGTCCCTTCCAACTAACCATTCTGTGATTCTAGTATCTCACTTTACAGAAGGGGGGGGGGGAAAATTAAAAAAAAAAAAAAAAAAGAGATAAAAAAGAAAAAGAAAGCCTGAGTGAATTTCCCCAAGATGACTTGGGAAGTTTGTGACAGCAGAGAAGCAAACCCACATCTCCTCAACTGCAGGCTCATCGTCTTGTCTTTCCAGCTTTGAATGAGGACTTTCCACATGTATTCTCTAACATTAAAAAAAATTACATAACTACCAGAAATAAACCCTTCTCCAGGAACGGGCTTAAGGACTACTGTGGTTTCTCTTTTTCCCCCCCCAAATAATAAGACATAGTGAAAGAGCTGTTTTCTTCATGCTTTATCTCCAACCTTCTGAAGAAATACCAGCTGCGATAAGCCTGTCTTGAAGCGGGAGCAGTTAAGACCTCTCTTTGCTGGAAAAGACACAGGAACTCTTGAGAAACAACAATCCACCTTCACCCAAAAAAAAAAAAAAATCTAACAGAGAAAAATGTAAAATCTGAAAGGCCTTTTTCTCCTTCAATCCTGGTCAGCACTGAAGGAGAATAAGGCCTTTTGGATTTTATATTTTTCAATGCTGACCAGCATGGAAGCATTTTCAGCTCCGCTTGCACCAGCTTCAAAAGTCCTTGCCATCATCACCTGCACACTGTGAAGGAGATAATGCACTGTTGAAGAAAACCCATTCTCTCAATTATTAAAACCTGTTCTACAGCCCCCAGGACCCAGCTCTGGTGGACGGGCAGCTGAGAGGCACCTTTTGCAGCAGGAGTGATGGGCGTCGGGGCTGGGAAGGTATGGATGAAAGCAGAAACTTTGCCATGGCAATCTGCTTCTCTGAGTCCTTGTCACTTTGGAGAAGCCTGGTCAGGGGCAGGCTGTGATCTGTGTTCTTACAAGCGCCAGTTAAAAGCAGAGCTGGGAAGGAAGGGAAACTCTCCAATTCCAGGGCAAAAACTGACCGAGAAACGGAGGAGAGGTAACCTCATGACAGAAAGGAGTAAGAGGAAGACAGATGGCTCCCTGGAGGGGGGGACGAAGGCTGGAGGTGTCATGCTGGAGCATTCAAAGTAAACTATTAAAGGAATTTTGCTTATTGTAATCCTGGTCCCATTTTGGCCGTGTTACAGGGAGGCAGGGAGCACAACAAAGTTCTGCTTCCAGCACTTGCGGGCAAACTGGGCCATCTGCCTAATTGCTACAGATGATGTATTTATGAGATACTGAGGATGGAGGACTTTTTGTCCTTATTGAAAAAAAAACAAAACAAAACAAAACAATCACCAAACAACAAAACCCAAACCCAAAACACAACACGCATACATAAAAGGGTAAAGCCAATAATGGAATTTCTTATCCTGCTCGCTTTTTTTTTTCCTCTCCCCTAAATCAAACCTGCATTTTCCTTAAAAAAAAAAAAAAAAAGGTAAAAATACAAAAAAAACAAAGATACATTAAAATATCCTACTGTCCAGTAAATGTCCTATAGGCAATATTTATGGAAAAAAATGCATCAAGCCCTTCCTTGGACAAAAACGAAGCACCCCAAAGTTCATTCCGTACCAAGGAATGCCTCTTCTTCTGCTGTTGGTTTAAATTACTGCTGTCGCCACAATTTGAATATGTATTATTTGTCTTCAAATACCTAAACATAAATCTAGACTAATGCTGAAAAAAAGTAAATCCTAGTAAGAATGCTGTGGCGTTGATAAGCTAAAAACAGCATGTCATGAGAAGACAACCTAATCTTTCCATTTACTTTGTAAATAGTCCGTTAGCAAAACTTCTATTTTAGGCTGGATGCTTGATGCTTAACACTTAAAAGTCCAAATAACCCTTCATATCCCTTATAACAGAGAAAGGAACTTGTAAAACGCCTTTGGTGCATCAGCTTATCATTGTACAAATGTTTCAAAGAAACTCCCTAGTACTATAGGAAATGTAAGCGGGCTTGTTTGTGTTGTTTAATACTCCAAGTGTCATTTCATTCTTTAAAGGGGTTAGAGCAGAGGAGGGGGAAAAGGGGAGGAAGTCTTACTTAATTTGTTGCATATGTCCCAACGTGTTATACAACTAAGTGTATTATCCCAGAAAACTAAAGCAGTCTGCTCCGCAACAAACTCTGCCTAACTCAAAATAGGAGAATAATCTGGCCACAAGCTAGTCAAAAATTCAGTGAAACTTCCTCTCATATTATATATACACACACTTTACAAGCTACATCGAGTGTCCTTTCATATTCCAAAAGAAATACATTGTAGACACCAAACATACTGTACTTTTACTTAAAGGCTTCATCAAACCATATGTGCAGACACTTGAGAAGACGAGAGTGTTAAGCTTCCTAGGGTCCTAGAGTCAAAGAAATTCTGCTGCCCCCCGCTGCTAAGTAAGTGCACTCCTTCCACGGGGGGCAACATCTGCCGATCCGTCATGGTTCCACTTGGCGAGGACCCCAAGAAACTTCCTTGGGAAGAAACGATTTTCTCAGGACTGGCAGCCAGTTTAGGGGATGTGGAAAAGTTATATCCATAGAGCGCGCAGGGGCTGTGCAGTCTAAACGTGTTGTAGGAGCCTTGGTGGGTTTGGTTAGTGGTGAAGGCATTGCTGGACGGGGATGGCATGATGTACTGGAGCTGGGGAGACATCCCCGAAATCTGCATGGACAAGCCAGTCTGTGGGCAGCTGAAGGCATCCCCGTCGTTGCCGCTCATAGACATGTTCACAGTCGTGCTACTCGACACACCGACGTAGGAGGGAGTCCTCGGGGGTGCAAAGGTCTCACTGGTTTGGTTGGTGAGCCGGTTGTAGGTTTCAGCCAAAGAAGTGCTGTATCTGTTCAGTGTCAAGCCCGAGCGGGCGCAAGCTGTGTAGTCGGCCGGGGCAAGGCTACAGAGCTGGCTGGTGTTGGGGCTGAGGTGGAAGGCTGGAGACGAGCAAGGGGAGCCCGGTAAAAGGTGAGGGTGGGTAGATGGCACTCCACTGCCAGACCCCTGGAGTAAAGTAGAGGAACCTGCATTTCCTGCAAGAGAATATGACAGTGTAAGAAGCGTCTTGGGAAAGGTTCCCCTCCTAGGTGACAGACCAAGAGCTTTGCCTTTTATATAACCCTGGGCATGAAACACACTGCAAATTCAAAAAATGACATACATACACGTGCAGGTTAGCATGCACATATGTGGCATGTGTACTTTTAAAGAAACAACCTGTGCAAGAAAGAAAACATAGGTTATGCTTTTACCCATCACTCAATACTTAGAGCTCCTGCCCAAAGGGTGAACTACTCTAGCTGATAAAGGAACCGAGCTGCCAAGATGTAGCCGGGTGGTACCACATCACAGGAACCCTCCTTTGAAGGTTTTTTTATTGTCTCTGCTGTTGCTGCACCCCAGGGTGGGTTTCAAGCACTCCGTGCACGATTCACGGCCAGAGCCCCAGCTACAGAGCCGGCTCCTTAGCTCGAATGATCGAGGCTCCTGCAGTTCAGCAGCTTCAGGGACGATGACTTCAGAAGAAAAACTTCCAACTTCAAAAAAACTCGAGAACAAAACTGCAGAGGAACTTCGAGAAAGGTGTAGGCTGAGTACGGTGCACGGCTGCTTCATTTCTTGAACGGGTAGGAGGAGGTTTAGGTTTGCAGCAAGCTGTTCCCAAACTGTTCGTTTACCGATAGCGGAACTTTTTACGTGACAAATACCAGGGCTGAATGCTCCTGAGAACACACTGCTTGCTACAGGTGGAGCCTTTTCTCAGGACTGAAAGTTTCCCAGCTGTAAGAAACACTTCCTTTTCTTGGAGATCATATCTCCACCCCCCCCCAAAAAAAAACCCTAAAAACAAACCCAAAAAAAAGAGCATAGAAGAATTTATTTGGGCCTTTCACAGTCTCCCAGGCAGAAGGCACTTAACAGGGAGAAGTCTGTTTGTGAATCACAACAAAATATCATGCTGCAAAGAAATACACAGTCAATAACTTAACAGGTTTTCATGATAGGTGAGCTAGTATAAGTACAGTATAAAGAAAACTTCATGATCAGTAAACTGTCTGCTTCTTCTTGATCCGTTGGCAGGTCACAACAGGCACAAAGCACCATGAGATGCTGCCACATGCCAGAAATCCTGGTGTAAGGCAGATTTATTTTTTCTTCCAATCTACACCAACACCTCTGCTATCTGAAGATGGGCACTTCCAGCACCAACAGCCAGGACAAATTTCTAATGGGGGTCTTCCAGCAGGTCTCTAAACTACCCTAACTGCCCAAGGTGTAGGTGACCGAAGGATGAAGGAATGCAAGGATGCCAGATCCCATCCTCTGAACATCAACAGGCTCCCTAGCCTCAGGCAACAAGCAGAAAAGGAAGCAGGAAGATTCCTCTGCTCTCAAACAGTGCAATATACACAAACAGTCAGTCTTACAGAGTCTGACAAATTGCTTCAGGTCTGATCCTGGCTTCTCACTACAGACTTTTTCTATAAAGACAGTCTCCACTCAAAACTTTCCCAGCCCTCACCCAAATTATCCGTGAGCTGACACAAAAAAAACCCTCCTTTTCAGTTGCCCACATCAGGCACTGGCGCTCAAAGTTTCTCAAAGGACTGGGCTAAGGAGAAGTTGATTAAAATTATTTCTGTATATTTCCATATTTCCTGGAGATTTGGTCTGAAGATGCTTAATGACTCTGGAATATATTATCAAGAAAGCAGAAAATGTGAAAGATGTCTGATTTAGTTGGGAAACACCTGAGAGGTTTTCTATATGATGAGGGATGCTTTGGAATCAAAGAAATTCAGAAAAAAAAAAGTAGTGAGACTCCTCTCTGTCAAAACAGGCCATTTAAATACCTCTCACTCCCCTGCAGCACTACCCGTAGGATGGTGCAAGTGGGAGCCAACAGGTTATGGGCTGGGGAGCAGGAAAAAGCAAAATGGAGAGGATTTCCATTTTTTCAAGCTCTAAGATACAGATAAAATTTGTTGGGACTTTTAATGAACAATTTTTGAGTCCTTAAAAATCAAGGAGGCTTTCCAAGGCAGAAATCCAATTAAGCTTGCCACTGTTGATTCATTACTTAGAGGACATTTCTTCTCTCATTCCTTTCTCTTCTTTTAAACACATGAGCAGTTTCTACACTGGAGTTGGGATATGTACAACAGAAGTCATCTATAAATGATCTCTGCCTTATGTATCTTACCAGAGCATAACACTAAAAAATAGGTTATTCCATTCTTAAATAACTGGCGTCTTCTTCCATGTGAGCTCTGATTTTTCTTTACGATCTAACATTTGTAATGCCACAGTGGTTAAGGCAGCATTAGTTTTCTATCAGAATAATTCTGATGAGAGGTGATGGCCTGCACTGGGGTTTTTGTTTTGAAAGAACACAAAGAAGAGCGGTACCTTGTTTGGGTATCCCAGGTATATCTTCAAATGTGAGTGTCCTCAGTGAAGGTCTCCAAAAGGCATAGGACTCTACCAGAGCTTCCAGTCCCATTCTGTTTAGAACAAAACCAACACAGCATCATGAAAAGAAGCTGTATTTTGTCACATTTCTCTGGACATTTTATCTCAAAACAAAACCCCAGTAACATTTCAGGATTATTTCAAAGCTGATTTTGCTTTTGAGGAAAGAGCCTTGTGTCCTCATCCACTGTGATCTGCAGTCACTGGGCTGGGAGCAGGCAAGGAGTTTCCCAGTCCCACCAGTCTGGCGTTCTCTCTCACTTTGGGCTTTTTTGGAGCTTGGGGGTGGACTTGACTAAAATGATGTTAAATGTTTTTCTAGTACAGTGTTTTCCTAACGGCAACTGCCCTAAGCGATCCACTGACGACTTCTACTGAAGCAGGATTCCCAGCCAGCACCAATGAGTTGGAACATGGTGCTTACAGCGTGAGCCAGGCAGGGGTGCACAGCCCTTTTGCTACTAACCCATACAAAACCATGCTGTGTCTCAGTGATCACCTGCTGAGGAAGATGGCTTTAGAAAGTTAAAAACATTCTGCCTTTTCTCTTTACGCAATGAAATGCCATGACAGAACAGAGTAGAGCATCGTGGCAGGCAGCATTTAGAAGAATCTCTATTTCCTGAAGGCAAAGGCTCATTTGTTTTCTGGCAGAATTTTACAAAATTGTACCTCAGAGGTATAATTCTGCTGTTATTTTTGGCTGCTGGGCCCCAAAGGCCTGTTAAGTGTCAGCATCAGGCACACACCAAATACGAGTGCCTGCCTTTGAGCAGCGCCGCTCTGTAAACTCAAATTATGCAAATAGCCCAATTTGAAGCTACCGATGTGTTCTTCCCATATTGCTACTTCCCCGTTGCCTTTCCAGCAGGATCACAAACATATTTCAGGACATAGTTATAAAGCATTTATTAGCTGAACCTGGACTAAAAAAGATAGCCTTGGTTTTCTGCAGTAATGGTGAATTTTCGTTTCTGCTTAAAGGGGAGATAAAAGCCACCTCCTGGAGGAGTGCAGCCAAGGCGATAATTTATACAAGATGCCTTCGAACAATTTCCACATTTTATCGCCGCCCTAATTTACGCTATCAAATGGCCAAGTTTATTTAACAAAACAGTTATGTTTTTCCTGAAGTATTTAAAGGGAGAAATTCTGGTCCTTTCCTGAGTAGAAGTTTTTATAGGGTCAAACTTAAGGCCGAACCGAAGAATGAAACTATTCTCAGCACATAAATTCTGTTGCACTTTGCAAATGCACAGGGAATGCTTTTAAAAGGTGAAGCTACTGATTTCTGTAAAATAGCCTGTGGGACTGAGCAGGAATGACCTGAAAGGGATTAGTTTTAATTAAACAGAATTACTGCATGCAGTGGTGCACGCTAAGGCAGCTGCAATAATTAAAGCAACAGTGAAAAGTTGGATATAATGCTACTGGAATGTTTTGTTCAGGTTTTTTTTTACACTCTGTTGCAGACTACAATGTCTAGCTTAGAAGCACACTATCTAGAAAAATAAAGATAACCAGATCTTAACATTTAATTTCAAAGTTCAGCAGCGGGGTAAAATCATAATTGACTGAGTGGACCAGCAATTTAAATAGGAAATTTTCCTTGACAATTAAAAACCTGAGCTGCATTCCCAAACACATTTGTTCAGTTCCAAAGAGCCTACCAAAGAAAAACTGAGCAATGTGGGCTTCAGTAAACCAACAGCAGTTTAACAATTTCCAAGGGATAAGAGTTTGCAGAGTCTGTAACAAGAAACGCCACAACTAAAGCATTCAGACCTCATCCAAAGGCAGTTCTGAAACATTTCTAGAGGCTGGCCCTTGCTGCAGGACTGCCCTCCTAATCCATTTCTGTAAACTACGACTGCCTTTCAAATTCAAATATCCTGGGTTTTTTTCCTAATGCCTGAACCAAACTTATTCCTAGCAGCCAAACCAAAAACCCGCTCTGAATAGCCCCAATCCTACAACTGGATTTGCAGTGCTCTTGATGTACCTACATCCTCCTCGGGTAGTACCAAGGCTGTCCCACCTTGTTAAATCCAGTTAGCAAATGTTTTCCAAATGATCCTTTCTTCTCTGTTTCCAAGGGCACCTTTCCTTGTTTCATAGAACATTATGGAAGGAATTCAAACCTCACTTAAAATGAGAAATTTCAGAGGAGTCAGGGTTTCCCCCTTCTCTCCTTAGTACTTAATTTGACAGCTCTGCATGCATGGCAGAGATGCTGCCTTCGGAGAGCTGTCAAACGGGTCACATATGGACACCTTTCCCTTCCCCAAGTACACACAGCACAGGACACTTTGCTGCTTCAGTCACTGCAGTTATCTGGAAGTTCCTCCTGCCTTAAATTTCTAAGTGGAAGGCTACAAAGGAAGAAGTTCCATCTGAACATGAGGAGGAACTTTTTGACATTGAGGGTGGCAGAGCCCTGGAAGAGGCTGCCCGGGGAGGTGGTGGAGTTTACATCTCTGGAGACATTCCAAACCCATCTGGACACGTTCCTGTGCAACCTGCTCTGGATGATCCGGATGATTGGACTAGATGGTCTCCAGAGGCCCCTTCCAACCCCATATCATTCTGTGATTCTGTGACAAATTTCTTTTCATACCAGTGCCTGGGGCATCCCTTCCATGCCCCAGGACAGAGCACGGACAAATGTTTCTTGCTAGAAGACAAAAATCTTAGAGAGCAGGAAATGCAGAGTGCAAACTGAAAAGATGCTTCGAGTGAATTCCTGGGAATCGTTACAGCTACCCCAACCCCTGCCATAACTCTTTGTCATCTAAAAACCTACTCTCTTTTGCTGTCCGGTCTCAGCATTTACGTAACTCAGGTGGAGGCACAAAACAGGCTTTACTGCTGTAGCCTCTGCTAAAAGAGAAGACCAGTAGAGCGGCTCCCAGAAGACAATCCCTGAATATCCCCACCAGCACAGTCTGCTCCTTTCCCTGCAAGGCTGGGTCATAAATATAGCAGCTGTAGACACCAAACGCAATGTGGTCGCTGGAACTGATGTGTGCTATGCGCCACAATTAAATGCTGCTTTTGATTTTTTTCTTTTTCTTCTTTTTTTTTTTTTCCCCNTTTTTTTTTTTTTTTTTTTAGCTGAAATGGTTTAACATGCAATTCATAACAGGCTTAAGCATTTTGCATGAAATGCTCTTCGGATAAAATACCTCATGGGTGCTGGCAGCAGGGACTAGACCCAAGCCTCCACTTTGCACTGCTCAGATTCCCCATTGCTATTTTGAAAGATTCATGGATCAAGAGAGAACATGCAATTAATCAGTCCCACCGCAACAAGAGGAAGTGGAAACCAGGCTCGTTTCAAGGTCATCTCTAGCCTAGTAGGAAAGGCATCCATCTAGGAAGGGGATTTAGAACTCCTTGGGCTACAGAGACACTTCAGCACAGCTCTCCCACCTCCCCAGCAAACATGTTAAACATAAGGTTACTGCAAGAGGTGATTTAATTTCTCCCCTCATCCATACTAAATGCCACTTAAGCGCAACAAAACCTGGCCTTACAGCTTGATACTGGTATCTGTAATTTGTGCCCCCGGCTGGGAGAAAGAGGAGATTTCAGGAGCAGCCTGAAATCACACACCTGAGTATTCGTCAATGCCATTTGCAGCCCTCACGATGTGCTGGCCTTTCCACCAAAAGGAACCGTCGAGCACACGCATCCAGCCACGTGCCAAGCCATTTGTGACCTCAGTGGTCAGAGGAGGAGAAACAGGAGCCCAGCACGGAGAAGGTCACTGGGAAACCTCAGTGCTCCCTCAAGGAGCCTGAGTCCCCCGGCTAACTTGCCTCTAAATGCAGCCATTCCCCCTCCACCAGCTGTCACAAACCCATTCTGTCACCAGTAACGATCCCATCTCCTCCCCCACCACCTACCTGTTACGTCCCGAATCTCTAAAGCCTTTGGCGAACGGATTCCTATCAATCTTCAGGCGAGTTATCTGTGAAGATGATTAAAGAACTTATTCCATGCAAATTCAGCTGAGTAACACCAAAAATTACTATTCTGGTACAATTAAGCCAACAGTAGAGTAGAAACATCTTCATATTTGCGTGTTTTGAGACGGTTGGCCAGGAACACAGCAAAATAAGGGCCAGCACACAGCAAAATAAGGGCCAGCCTTCTGGTCATTACTTTTGTAAATCCCCAGAGAAGCTAATAAGTATTTAATGCTACCAAATGGCAGGTTGGAATTCTTGAGAAAAAAAAATCTTCTGGCAAATGTCATTCTTCACCTAAGAGAGTATACTGCCTAACTGCAATAAAATTTAAATTAAATTTTATTTCTGTACGGGGTCAAGAAGGAAATGTGAAAAGAGAGATTATCCCCAGGCTATTACACTACATAAAAAACATCAAAAAAAAAACCCCAAATACTTGTAATTTATTTAAATCAATGGGGTAGGCACCAATTAATTATATTTCATTATTTACATGTCTCTCCTGCTCTTCCCTTTGTAAAGATATCAAGGCATCTATAATTTCCCAAAATAAAGCTGCAGTAACTTAAATGGAATTAATAAAATATCACAACACAACACTACGGTGCCACTATAATTAGTACTTAAACAAGTGGTAGTAAGGGCCAAACGCTGGAGTCACTCAACCTGCAGCTTACTTTTGACTTTGAATTGTGTGGACGCAGATAAATTGTGGTTAATAATGTACATTGAAAGCAATTAATGAAAACAACTGCAACTTTCTTCAGACGTCAGCTTCTCTGTTAAGGTCCTGGGAGTCCTGAAATCACTGGAGTCAGGACCAAAAATGTTTTAAAAATTCTATCAAATACATTTCTGTTCTTAAAGGTATGAAAACAGCTTTAAAATTCTTTGCTGTGAGGGTGGTGAGACACTGGAACAGGTTGCCCAGAGAAGCTGTGGCTGCCCCATCCCTGGAGGGGTTCAAGGCCAGGCTGGATGGGGCTTGGAGCAACCTGGTCTGGTGGGAGGTGTCCCTTCCTATGGCAGGGGGGTTGGAACTCAATGAACGTTAAGGTCCCTTCCAACCCAAACCATTCTATGATTCTAACAATTTGACTGCTCTTTGTCTTGTGCTTCAATGCTGTATTTACAATTAAGATGCCATTAACTATGCTAATTAGACTGCGCAAGCACCCCAATAAGAATGACTTTTTACATGCAGCATCTCGCCCACGTGGTCTGAAGCCTCAGCTACATCCTCCAGGCTCTGGGGCAATACTATTAGTAAAAGCTGTTCATCAGACAAGAAGAGTTCAGGCAATGCTTTTTAATCAACAGCAGTAAAAGTATTCTCTTTCCTCCAATCTCTTTCCTCCCTGATTAGTCTGAAAAGCCTGTAAAATGTTCCGAGCAGAAATCCCAGGTTACCTGTTGATTTTGGTACGCCGTGACGGTAGTGAAAACTGTCTCGGGGAAGGAGAAGGCTTTCACCCCTTCTCCCGAAGGGATGGGCTTGACAGGGGACAGATCATCTCCGCAGTCTTTTCGGATGACGTGGACACGGGGCTGATATTTATGCATCGAGTGAAGGATAATCTGGGCAGTCGTGAAAGGACAAAAGATAACATTTATTAGAAAGGACTCCCCGCTGTTTCAGGACTAATAGCTTTTTGGAACAGATTATGGTATGTGTTTACCATGCCACTTACTGGAAATCAAATGTTTTCTTTAACCTCTGAAGGTTCTTATTACGGTAGGCTAATCCCTGTGCATTTATGTTATTGCCAACCCTAAGCATTTAAAAATTACGACTCAGGAGCTCCTGAGATTGGATCAATTGAGACTGGCTCCCACATCCCTACCACAAAAAAAAAAAATTAGAAAAATAAAATCAGAAGCAAAGTCTTGGTCCCACTGGAATTAGGAAAGTTTTGTCCCTTTTTTTTTTCCACTGGAGCCTGGATTTGATCAAACAGGATTAATAGCAACAGCATTTGCCTTTTGTTTTTGGAACCTTCAGGGTATGCTTGGAGCGATTTTCTTCCTGATATCACAAAGGCTGGAAACATATCTTGTTTTGGACACAGGCTATGACTCTCACACTCTGAAGAAGCAGAAAACTTCAGAGTAAAATACTACCAAAATCCCTAACCCTAAAGTTTTAATAACCCTAGATTCATAATACATATACACACGATGCAACCGATGTACAACCCCCTCTCAGCATACAAAAGCTTGATTAAGAATAAAGGATAAATGAGAAGTATATGAACTCACAGTGCATAAAATTAAACACACAAAAAATACCTGTTTGTATAGTTCCCAAATTTCAGAAGAGATCTAAAATACAGAAGTTTTCCTCCATTTTACTCCGCTTCAGCTAACCACTACTAAAAGAGGAGATTTCCAGAAAAAATAATTGGAAGCTCAACTATTATTGTTGGAAGGCCTAAGAAATTAGTAATGCAATAAATAAATAGTCCTATGGCTATTGGCCTGTGGAACCCCTAATCAACATGCAGGGGAAGCTTTTTAATTTCCTGCTCCTTGAGTAGCCTCAGAACGTGCCCGAGTCGAGGCGCTCGGCAGAGCCCCTGTGCCAGACACCGTAGAAGTTCATTCATCCAAAGGACATAGAGGACGTTACGTTCATCTGGATAAGCTAGAGTTTGGCTAGTTTAATACACTTGGTCCTGGCCAGATGACATGACCCTGTTTTGGTGAAGCCAAGTTTCTGGATAATCAGGGGTTTTATTAGCCTGCAAGTAAGGTTTTGACAATGACATCACAGGCTCCAATTAATTTGCTTAGGGAGTGCCCTATGGATTTCCTCATATGAAGCCTTTTCCCAGTTCCCGAAGTCTTGCGCAGAGTTAGATTTTTATCACGCGAGTGTGTATTCTCTTTTATAACACTCCTTTCAGCTCTCCACGGGCAAAGTTCTACAAAACAAAAACGCAGAGAGGACAGCCTGACCCCGCTTTCCTGTGAACACCCAGCAATACCAGGGGAGATACTGGTGCAACAGGATTAAAAGAAAAGCCAAGGGTGATCAAGGAAATCTCCGCTCGAGTCTGTCGCCACTGGGTGCCGTGCCGCTTGTCTGAGTGCCACCCCCAATTACTGCACCCCATCCCCTCTGTGATGCAGACTGCAGGGCGGACTCGACCGTACGTAATGAGAACCCAGAACGTCTCTGCTTGTGTAGCCGGAGAAGTGAAGTCAAGGCAGGATGGAGATGACCATCTCCCGCTCCTTATCTGGGTGGCTATTACAGCTATTAAGCATCTCTTAGGAGCAACCTGGCTTGGCTCCGTGCTCTACTGAAGTTTCCAGCCTTGACACACCATTAGACAGTTAGCAAATCCATAGCAGGACTTTTTCCCTTTTTTTTTTTCTTGATTTTATACCAGGCCTTGTACAATAGGATCTTCATTAATGATCAGGACTCTGATTTCTGCATAAATAAGACATAACCGCCGACCCCTGATGAATTCAAGAGCAACGCTGTATAGACAGGACATAAAAAGAGAGGGAGATGCAATGGCCATGCCGAAAACCACGCAGCACTGTTATTCTAAGCATCACCTGAACTTACTCCAGTGAAAAAGCTAAGGAAAATGAGGTTTGGCTTTTCATTTCACATCACTTGCCCTTTCAACAGCACAAACAGGATCTGGCAGTTTGTCTGCAGAACCAGCCGCAGATACCTTCTTACCCTTGAAAGCCCACAACCAAAAAAGAAAAAAAAAAAAAAAAAAAACCCAACCAGAACAAAGCCCATCAAATGCCAAGCACGAACCGGCATGGCTTTCAACCCCCAGCTGAAAAGCCTGCCTCTCTCTAAAAAGCCCTCACAGGGCCTGAACAAAAAAAAATAAAGCGCTTTTGGGGGGAATAAACTTCTCCTGACAAATGTGAAATTGCGCTTTGGCCCCTGCAGCTGCCAGGACATGACTAGGAGACAGAAGAGGCAGCAGTGGGGCAAGGCTGGGAGAACAGAGGACGCCCAGGCACCCATAGACACACGAAAACTGGGATTATGGCTTTTGAGAGATGCTGCCGTGATGAGGCTTCAGAGCTCGGGTACCACCGTGGCACAACCATCCCTGCAGTCAGCACAAGAGACAGCCTGATCCTCTTTCCTGGGGGAGATTCCGATCCCCCAGCAGCTTGGCGGTGCACAGATCACACGGCCACCTCTCCCCCTCACTTTGCTGCCGTTTTTTCACCCCAAATTCCTTCTTTGTCCTCCCTGCAAAGCCAGTGCATTCAGGCTTTCTGCAGTCAGGGAAGCGTGTGGGGCCGAGGAGCATGGGTTGCCTCTCCGCAAAGACAAAAACTGCAAGTGCAAAGGCTGATGTTTCCCAGCTTTTTTCATTGTTGCAAGAACGTATAACTAACTACCCGTTGACTGTAAGCAGAGCTTGCTGCTTGGAGCCAAGTCTGGGCAGAGCAACAGCCCGCCTCTGCTTCCAGCCTCACCCCACTTTCAAATGGGGAGGAGAAAAAAAAAAAAAAAAAAAAGAAAAAAGAAAAGAAAAAAGAAAAAAAAAAGAAAAATACCAACCACCAAGGAACAATTAACACACTAACAGCCTCATTTTCACTAAAAGTTAAAAGATGTTCCTCTGCATCAAAAAATACTCAGTTGAAAAGCATGGAAAATAGCATCAAAAATATTGACTTTTCCCCCCTCCCCGCCTCCCCTACTGAAATTCAGATTAAAAACTGCATTAACATAGAGAAATCAGCCAGCTCTAACCAGCCGGAGGGAGAGACTGCTTGGCCAATGCAGCCCTGACTCCACGGAGGAGAGAGGGATGAGAGGATTTAATAAAAGAGCGCCCAGAACACGCACTTCTCCGGGTCAGCTGCAAAAGGCAGGTTCGCTTTTCCTTCCCACCACAGCTCACATGCAGGACACAAATGCCACCGAAACGTGTCTTAAGGGTGCCAGGGGGCCTTAGCACCTCTGTAAGCTCACAGTTTTTCCGCTGTAGAGGAATTCACCCTTTCAAGGTCAAAAATACTCAAGGCAAACGCATCCTTCCAACTTTCTCTTGATCTCCTCAGCCTGCAAGCGAGACCCCGTGTATGGGAGAGCATCCTACGTGCAGATGGACTTCAAAATCTCCCCGCAGAACAGCGCTACGGAATTCCAGCGTCACAAACTCCCACTCTAAACACCGATGAACATAGGCAGCAGGCAGCAAGGAGCTGCACAAAAAGCCTTCCAGCAGGGAAGCAAGTCGTCTTAGGGGTGACTGATCTCACAAGAAGCTAATCCCAGCCCGATGCGATGCTGAGGGAGCTGGCTGGCCATGAACTACTACCACAACCGAAATATTGCAGAGGAACACTACCTGTTTGCAAATCCTGTCCCCGTTCCCAAGGACGTGGGTCACTTTTCTCACTGATTCCAGAAGGAATAGGTGTGAGGACCCTGGGATGATCTCCTGTGAGCTCCCTACCTTGACACCTGCAAGATCAAAACCTAGCCCCAGGGTTTTAAACACAAAATCTCTGCGAAAGCCGGTACCTCTGAGGGGTGCAGTTAGAATAAAGAAAGAATTTTGACAAGGATTAAAGCCCCAGAACCAGGCAGCATGGAAAACACATCCCAAGAACAACTGAAACCCAGTGCTGCTCGAACTACTGGAGGAAGGATGGCAGAGTGTGGAGACCCCACGGAGTTTTCTCACAGCTTTCTGCCTAAGCAGAAAAGAGGAAAAAAAAAAACCAACACAAAAAAAAACAAACAAAACACAAACCACTTTCTAATAATCTAAAATATACCCCGTCTTCCATAGAGGGTTGAGAGAGCCAGAACACACGATGTAAAAGCAGATCTTTGAGGGACAGTTCAGCCTTGACCCCTCGTTTTTCTAATCCCCGATCCCTCCCCCCTGGTACCCTCTTGAGAAAAATGGTTCCTTCCTGCTTATGAGAAACAATTGGTTTTTATATTCATCACAAAATATGATTATTCGTTTTCCATTATTGCTGGAGGCATTCAGAGGCTACATAGCTTTTTCAATGCAGCATTCCACACTACCATAGCTTTAAAAGAAAAAATGTACCCATTGGAAGAGACACTTTTCTGCTTTCTGCTTTTGCCTTTTCTGGTAATTATGAATGACATGTTTGCAATTTCCCAGATTTGAGAAATATGAAATTATTTTACAGTCATCCTTCTTTTGTCCTTTTATTTTAATACTTAAATTTCCATTTTGGGGAGGAGGGGCGCTGCCGTAGCTCTGAATCAGTTCAATGTGTCTCAAATCGCTGTACGAGGGCTTTTGCTTCGCCAGTTTCCAAATCGAAACGCTTAACTAAAGACCAGAAAATTTATATCCCAGCCACCCCCCNGTGTACGCTGGGCAGGTTTCGGTCCAGAATAAAAACAAAGTAAAGATCTGGGGTGGAAAAAAAATACAGCAACACAATTCTCTGCATAGCTGAGATTTTATCACAGTTTGCGACTGCAAAGTGCAGGGGTGGACCTCGGTACCCAGGTGTCGCCCCTCTGAAGAGAGGGAGTCCAAAATCCATCCAGCCTGCCTGCTCGCTGCTGGAAAAGCCACATTTTACCCAATCCCCCCCCTTTTCACCTCTTTTAAGCCCTTCCAGTGGAGCCAGGACTCGGAGAAAGCAACTCCGGCTCAAGAAGAGTCACTGGGAAAAGCTAAGGGAACGGGAGTGTGCCAACCTGGACGGGGATGGGCACTGCCAAATGAGACCCCACCACTGTAATTTGGGGAAGAAGCGACATCAAACATCTCTCTTACAAGCCTGAAGAAAAGCACTGCTAACTCAGGGGATGTGAATACCACCCCCCATTCTTTTTAAGGAGAAGCGCAATAAAATTACCAACGGTGTTATATGGAAGGCAGGATATTATTATTATTTTTTTGCCACAATAACATAGAAGTTGTAGCTCCTGCACCATTTGACCAGAGTCTCCTGTTAATCTCCTTTGCAAAACCAAACAGAGGGAGAAAAAAAATAATAATCTCATACTTAAATTTAGATTATGTATTGACAAAATACCCGCCTTAATGTCACAGAGTTACAGCTACACTGGAAGATGCACGTAGTATCTTTGTGCTCTGTGCCAGGTACGTTTTCTTTCCCTCCCTTTTGTGAAGGGGGAAAGCATCCCGGTTAATAAATCCGGCTACACGAAGGACAATGAAATCCACATCCTGTCTCAAAACTTGCCTCCAACGTCTTAAAACTCTACCACTGGGAACCCGATGCTCCTTCTGAAAGGAAGCCAACGTTTGCCATTTATTACGGGATCCTGCAAAAATTAAAGACTTCACCCTGGCTAAAAACAATTCCCTATTTTTTTTAATTTTTTTTTTTATTTTAAATTATTTCCTAAGGTGTCAAGTGAAACTGTTTTAGGGATTGCTGGAAAGATACTGGCTTACATCTGTCATGTTTCAACAGTTTTGAAGAGAAAAGGAAATATTAACATAACACATTTTGTCACATTAGATAATGTCATAACTAAACAATTTAGAACTTGCAAACAGAACACTCGTACTGCATACGTCCTCGCCAGTTTTTTCAGGAGTAATGAGCCTCAGCTGTGAAAGGGTCTTGCTTCATAAGGTATGTAATAAATCATTATCGGAGCAAACCCAGCTCCCATGTTGTTCGTTTTTTTGACTGCAATTATTAACACCTCGTGGGATTTCACACAAATGCTTAGGTTAAGAAAATAGTTAAGTGTATTTTTATTCACGTGAAGTTATTACACGCTATTAATGCTTCTTCTAGCCACTTGTGAATTTAAGCGTCCTGTTTGATCGGAGCACAAGTTGCGAGTAACACGCTCGGTGGGAAAACACGAGGGCAATTCTGCCCCTTCGTATTAGGCAATTTAGCCTTGTAAAGTCTAACTTTGCAAGAAGGAGTTCTGTTTTGGAGGGGTGGGGGGGAGTAAAACAGCAGGCTCTAATAAGCAGTTAATTATCGGAGCAGAAAGTAAGCAGATTTCAGATCTGGACGGTAAAGTTCCAAAACAGCTTTGAAAAGTCAAGCCTATTTCTGGCACCCTGGAGCTGTACGTCAGAGCCTTCCCAGGCTGAGCAACGTGCCTACACATAATCCTGCAGAAGAGCGAGTACTCACATGCCCTTGGTCGTCCAGCTCGTTATTGGTAAGCTTCAGTTTGTCGAAGCTGATCACTTGTCTCATCCAGGTCTCCCCAGAGGCGGGTGAATCGGGGTGAATATAAACCCGAGGCGGCACCGGGGAGTCGGCGTTACCAGCCACCATCCACTTGGAGCTATGATAAACATACCTACGGGAAGAAAACAAATACCTATATAGCCACAAACCCCGAAATAATTCACCAGATTCAGTCCGTATTAATAAACCAGGGCCCATACATATGACAAGAACCTACCAGTCAACAAAACACGAAAGGACAACAAATTAAAGTTATATTTATTATTGGGGGGTGGTGGAGGGGTTGACTCTCAAAACATAGTTCTGGAATCTGCAAAAGTAAGGCTCGGATCTGACCTTAGCTGTCTTAAAATCAGTAACAGCCTTAACACCCAGCTCAGCACACGGAGCTTTGAGCTGGTGTCTGTTCATTGATTGCTGCAGCTCCGCTCCGAGCAGGCACCAGCAGGCAGGGAAGAATCTAGTCCCTCATTTATCAAATCGAGTAGTAATTCCATATTTGGAAGGTTTAACATGTTGAGCCTAATATAAGAGTCTATAAATAAAGCTATTGAAGGGAAAGAACGCTATGATTGGGGAAAATAATGAAACTATGTCAGACTGGGCTCTTGCTGTTTCTGCAAGACCATATTAATTTTCTTGAATAGTATTGCAGAAAGGCTTAAAAATGAAAAAAAAACACAGCCCATATTTCATTTGATAGGCCAATGCTGACAAAGTCATTTTCTAATAAAAATAGTGCCTGCTTTGGTAGAAAACTTATTTTGGAGGCAGACACTTCACAGGGCAATTTTAAAAGCACCAATTAAAAACTTCAAGGTGGTTTTGGTGTGGGGTTTTTTTGGTGTTGGTTTTCTTTTTTCCTCAAGTACAGTAAAATTCCAGTAATCCAGCTATATTTCTTAATGAAAACAAGAAAAAAACTTTATCAAATCATTTGTTTGTACAATTCAGTTCCTTATTAGAAAAAGACAAACAATGTAATTGGAAATGAAAACAGAATGATCCAACACATGCATCACTCCGTGCAACCCGTATCAGGCTGTAAAACTAAGGTCTAGAGTGAGGGGAAAACTCCCTCCTGGAGACAAATTCTCAATCCCAGATGGCACAGTCACCAGTTGTAACCTTTTCCACTTATTTTATATTTGTTACTTTAAACTAAATACACGCTTTCCCTGAAAAAAAAAAAAAAAAGTAAATAAAGTCATAAACACGCATAAAATATTCTGAGCAACAGTTTCAGCTTCCAGGTATTTACAACAAGGTCTAATTTTGCCAGAAATCTAGACCTAACTCTAATTCCCTTCATTGCCATTTAGTTTTGGTATCTGCTCTGACAGCTAGAGACTATGCCACTGTGACTGCTGTTGCATCTGTCAGATCTTAAGATCCGCAAGACAGTTTGTTAAGCCACATGACCAGCCAAAGTTAAAATAACAGCCAGCAATAAAAAAATAATAATAACAATAATAAAAAAAATAATAATAATAAAAAAACAATCGTAGACTGCACAGCAAAGAATGAAAACTGGGATTGAGGGAAACGTGAAACATTAATAATTAAGGGAGAAGGCTAAAGGCATGGTATTAGTACATGATTACAGAAATTTAAGTTTTCCACCACGACACCAACTAAGGAAATAATGCCCTTCGTACAAGTTTTAGTTTGCTTCAGGGATCCAGGCACCACGTACCACGCTGGGCAGGCAGTGCAGCTCATTATGACTGCATTTATTTTAAATTAAATCGGGTTTAAACAATTCCCATTCAACAGAACTGTGTTTAATTTTTAATACGAACGGTCTTATTCAATTTGAAATAATTACCTTGCCTTTTTTCTATCAATTAAGGAATCGCTCAGACCTTCTAGGAATGATATGCTGAGATTGCTGAGTGCAACACTGACATGCAACACAGAGCAAAAAAAAAAAAAAAAAGCACTGG
>VZRU01017416.1:0-40841 GCA_013398155.1 Pedionomus torquatus
TGTATATATATATATATATATATATATATAAGCATTATTTAAAGCTGAGCTGTGCCTTTTTATTGGAGGCAACAGTCTTGATTGGAGTGCACCTGCCATCAGTAGCTTTGGGGTACCAAGCAACACTGTGTGAGTACTGAATAAAAGTGCAAATTCTCTTCTGTCTTTCCAAATTCTCATTAATACATTCCAATTTTAGGTAATAAAATCTCTGGCCAGTCCTCCCTTGTTTTCCCCTGTGGGATGAGCATCACATTGCAGCCCCTGAAGTAGGCCCCTGTCCTTGAAATTATCATAATCCATGCCTAAGTTTCAACCTCTTCACCTAAGACATAGCTAATTAAATTAAGATAATGTTGTTTGCTAGATAAGTTTTACTCAAACTCAATTATGTCAAGTGTTTGAAGAGAGCATACCTTGGTGATTTGAGGACTGAGACCAATGACTCCATGTCATCTTATTTCCTCACATACACAGGAAGTCACATACATTGAATTGCTAATACTGTCTCAGTTATTTAATACTTTTTATCACTTTCAAGAGCCTTTTGATTATTCCAATCCAAAGCCAAAAATAAATGTTACAGAACTTTTCCATTTACAAGTTGAGTTGTTTGTATTTACATCATACTGTTGAAGCAATGGATATGTTGTGCTGTATTGTATGCAAGATGACATGTGTCCCAAGACAGATGAATTCTGTTAAACATATTAGCCATTTATTTTTCTTTTCAATGAATTGTCTTTCCATTCTCTTTCACATTATGGCAAATGATGGCATGGCAAATGATGGCATGGCAAATGACAGGATGTAAAGAATCTCTTCCATCAAAGCAGCAAGAAACTGCTGAATGTACTTGAAATATGTGTGGGAAAAACACCATGATTAATGATATGTAAAGGCACAGATGAATGATCTGGCTAATTAGTATATCATTCAAGAGCTCGCAGACTTGGAGGTTTAGCTTCCCATATGAAATGGTTCACTTAAAATAATGTCATTATTTATTTTAGGCTATTTGATCATTCCATGGAAGGGTTCAAAAACTGGGAGTTTATGACTACTCACTGCTGGAGTGAAAAAGCAGCAGGTGACTGGATCTTGGAAATCTGTGACACTCCATCTCAGCTGAGAAATTTCAAGACTCCAGGTATGACTAACCTTTATTTGGGCTCAATGAATTCAGAAGAATGCTTGCATTTGCTAATTCTGCCTTGGCTGTTTTCCACCTTTTGTTGACAGCTGGAACATCTCACCAATTTTAGTGTGAAGGTAGAGCTGTGATGAACATTATTGTTAATTTCAGTTATCAATGCACTCTTCATTTTTATTTTGTTGTTATTTCATTTTAAGACACCTGGTTCTCTTTTTGTGAACTTAATTCTGGTTTCCATGGAAAATTTATCTTCACAGGGGTAAAATCCTTCTTTCTTGCAGTCATATGTGTTGCCTCAAAGTATAAAAAGAAACTTTAGCTATTTAAAGCAACATCACTCCTGACATGAATTCTTCAAGTAGAGACAGACCCGTCTACTATCTGACAGGCTACCAGGAGTCAGTGCTTTAAAAAAAGCCAGATCTTTATTAGGCACAGTTTTCAAGGAAGATACAAAACTGCATAAAACTGCAGGTGACAGATTTGAAAGAAGTTGGATATAGATTATCAGACAGGTCTTCAGCATAAGTTAGAGCACCCCAGAGTTACTCTGCTGTATTCATATTGCCTGTGACTTTCATGGCTGATATAGGGCCCACATTAACTTGGCCTGTATCAGCTATATAGGGCCCAGGGATTTTTTTTTATGTTTTTCTTTACTCGTGGTTTTTATCCTACCTGTAAGAAAAAGTAGCACTTATCTGTGTTAACATCACTAGAAAATCCCACTGTACATGAGAAAGAATTTCATGGCTAGCTAACATTGGTAGATTGCATTGTGCTCCTGTGTGTATGGGCAGAATGCTCAGACCTGGCATTCATCCACTCACAAACTGTACTCCTAATAAAATTTTTTGAGGCTACAGACATTCTTCGGCTTTTAATTCCCACTGCACAGTTCAGTTTCATTCACATATTTCAGTATGAGCACTTTGAAAGAAATGGAGATTGAGAGAAGGACTTTCAAAGAGGCTCATGGGTGTATATGCTTACTTCCTTTTGCTGGTTATGAAAGATGAGTGTGTACTTGGCTTTGGACTTACTCAAAATTTAAACCTTAAAACCCATTTTGAAATAGATATTGTATCCACAGACAAAAATACTACTGTTTATGCATGAATGCTGAATATAGCCCTTCCTTTGGAACCCCACATCAAAGTATGTGGAAAGCCTTTAATAAAAATAATCAAAAATGAAAGATCACTAAAACAAATAATCTAGATTATAAGATGCTAGAGAGGTGAATACTACTGATGTATTGGAAATCATTTATAACTAAATCTAAATGAACATTTAACTCTGGAGAGCATGCCAGAATGCAATAATATTACACTGAAAGCTGAATAGTACTTTCTGATAAATAAAAATTAATTATAAGAATTCTGCTGTGAAATATATTTAGGACTACAATGATAATAGCAACAGAATTAGTTTACAATTCAGTGAAATAAAAGATATTTTCCATCTCAGGCAGCTAAGGTAACTCACAAAGCAGTAAGAGTTCTCTAACTGATTTACTGAAAATCAATTCTAAATTTTAAGATACAGGTGTTAACTTAAAGTATTGAAGTTATAAAAATATATCTTTGTGAAATTAACAATCTGGGATTTTTAAGTATGTGTATTCCTGAATTAGGTTATTGGAAGTCATTAAAACTATCCAAATGAGCCTCACTGAGTGGAAGTACTTTTTATTGCTTCTACTACATGAAAATGCACACATAGTCCATCGGACCTGATGAAATCCATCCATGGGTCCTGAAGGAGCTGGCAGACCAAGTTGCCAAGCCGCTTTCCATCATATTTGTGAAATTGTGGCAATCTGGTGAAATTTCTGCAAATTGGAAAAAGGGGAACATAACCCCGATATTCAAAAAAGGGAAAAAAGAGGACCCAGGAAACTACAGGCCAGTCAGTCTCACCTCTGTGCCTGGCAAGATCATGGAGCAGATCCTCCTGGAATCTCTGCTAAGGCACATGGAAAATAGGGAGGTGATTGGAGACAGCCAACATGGCTTCACCAGGGGCAAATCCCGCCTGACAAATTTGATGGCCTTCTATGATACTGCCATAAACTTGGTGGATAAAGGCAGAGCAATGGACGTCATCTACCTGGACTTATGCAAAGCATTTGACACTGNTGCTTGAAAGGTGGGCTAGTGCAAATTACATGAAGTTTAGCCAAGCCAAGTGCAAGGTCCTGCACCTGGGATGTGGCAATCCCAGGCACGAATAGAGGTTGGGCAAAGAATGGCTGGAGCACAGCCCTGAGGAGAAGGACTTGGGAGTGCTCGTGGATGAGAAGCTCAATGTGAGCCAGCACTGTGTAGTGGGTAGTCTTCTAGTCAACCGAATCCTGGGCTGCATCAAAAGAAGGATGACCAGCAGGTCATGGGAGGTGATTCTCCTCCTCTACTCTGTGCTTATTTGACCCCTCCTGGAGTACTGTGTCCAGCTCTGGAGTCCTCAAGAGAGAAAGGACATGGAACGCTTGGAGTGGGTCTAGTGAAGGGCCACGAAGATGATTAGAGGGATGAAGTGCCTCTGTGGACAGGCTGAGGGAGCTGGGCCTATTCAGCCTGGAAAAGAGAAGGCTATGGGGAGATCTTATTGCAGCCTTCCAGTATCTGAAGGGAGCCTCCAGGAGAGCTGGGGAGGGACTGTTTGTCAGGAAGTGTAGTGATAGGACAAGGGGTAGTAGATTTAAACTGGAACAGAGGAGATTTAGATTAGATATTAGGAAGAAATTCTTTCCTGTGAGGGTGGTGAGGCACTGGAACAGGTTGCCCAGAGAAGTTGTGGATTTCCCATCTCTGGAAGTGTTCAAGGCCAGGCTGGATGGGCTTTGAGCAAGCTGGTCTAGTAGGTGTTGTCCCTGCCCATGGCAGGGGGGTTGGAACTCGATGGTGTTAAGGTCCCTTCCAACTCTAACAATTCTATGACTCTATGATTCTACATAAAATGACATTGACTAAAATGCAAACTGAAGTGCTTAGAAGCTCTGAATTTCAAATAAGAAATGCTGGCTAATGATAGGACATGTGCATGTAGTTGACTGTTCTAGAAGAATATTAATTGTTTTGATTCTGCTTTGTTCAAGAAAGGCCCATTAATGTTTCTGCCACCAGATATGGAGTTGAAGTACTCTTGTCTTCCTCTTGTTTGAAATTTGGTTTGTTAAATTATTCAGATTGGAATGAAGGCTAAGTGCAGTTCACCTCTTCAAGGTAAATGTGCCTTGCTGGGAGGCCAGCTGGTCCAAACACTCTGGCAGCTTTAGAACTCAGCAGGACTATTTCCATCATGACTTAGAGCAAGCCAGGACATGGGAGGAATTCTAATGTGTGAACATGTAGTTCCCAGTCTTCTTCTTATTCCAAGTGGTGCGTAGGCCAAACTTAACCGGGTTTACACATTTTACTTTGGACAAAAATGAACCCTTTCATTTCAAAATTATGACAAAGTGGAAGTGCTGATTTTACACTGCTTAGATATTTTTCTCTCTAAAAATGCTAACATTTTTAAAATAGATCAGCCTCACTCAACTTCTGCTCAAGCTGATGGAATTGAATGAGACTTTTAGTTCTTTATTTCTGGTCTTGATTAACAGAGTTATGCTCTTTTTAATGCAGCAGATGGTGAGATAGCCAATATTTGCTTTTTTTGAAAAAGTTGCTCTGCCTCTCTGGCCATCAAGTCGTATTCTCGTATTGCTTGTCTCATTTGTCTGCACAACCTGAATTTCTTTTTATGATGCGAAACCAGTGGTCATAAGCCAAAATTTTTACAACCTGTTACATAATATGAAGCCAGTAAGTCCCTAATGAAGACCAAGATAATCAGTATGATTTTCAAAATTACTGAGCGATGAAAAACTTTTTATTAAAGTCTGTGGTAGCTCTAGGGTGCCGGTGTCATTTAAATGTCAGCTATATACTTGAGCGGTTAACTTTAAGCATAGCATTTTGAAAACATTATCATTCTCTAGAACTATGAAAGGAAAAATCAGTATTGCCAGTGTTTCAATTTTCACTTCATTTTATCTGTACTAATCACTTCTTATCATGGTTTTGCAGTGGTAAAAGCTTCTTAGTTAAGTGATGTTAATTGCACCAGTAAACACAGAGTAAATTTTCCAGTAAACTCAAAAAGGGCTATTCATTAAATATATTTGGAAAAACAAGACTCAGACAGACTATGAGCAGAATTGTTGGGGGATTCAGGAGGAGGTTTGGTGTTTGGGGTTGAAGGGGCTTAGGGGAGGTATTAAAGAACAACTAAGTAACTTAATTTTAGTCAGATTACTGAAAGGAAACAAAAATACATGATTTTCAACTCCATCTTGCACTTGTTAGTCCTGATGCAGCCAGAAACATCTCAGGCTTGAAGATACAAAAGTAGCTCTTCACTTTTGTGTGTACCAGAACCCAGTGGTTCATCTTTCATCGTTGTGAAGGACAGCCACAGTGTTATTCAGCTATTCCCCTCTTCTATCTTTCCTGGCACAAGACCTGTACTAAAGCCTAGAAGAGAGGTAGCGTGGAGCCATTTTGCAAACTGTTTATCCAGGCTATTGTCCAGATGTCTTTACAGCCCTTTTATGTCACCATGACAATCTAATGGCCAGCTACTTTTCACTCTTTACACTTTAAAGCCTGTTTCTGCACACTCCTGTTTTATACACCTAGCTGAATAGGTCTTACTCATGTAAGGGACTGATTTCTTTTGCCCCATGGAGACTAAAGCATAAAGACCCACCTCTGGAAGACGAGTGGCAGTAAGGCCAGGGGATGTGGAGAATGTAGACCTGCCCAACCAAGAGCTGTGGAGGAAACTGATGTACTGAAGGAATCCTGCTGAAGAGCTTATTCTTTACATTCTTTTAACTTCATTGGGAAACAACACGTGAGAACATTCAGGTTTTCACATGTATTTGGATTTCACCAGTTGTGGTCTGGTCGTGAATTTGGATCCTGGTATGCTGTCCAGTGATACATCCCCCAACTTTATAAGGCAGTGGTAGCCTTATGATGGAAGCTGTCCAGTAACACTTCTGTTCAGAAAGATTTGAAAGTACCTGCCATATATTAGTGGTGGATAAACTCAGCTGTTTGAGCATGTTTGGGTTAGTTTCTGCACTGACCAACCAGAAAGTGAAATAAACAAAAGATGCTTAAACACAATTTATGGTGCCTCTCTGGTTTATCACTGTAGCCTGCAGTTTATCACATTGATGTTGCCATCATGCCTGTTTCTTGTTTCTGTTGTGTGTGTGTTTGTTTAGTTATTGAAAGGTCTTATAATTAAGAGCTGCAGTTTTCCTGTAATCAAATTGAGAACAAAGAGGCAACATGTCATCATAGCCCTGCATTGGCAAGGTAACACTACATCTGTTACCCGTAAAGAAATGCAGGGTCCAGTTCATAAAACTAGTGCATGTGATTTCTGCATTTAATTCTGTAGTTTATGGAGGTGTACATGTTCTTGCTGTGAAACACTGTGGTATACCCTTTCTGCTATATATACAATATGGGACCTCTGTTATGTACTAAATACAAGCCGTGTAAAGGATTAATCTAGCCAAGCTAAATGACGGAATCGGCCAGAAATGGGGAAAGAGAGATTTTGGCTTAAATGTGCACACTTTGTTTATTCATTATAAAAGTGAATGTATATATACTTAGTTATTGAAATATTTTCATTGTGCAAATTAAACCTGCCTTAAGGCAGACTTCATTTATTTGCTGGCAAGTCACATGAATTTTTCCCCTCTTTATTTACTGAACCATTCTTAAAAGGCATCTAATCTCCTTAGAGACCCTGCATTATTCCCCTTGCTGCCCTTTTGCATTAAGTATACATTCAAAGCACGAGACTTACCTGCAGTAATGTTGGTACAAGCACTTCCATGTGTGTAAAGTCCAGACACAATACACTGTGCCTGAGGAGCATCTTTACCTGTGGTTATTTTTAGTGGATCTTTTCAAATATTTTGTCTAGTATTCAGTATTTTTTACAGTGCTCTGGAAGAAGTACAAAATCAGCCCTTCAAAAGTTTAGTGATCTTTGGAGCAAAATAATATTGAGAATGAAAAGATCTGAATAACTTAGCAAAATACACAGTTTTTGATTGCATCAAATATATTGTGCTCCATATGCTGTTGAAGTGAGTTTAAACACAAAAAGGAAAAAGACTGTATGTAGAGAAGTTGTAGCTCTGAAAAGACTGTAGAGATGACTGCCTGTTTAGTTAAAAATGAGCTCTCTTTTCTTTCCTAAAAAGAAAGATGCCATTAAGGACCCAGCTGAATCACTCTAAACAACATTGTGAGGTAACTTGATCCACGTATGTCTGTACAGGAAGAAAATATGTGATTTGGGTCTTTTTTTTCTAGTAGGGACCAAAGAGCTACATGGCTGTTAGCTAGAGGTAGGAAAAGACAAATTGAAAATAAGGTGCAGGCAGTTTTACAGATAATGTAATTAGCCTCTAGTTTCCTAGAAATCCTAGGAGACTCTTCATTGGTTATTTTTTGTAAATCAGTATTGAATGTCTCTTTAAAAGACGTAATTCTTTGCTTTAACTGCAAGAATTTGAAAGCCACTGAGTGAAACTGTCATGTGATGTACTGTCTTGCCTATAGTTTCTTCTCAAAACCAGATCATAGACCAGAGGTTTCATATGAAATGGTGAGATTTCTGTCCTAGAAAGATTAAATTGGGTTGCCAAGAGATGGAGAGATAACAGAAATTCCCATCTTTAGCCTCAGTATAAACTATTTAAAATAATTCGTCTGTCATCTGTCAGGTTGTGGTTTTGCTTATTGTTGCTTACTGCTTGGAGGACAGATGTAAAACCAGAGAGATCATGTATTATCTTGGTTATGTCAATGGAGGATACCAAATGACATTGAGGAAAATACAGAAAATCACTTGTAAAAGTGAAAGTAATTTGCTTGCACAGTTTGAAGAAGTCCAGGTGATCAATACGAAAGCTCAAATTATGGAGTATCATTAGAATGAGTAAAGAGGAAGATTTCTTGTTTAATTTAACATTAAGTGTATTAAGTGATTTTCTTGAGAAGAGCCATACATTAAATAATAATTCCAAGGGAAGAGTATTTTAACCACAAAACAGCCTCCAAAACAGGATCTTTTCTAAAAGAAATAGTCCCTGCTCCTCTGCTTCCTTTCTTTTCTGATGAGAATTTGACATTTACAACTAGCTACTCCAACATGGATAAATGTAATCAAGAGAACAGGGTAAGACCAAACTTACATGCCATCTTTTCAAGCAGGAATGTGTTTTTCATGCATCATTTACTTTGTACGTTATTTCAGGACCGAGACATTTTGCTTTGTCACAGAATTGATAGACCAGCTCTTGTATAGACAGAAAGGGGATTCACACTTTGTCTTCTGGCAGCCTGAACTGTTGACTTGATAGACATTTATCTCTTTATTCTTCTACAAAAAACTTGCCCTTGCCAAAAACTCATATAATGCTTCAGGCAGGCAAACAATTCTTTCTTTCTTCACTGAAGTACTAAGAAGATAGAATATTAGTGATGAATGCAGAAAATGCAGTGATATATCTCCCAAATAACTAGGATAAGTAATAAAAGTTACACTGGTTTAGGAAGGGACACTGATATTCTACTGTGGAGATTTTTAAAGAAATTGTTTCCTGTTCATCAAGAACTGTTCTGATAGCCAATGAAAAATAGTCTTGAGTAATAAACAAAATGTAAGTCCTTTCTTAAGTAAGAATTCTGAATACAGCTGGTTAGTGAAAATATGCCAAATAATAATTACTGCATAATTAATGTTCTGAGGGGAATGAAATCCCAAACAAAAACTCTTTCTTGAGTACCGTATGCCTTTTCCAAATAACTATATGGCTAGAGGTTTTGTTGTTTAATTCTTACAATGAGTTCGACCCATGGTGCAAACTTTTAGTAGATTTACAATATACTGGAGCACACTGAAAATACTGTGAAATAAATGTGATTGAAGAAAGCATGTTTTCTTAGTTTATAGGGAAGCAGTAATTGCTCTGTCTAGATTAAACAGAAGATACTTATTTGAAAAGCGTCTTCCATACCTAGTCATAAAGTCATGTTTACAAGTGATATGTTTTTATAAGGCACAGACTTTAGAAATAAGTTCTAAAATTAGATTTTAAATACTTAACTTGCAGGCAAATTGAAAGAGTGGTCCTTGGTACTCTATGGAACTTCCATCCAACCTTACTCACCAAGAAATGATTTTCCCAAAGTAGAAAGAGTGCGCTCTAGTCCAGTTGAAGATCCTACAGAAGACTATGGAACAGATGACTATTCGGGTGCGTACATTCATTTATTCTGATTCTGCATTTAACGAATACATAATAGGTTGAAGGAGTGACCTGAGACTCTGCATATGTAAAATGTCTAGTGAAGTGGATTCTTAATTTGAGGTCAGAACTATTTGTTTCATAGTTTAAAGTTAGATATTTTCATTACTTCCCAATTAGTTTGTAAGAATACAGTTATATAATTTTAAGCTACACTTAATATACTACGAAGAGTGCACTGCTTTTAATATAAGAATATATATATCCATACACATGCACACACAAATATATATATATATATGGAAAGCAAGAATATATATATCCATACACATGCACACACACACATATATATATGGAAAACATTATTTTTGATACCTGNCAAGAATATATATATCCATACACATGCACACACACACATATATATATGGAAAACATTATTTTTGATACCTGTATTGTCTCTCACTGATCCCTATAGAAGCTTTTCAGCCTAATCATTAGATTTAATTTTAATTAAATTAGATTTAATTTAATTTAAATTAAATTAGATTTAATTTAATTTTCAGCCTAATCATTAGTTAGATTTTTGGCACTGCAAAATAAGTCAAGGTACAGAACCACAGAATGATATGGGGTTGGAAGGGGCCTCTGGAGATCATCTAGTCCAACCGCCCTGCCAAAGCAGGTCCTATTAGAGCAGGTTGCATTGAAACTTGTCCAGGCGGGTTTTGAATGTCTCAGAGATGGAGATTCTATGACGGAGACTCCACCACCTCTATGGGAAGCCTGTTCCAGTGTTCTGCCACCCTCAAAGTAAAGAAGTTCCTTGTCATGTTTAGATGGAGCTTTCTACATTCAAGTTTGTGCCTGTTTACTTCTTGCCCTGTCACTGAGCGCCACTGAAAAAAGACTGACCCCTTCCTCTTGATACCCACCTTTTAAGAATTTATAGGCATTGCCCAGACCCCCCCTCGGTCTTCTCTGAACTAAAAAGCCCCAAGTCGTTCGCCCTTTCCTAAAAAGAGAGATGCTCGGGCCCCCTAATCATCTTGGTGGTCCTCTACTGTACCCTCTGCAGCAGTTCCCTGTCCTTCCTGAACTGGGGAGCCCAGAGCTGGACACAGTACTCCAGATGGGGCCTCACCAGGGCAGAACAGAGGGGTACGTAATTGACCTGCTGGTCACATTCTTTCTGATGCACCTCAGGATTCCATTGGCCTTCTTGGCCACAAGGGCACATTGCTGGCTCATGGTCATCCTGTTGTCCACCAGAACTCCCAGGTCTTTTTCCTCAGAGCTGCACTCCAGCAGGTCAGCTCCCAACCTGTACTGGTGCAGGGGGTTATTCCTCCTCAGGTGCAGCACTCTAGACTTCCCGTTGTTGAATTTCATCAGGTTCCTCTCTGCCCAACTTTCCAGCCTGTCCAGGTCTCTCAGGTTGCAGATTTCCTACACATATTCCAACATTAGGGACATCATGTAGATCATTAATGCTGATGAATCTGAAGTATAGCTTCAGCAAGCATCAGTAGGACAAAGTTCAATTTAGAAGTTTCTGTTATTAAAGTCTCCTGCCACAGTATATCAGGCCCACAGTCCCTATTTTAGATTGAGAGCTGCTGAACTCTCTTTTCATTGGTGGTGAGACACTACTATCTGTGAGGTAAAGGTTACTCTTCTTACGTTTCTGTGTGAAGCCAACTCACTTTACTTCAAGTTTACCTGATGTTAGGAGAAATTCAAGCTGACCAACAAACTCAATGCATTTATTTCACAAGACAGCAGTGATCCTGAAAGTTATAATTTCACCCACAGACTCTGTTCACCTGTGTAAAGGCAGGAGGTGATGGTTCTCACCTCCAGTAGCAGGAAGGAGCTGTTTGAAAACCATAAAATTGAATCATAGAATATCTCAAGTGGGAATTGAAATTGACCCATAAGGATCGTTGGGTACAACATGAGTGTGAGTGAGATAGAAGTTCTGCTAATTAGCAAGTATTAGCCAAGGCTTTTGCAGAATGTAGCATCACAGAGAGAGGCACATCTGGGCCTTGGTGGCTGGTTCAGTTGGGTTACTTTAGCCACTTGGACCAGTTGCTACCCAGCTGGTAACAAGAGTAGCCACTGATGACGTTCATCATTTATGTTGACCTGCTTGTTATAAGTGATTTTGCTAATAGCTCCTTATTATGAATTATAGAAGCCTCTGCACATTGCTGAATAAAATTCAGAATTACTTGCTACCCATTAGGAGAGCATCTTTTTGGATCCAGAAACAGTTTCTCTTTGATAGATTCTGTAGAGGATGCCACGCTTGCTAAAAGTTATAGATCACTGTGAAGAAGTACTGAGGCCAAGATTTGTAAGATCTTCACATACTTAAAGTCTTCTCTTATTGGTGGAGCCAAATTACTATTTGGAATTCAGATCAAACAGGGAAACAGTAATTGCATTGTGCATTAAAATACTATGATTTTAGGGATGATAAGTACTAAATGAGACATTTTAATCCCTTCCTCCCCTGTACTCTGGTTTTATTTCAGGTCCCTGCAATGCAGAATGCAGTAAAGTAGGGTGTGATGGGCCAGGACCAGATCATTGTACTGACTGTCTGCACTACTACTACAAATCTAAGAACAACACACGGTAAGACCAAGAGAGAAAATCTTTACTTCATACATTTCTTAGTGTATATTTTAACTTCATTTCCTCATCTCTTTGATGTAGTCATGGATAATTCATTTTCCACTGAATTTGACAAATTTTCATAGGAGTTGAAAAAAACCCAACGCCCTAGATAATCAGAATTTAAACTGCAGCCTTCAAACCCCCTTCTCTGATTATTTCCCCATCTCTCAATTATTTTTATATATGTATATATATAAATGTCATAGCTGCTACAGCTTCTGTGATTGAGTTTGAACAAGATAGGTAGAAATGTAGATGGTCAAAAATTATACTGTATAACTGTCTGACAAAACATTTGCCAGTCAGATAGCATATGCTACAGGGAAATAAATGGAAAAGGTACCTTGATACAATGCTTTGGACAGTTACATCTTAGGAAACAGGTGATCATTAGAAAAGCACCAATGCTGAGAAATACTTCTGCTTTGCAGTCATGGTCCAGGAATGTGGTGGCAGGTTATTTCATTAACAACTCTGCCTTCTCTTCCCTGCTGTCTGCAGGATCTGTGTTTCGACCTGCCCGCCTGGTCACTACAATGCAGACAAGAAACGCTGTAAAAAATGCTCACCCAATTGTGAAACCTGTGTTGGAGGCCATAGTGACCAGTGCATGACCTGTAAATCTGGCTACTACCTGAACGAAGTAACCAATAGCTGTATTACCAACTGCCCTGATGGGTTTTACCTGGATAAGAGTTAGTATTTCTTGTTGTTTCTTTATTGTGGGCTACAGAATTTGATCTGGGGAGGTTGATGGAATACTTACAAGCAGGAAAAATGTATGTTGATGTATCTATCTCTTACCCCTTTCCGCTTATTAAACTGTTGCCAAGTGTGGTCAAGAATCTCCTCAAGAATCTTCCTTTTTAAAACCATGTTTACTGGCAGGATGTCTTTTCTGCTTGTGATTGGGAGTAACAGTAGCAGAATGAGGGCAGTCCAAGAGCAAGACAGAGCTGCAAGACAGAGCAGGTTATCGCTACTCCCAAAAAGTACCCACATTCTGAACATTCCTGATTCCCCCCATATTTAAATGATATGGTACCAGATAGAAGAGAGAAGAGAGAACTGAGGAATCAACCATAGCCACTGAAATGGTTCTCTAAGTAAAATAGGGTCCTCAGGTGTAAAACATGGTTTCAATTCATGTTTCTGACAGATCTAAGTGTCTGCAGTGATGTCATGACTCAAGAACAGTAATACTCTGCCATGTGAGATCCCTGCCTTCTGTTTCCTCCTATGATTGCCAAGTAGACCACCCATGTTTAATTTCCGCCTAGCAAAAATACCTAGACATGTATTCAAACATGCTTAAAACTGCAGTGACCTCAGTTACCTTTAGACACATCCTTAGAAGATAAATATAGTGCTCAGGAGCTTTGTTCATCTGGGTACCTAACCTTTTGCTTTCTCCATCGTGAAGCTGTGTGTTCATTTTTTAGAATTTGTGGAAAGAGCTACTGCTTTATTTCTTCCACTTTTCACTGCATGAGAACTGCAGTAAAGGGAATTTATTTCTACCCGATTAAGATGGATAGATGAAAATTTAGGAGCAAATACGAACATTAGGCTTTTCTTCTGAGAAATGTACATGGCACTGCATCTCAAAAGACACCAGATATGAAGAGAGGGAAATACCTCTCTTAAAGCAGGGATGTCTTGAGATGAGAAGGCAGGTGTTAAGTAATTTATGTGCTGAATTTGTTAAGATCACACCTGCTCATGCAGGTGTCTCTTTAAGCACCAAAACAGAAAAAGAGAAGGACAGGCTGGTTGCATGGAAAGTGTAAGAGGTAAATTGCAGGACAATCTCTGGAACACATGGCGATTGTTACTGCTTATCACTGCTGTATGAAAAGACAATTTAAGTCAATATTGTAAGTAGTTAATGTAAATTTTAAAAGTTTATGAAGATTTTTAAATGACCACAATGCTTTTCTCAGGGTACAACTATAACTTCAGATGTTAAGAAAGAGATTAAGCCATCTGACATTTGATGAAAAATACTGATGATAGGCAGACATTAGTTATTTTAGTCCAACTTGCTGCTTCCCTCCCTGATGTTAGGCTAAAAAGCAATAAGCCATGTAACAGTATATCCGGATAGTTTTATTAAGCATAACTGACCACGGTTTTCTGGGCTGTTCTCTTTTTTTTCTTTTGTAGATAAGATTGTTTGCCGAAAATGTAGTGAAAACTGTAAGACATGTGTTGAATACCAAATCTGCACAGAATGCAAACATGGCCTAAGGTAAAGAAATGATGAATGTCACTAAACACAATACCTGAAGAGGTTTACAAGACTGTGGATACACAATGAAGAACATCAGATAGCTATTTAACCTTGAGTGGCCCTCATTTCATGTGTTCCATCACTGTTCGGTTTGTAAGATAGTGTTCTCTTGTGCTACTATGTGCCGGTTTAGCTAACAACCAATTCTTAGAATACTTCATTTCAGGTAAAATAAAAGCCACAGTCATGTGGATATCTGGCCTCTTCACTTCTTTGACCTACAGTGTGGCAATCAAGGATTATTTTAGAGGTAGAGCTGGTGAATCATATTAATCTTTCTGATTCATTCCTGTCATAGTTAGAAACTGTTTTCTTATCTTTATTGTATTTCTTCATACATACAGTCATTCACTTATCTCAAGTACCTCAGGCTCAATTTTATTACAATATAGTGTGCACATATTTTAAACAGCAGTGGATTCTTTTTTTCTTCTTAAAGAGATTTAATCATTCTTGAAACTGATAGGTAAAACCTACAAAGCAGCAGTACACATTTCAAGCTCCTTTATGACTGAGTGACATTTGGATCCAAGCAGCAAAGTCCAAACATCTTATAAAATTCATGACAGAATGTATGCTGGCTTTATGCCACAAAAAATATGAAGTCAGTCTTCGGTATCTGCACGGGTTCTTCTTGCAGAATACAAGTGTTCTGCAAATGCTTTAACACTGTGCTTTTACCTTCCATCAAACTGGATTTTCATCTTTTAGTTAGTAAAAGATGAGCGTTATTAGTTTTTAGGACAGCAATAGCCGGATTCCTTTACATTATGTAAAGGAATTCTCATTTCTGTCTATTTATGTTGAATATAGATTTCCCAAGTGCCTGCAACAGTTTTTATTATGAATGTCTCTATTTTTAAAAAAGTGACCCTTTGAAAAGGAAGTGTGACCTAATTGGAAGAAAAGTATGGTATCAAGTCAGAACATTGGTCTATTTGCAGTCTCTGTTAATTCTGAGTATCTGCTTCCATTTTAAAGTGTAATTAAATTTGCCATGCACTGTAAGATTTTGGAGGTTTTGAAGAGACTCAACATGAACTTCTGTGTATCTGCAAGATCAAATTAGTAAATTAGCAGTTTTGAAGTTCCTACTGTGGGCAAATATGTCAGGACACCAAGGTTACATAGATCTGGGACCTTGTAGGATACAGTTACTATAGAAAAGCTATGCCCACATTTTCTTTCTCAGGAACTGAATTTCCCCATCCATTAACTCAAAGAGCAACTTGCAGCACCATTGAAGAAAGTACATGAGTCCATTCACTGTGAGAAGAAGAAACTGAAATATAAAAAATCCAAAGAACCCAAACCTAAATACTGTTTTCTTGGGTAATATTAGCAAATTGAGATTGATTTTTAGCAACGTTTTGAAAAACACCACCTGTGTGGGCGTGACGGATAAACGGAGCCTTGCAGACATGCATTGCATATTCCCCAGTTGCTTGAAACTTGCTGCATTTTTTTGGCAGAGTTATCAGTAGGCAGAAACCTGGGTGGGACACTTCAGAGACATGCATTCCAGTTTTGATCCTGTTACTGATCCATTAAATAAACTTTGGCCAAATTATTGGGTTTCTCATCTGTAAAAAAACTTGATAATGCCACCCGCCTCGTGAGGCACTTTGAGGTGTATGACTGAGAAAAAATAATAAGAAAGGTTTGTTAAATTACTAATTTAATTTTTTTCTAAACTGGGACCATATACATTCTTGTAAATTTCCAGTGATGCTGAGCACACATGATTTTTCCTGGATCAGATCTGTAAAACAGGGTTAGCACTCACTCAGGTTGGTAACCCCCAGAGCTGAAGAGCATTTTTGGAGTTAAATTGGATGAAAGCTAATGTTTCTTAGAAGAAAGCAAACATGGCAGAGAAGTGCTAGCTTAAAAAAAACCAACCCAATCCTGCTGTAGGCACCTTATAACATGAAAGCACAAGCAGCTACTTAGAGGAAAGCATGGAAATGTGACTCTTGATGCTATTTCTTTTTCCTCTGTTACTCACTCTTTTGTGCTGTTTCAAAAGTGCCTGCAGACAGAATACCTCTGGCTGTAATCTTGGCAAATCTCCCCAGCCACGCAGAACTGGCATTTAGTTAGGAGGTTTCAATTGCAAAAAGAGATGATTTCCTTCACTGTGAATCTATTTTTAACCCATGCTGTAGCATAGTATCAGGAGATGCTGCTGGTCTTTCAAGAGAAGCATGAGATCCTGTTAACAAGTCCCTTAGCATTTTTTGTTGGTATAGTGGTGCTGACCCTGTGCCAAATTCCTCATGGGTAATTGCATTTTACATGCCTGAATTTTTAGTACTCTGGCATTGTTCATTTTTTTTCTGTCCCCTACTACTTGGTAGTATTTACAATGAGTTTGTAAACAGTATTTGTATTTCACCATGGACAAAACTGCATTTTATTCTCACTTGAAGTGATTACTGTCTATAAATTTATGAAATATGATCAATGAAGGAAGCTGATGAACCTCAATATATAGGTTGCTCTTTTATTAAAAGAGAACTACTGGTTTGTGCATGACCTTGTTGGCTTCTGTTGCTGTTATCCACCAAACCACTATGTTTTTCTCCTTTTTACAATAGTTTGCATGGCACTAAGTGTGCTATCCGCTGTGAAGAAGGAAAATACTATAATGGTAGAGAATGTGAACCGTGTCACCGTTCCTGTGCAACATGTGCAGGTACCCCATTGCATTTATTGGCATCATTTTTTTTCCTCTGTGTTTTCAGCTCTGATTTTATTCTGGTATATCAGAATTATGGTATAACATGATTGCTTACATGGAGAAATAATTATTGTGATAGTTAATATATTTTAAATACAGCAGACTTCTTTCCACTACCATGAAAATCAAAGTTTTCTAATTGAAAGTGTGCATACTCTCTTTTCATTTTGCTTTTCTTTTTTTCTTTTTCTTTTTTTTTTTTCTCTTATTAGTGCTCATTCTTGTTTCCAGTAATGCCCTCCATTTTCTTTCTGGGATGGGATAAAGACTGATAGATTTTGCACAAGCTTTAGAATTACCAACAGCAGTTTTGTTCAGAAAAAGACTGAAATTATGTAATTGTATAACATATAACATAATAATGTATAATGTAATATAACCTCTAAAATTGCAAGATTTTGCTACAGTTAGAGGTGTCATCTGTTAGGCAAGAGGGACTACCCAGTAATGCCATATATTTTCTCTCTGGTTTAAGGTGCTGGAGTAGATGCCTGTATAAACTGCACACAGGGTTACTTTATGGAAGATGGGAGATGTGTGCAGTCCTGCAGTAGTGGTTATTACCTTGATCACTCTGCTGAAAGTGGATACAAAAGCTGCAAAAGGTATGATCAGCAGCTAATATATGTGTCTGATGTTGGGCAGTATATTAGCTATTACTGTGTTGGAATAGATAGTACTGATGAGAACAGTCCTAAAACATTGCTGACTTCAAAAACTGGAAAAAATATATTTCATGCTAAGCAAATGAAGGAAAAACTTTTTTTTTTATTATTTATTTTTATTCATACAGGTCTTCTAAAAGTGTTTTTTCTTTTTCATATATATATCTTTCACTTTTAAAAAGCCAGTAGTGAGAATCTAAGTAGAAACATAAAATTTACAAATATAGCAGAGGATCTGCATTTCTCAGCAACAAACAAAAATACTCAAACTTTTCTTTCTTTTTTAATTAGTCACTATTCATAAAGACCGTTTCAGTTCTTCAGATGCACAGTCACAAACATAGCACAAGTATATTACCAGACTGCTGTCCAGAATAGCTCGCCTAATTCAATGTACAATTTGGGTGGATAAATCTTGGCTTTGCTGTGCTGTGCAAGCAAGGGACAGGGTTTCTTTCTGTTCCATTCTTTGTTAAGTAAATACCATTTGTTGCACCTTGGAAACGTTTAGTATTGAGTCACTTTGAGTTCACGGCAGAAAGGGAATCACCATGTGTTGTAGTTTTCTACACAAGAAAATAATTGATCTATAATGAAAATTTGATGGAGCCAGAAGGGTGATGAAAGGACTGGGCAGCAGGTTAGTCTTTTCCATCCTATGGCTTTAGCTCATGCCTTGCTGATACATATATGCATAATCAGCTTGATATTTGTGTTGGTTAATTCTGCATGCTTCCAAAATAGTAAAATAATGCAGCTATTTAGTAAAAAAGTGTGGATAGAAAGTGTTTGGAGGAAAGAAGCAGGACTGGTTTGTAGGAGGAGTTAATTATGTTTAATTACTATTATTATTAGAGCAGCCGATACCTGCAGAAACTGCAAACGAGCCTTTTGCAATACTGAAGAGGTTTCTTTGGAGCTCTTGTATTTGGTGAAGCCATAAGACCAGCTCCTGCCATTGTCTTTCAGATGCGATGCCAGCTGTTTGGATTGCAGTGGTCAAGGTGACAGAAACTGTACAAGTTGTCCAAGTGGCTATAACCTAGACACTGGTGTCTGTGTAGTGGGAACAGTCTGCAAGGATGGTGAGTGCAGTACTCTGAAAAGATCCATTTTCCCACTGCCAACTTCTTCTTTTTGGGGGGATTTGTTTGGTCTGTTTCCTTTCTTATGTTACAGTCTTGCCTTGAGGTCTACAGTACTTCTTAATTTTTTTAGGTTTATGAAAAGGAGAAAACCGCATTTGCGTGTATTAACAAGATTAGTCACATCCACTTTACCTGAATTTGACTAAAATACTTTTCCCCCCTGCCGGCAACCTTCTTTTCCTTATCTGTTTTTCAAAAGCCATTGCTTTCAAAACATTTTTATATGAAAACCCTAGAGTATTATCAGTAGAATCACATTTATCCATTTTGCCACTTTAAACTGTGAAAATGCTGATAAGTAAATAGGATTTTAAATGCCTATAGTATTGCCTGAATTATGTGAAAGGGTAATGAGAACAAAAGAATTCTAAAATAAGGAGTTAGCAATTTGTGGTGGAGATTTGAACCTCCTCCAAGTTCTCTGTGGCAATCAAGTTAGAGTTCTTACTGCATATGATTGGCTTAGTTATTCACTAATATTAACTCCTTTCAAATGTGACAATTGCAGAGACACTTGGAGAACATCATGCTTCCCTAAAAGTGTTACTATGTGAATTACTTTTTGAAACAGCCCAGCAAGTGCAGTCCAACAGGAAAATCATACCAGAACAAAGCCCATTGTTAAGCCATGTGGAGGATACCTGACATAAGGTGTTCAAAAAACTAACAAAGACTCTTGGGTCCAGTTCGTTTCCACCAGATTTAGTAAGGGTTTTACCAAAGACTTTAAAAAGAGAAAAAAAGAAAGGATACAGGGCTGAGTCTTGTTTCTACGGACCTTTAGAGCTCCTGTTGGAATTTAGGCCTTCAAACTGTTGATTGTCAAGTTACATTACAAGTACTGGGTAACAAGTCATGAAACCTTTCACGTCAGGACATCAGAAGTTTTGCTGTGATCTAGAGCAAGTCCAGAGAAAGTCAGGTATAGATGAATTAATAAAGCAGAAGTGTGACACTAAGAGCTTTGAGTAACTGCTGGGATATGGTATGGTATTGCCATCAAATTCTGCAACACAAACATTTGACATATCAGTTTGGTCATTAATAATGTTGGATAAATTGGTGTTCATTTGTACACAAGTAACTTCAGTCAGATGCACATGTGGTTGCCCAAGACAGGGGACATGCCAAGTCAGTACTGTCTCCCCCGTTCTTCCAAGTGCAGATGCCATGAAAAAGCAACATGTCAGTGTGGGAGCCTTCAGGCAGTTTCAATGGACCTTACTGGATCCCACCATGCAGTGCATGTTCTCAACACTCTAGGGTAGCCAAGGAAAGTCCAGAAGCAGGGATGAAGGGTGGTGGTGGTGACTGTTAATTTACAAAGCACAGAGAGTCTCATTTCATTGCCTGACAATCAAGCTCTCGTTACTAGTCTAACTCACTCGATAGGATTTGCATTTCTGTTGAGAATGTTTTATTCTTTCTGTGGTTTGACTGTTTTATTCTTTTGATTCAAAAAAATTGAGAACAAATTCCTTTGCTGTAAATATCACTGTTTTCTAATTATTCTCTTTCTAATCTTTTTTTTTCCCTTTTCACAAATGGATACCAATCACTCCCTGTCGGACCACACAATATCTCTTCCTGAAAAAAAAAATAAAAATGCTGTTGACTGAAATTCCTTTTGATGGACCAAATTTCCTACTTGCTACCTGCTCCTGAATGGTCTCTTCAACCAAATCTGCCTGTCTGACCAATTAAACCTTCCTCCATTGTACACACCATGCTCTCCAAACCTTCAACCTCCTCTCCTTCTCTTGCTGCTGCCCTCTGGAAGCCACGGAAGAGTCCTGGGCCGAGGGAGGATTCTGTATGCTGGTGAAAAAGAACAATCTCTGCCAGCGGAAAGTGCTTCAGCAATTGTGTTGCAGAACATGTACGCACAAGGGGTGAACTGGCACCTCCCAGCCTCCTCCTGCTCCTGTAGACTTATAGATTAATTCATATTACTGAAAAAGGAAAAAAGAATAAAAAAAAAAAAAAAAAAAAGAAAGAAAAAAAAAAAAAGCCCCCTCTCTGTCTCCCCCTCCTCTCTGTCTGGGGAGATGGTGAACTGTTTGTTGGAACTTAAATGGAAAAACTACAACACGCCTACCTTTCATAACTGGGTGTCTAGAGCTGAGCATCCAGGATCACAGAGTCAGTATTGTGTGACCAAAGCATTTGATGCCAAAATTAACATTTAACTCATGATTTGATTTCCTATCAACCTTAGGATTATTCCTGTTTTTGAAGGTCCTTTTTCTTCCTTTTTTTTTTTCCTGCTTCTTTCCCCTTCAAGATGTTTAAAGAGTGTTTCAAGAATACAACCTAAGTTTACATGGATTAAAACTAAACAATATAAAGATGTTTGCATTAGGTTTTTTGTGCTATGTATATTGACAGGGGGAACTTGAGTTCCTGAGGGGATCAGAAACATCATTAGCTGCAGGACTAAGTTCTGCCCCTTTTGTAACAGTATTTAAAAAAAAAAGAAAAGTTAATATTTCTGCACACATTTCTTTCTTACTTCCTCTGCTGTGAGATGTTTTTTGTATCACATGCAGTATGTATATATGTTTGCCCAAAATGTGGTTTTGGTCATATAGATTTCATTTTTAGACAGCTAGCTTATTAACAGATATGCTAGGATTTTTATTTTATTTTTTTAAATTGTCAAAGCTATTTCAAATAAACTTTAAAAAAAAAAAAAAAAATTGTTCCTGTAGTGAACAAATTCAAAAGATACTACTTCTCTTCGTTTGCGTAAGTGAAAGTAATGTATACGCTTGGAAGTCAGAAAACATTGCTAACGTAAGAAATATTCATAAATTATTGTTGTCTTGTAACGTTCACGAAAAAAGGGGATATTATCATACAGATATGTGGAGCTATTTTATAGTGCTCATATGTAAATGCCAGTGTGACTATATGCAACAGGATGTGTTTACAGGACTGGATTTATAATTGTGCCAAATACGTCTCCAGGAATAAGTACATATAGGGCAATAAATCAGTGGTTCTCTTGGTGTAACAATTGTGTCATGATGGGCCTGAATCTGCTTATAACTGCTCACAAGAGAAACTGCAGCAGGAATAGACCTGCTGAGGCCAATGGAGTTACCTCACTGTAAAACCATGATGGCTGGTGGGAGAAGTGGCACCTGCCTTTCTCTCTTCACCTGGGCACACAGCTGCCAGTTTCAATTTCCATTTAATATATCTCCATCAGCTTCACTTAGCATACTGTTCGAAAGACATTCACTTAGCAGAAAACAGAAAATTGAACTTCAAAGATACTGTTTTCAGGGGATAATACTTAAAAAGTACGGAGTGTCTTTCTCAGTTACCTTTCTAGAACATACAAAGATGAAATGGGTGCAGGTGTTTAAGCATATAAATGTTAAAAAATAAAGAGGATCAAAAATGATTGTGAAACTTTTATAAATTAATGGATACAAATCTACAGAGGTAATATGCCACCTTTAGCAGAAAGCAGATAAACTATTAAGACCTGGTTCAGTGTAACAGGGAGCCAGTCAAGCTCCTTTGCTGCCCATTAACAAATTTCCTGATAAACATTAAAATTTAAAATAATTAAACTTGTGCTAGTTTAACTACTAGTCTGTTACTGCCTCATTTCTCAGTATAACATGTTTAACTAGAACATAATGCTTTCAAAGTTTAAGTTAATATTATATATATATTATATATAGATATATATTCATAATTGAGATTTAATTATGTAATGGATTGTAAAGAATTTTTTTGGATACTTACAAATGTCTCTAACACTATTATAGAGAAGAAATTAATATCTTTGTTTTCTTTTAAAAAACTGACACATTGTTATATCCAAATTCATTTTTACTGCAAAAATACTGTACATGTGTAAAATGTTCAGTTGTTATTTGTAAAATAGGGTAGTTCTGTTGTAATTGATATTGGCCAAAATCAATGTTATTCCATATTTTATTTTTTCTATTAAATTAACCTAAATTCCTGTTCTTTTGGTCTGGAAAAAACATGTTGGTAATCTATATGCAAAAATCTTTGTTGCAGGGCACAGGTAGCTTTTATGGTACAGAGCACTTAGCACACACAAGTCATAGAAAGAAATTGGGAGGGTAAAGGTGCTTAATTTTATTGCATATTTTTTGTGTTTTAAGTGATGGAATTTATGATTGCAGAAATTTCTGGTTTGTACTTCCCTTTGTGTAGTAGTAGTACAACCATGGCTGAACCCTACTAGGTAACAGCATTGGCTTTCTCTGAGTTTGTGATGAGCCTGATTTCTTGCTTGTTTCGGATGAAAAAGTGAAATGTGTTAACTGCCTATTGGCTCAGGCAGTCTAGGAGGAAGCTTTGATCTTTGCAGTCATACATGGCCATTTGCACAATGAGGTGTTGATGTCTGTTTACCTGCCAATACTCACATCCAGTACACCTCAAATCACAATCCCAGACTGCCACCTGAGAACACCAGGCTGTCTGTCCTTGACAGTAGATCAGAGGGCTTAATGCAGACCCATCTGTGATCTCTGCAGGGTGAGATCCTCATCAGCATTAGCTGATGCTCTCATTCATTTCCCACTTAGTCCTACAAACTGCATGGAGACTGAACTTGGACTTCTTAGCCTAGTCATATATTCAGGTAACATTTTAAGCACGTTCACTGAGGCCATGTAAAGAATTTCTTGGAAAAAAGACCCCACATTTTAGCCTCATATGTCTAATTGTCACCAACAGTATTTCAAAAAAGGAATTAGGTCATTATTCTCACAGTTTCCCTCTCAGTCCTGAAACCAAGCACATGTGGGATGGGGCATTCTTAGCAGTTATTTGGTAAGACCACAACTAGAAAAAAATTTTGTTTACCCGGTACACCAATACTGTATGAAGAGCTGCTGCTTTTAGCTCCCACCCCACCTTCATCTTCCAAATGGCATGAGAAATTCAATCAAGCTCAGTGTCTTTTATTGTCAAGCTTTTGTCTTCTTTGGGTAGGAAATGCACAACTGCTAATAAACTTGTTATAGCTCTGGCCAAAGTCTGCTCTAGAAGGTGTATCTGTAAATGCTGAGCTGTGAAGCTGCACAAGACAAGTAAGCATGGAACAGAGTTTTAGAGTGAAAATCAGTACTTTATGGTGTCAGCTCCGATGTGATAATTTTTATTTGTGTTGCCTTAATAGCAGTGGCCAGATGCAAGCAAAATTCATAAGCAGCACTATAGTTAGGCCTTGTACTAGAGGATTGATGCAGCAGGAGGACTGCAATTGAAGGAAGACAGTTTGCTCCCAGCTGCAGAGTACTCTTATGCGATTGATCCTCCTTCTCTGATTCAATGGTGAGTTGTTTGGAGTGTTCAGTAAGTGACACTCTGTGGAAAAAAACAGATACCAACCATTTTAGGAAGATCAGAACCTGCTAAACATGAACAAAATTGTGTTTTTCTTCATGTCTGAAAGGACTGTAGACAGCATCAGTTCAAAACTGTTCATTGATTTCTGCCTTATGTCCCAAGTCAAAATGCAATGACAAATTGAAGATGTTCTTCTAGTAAAGATATCACTTCCATGGTGAAGTACTTGCCAATTAATTTCTATTTAGGAGAATATTTACACAATCCTTGATTTAAATGCAAACTAGACAATCAACTAGATGTCTTCTTTACTAAAAGTCTCAAAAACAATTACACCTTTGGTCCAAAAAAAACCCAACACCAAAAAACCCCAAACCAAACCCCCAATCTCATACATGTGTTAGCACTATTTGTAATCAGAAAAAAGTTTAGCATGCCCCAGACCTGTAGAACATGCTGCATAAGCCTGTTGTGTGAAGGCATCTTTTTATAATAGAAATGCAATTTTTCAACCTCTCTGCAATAAGGTTACAGTCTTCCTCCCTTTCTAGCTGCAGCTCTCCACCTCAGCCACACACCAGTGCTGTGGGATCAGCAAATAAGGTACCTGATGGGGTATGTTGGTAGAAAACTTACTCGGTTTCCAGTTTGTTGGTGGAAAGCTTCTGACCAGTAGCTGCTATGGCTCTTGGCTTAGATCCTGTCTGTTCACACACCTATCTCCACTGGCGCATCCTGTGTCATTCTGGGGAGACTGCAAACCCCCTCTCTGTGGACAGCACTGTTTTCTAATAAAGAATTCCCTATGAGACCTTAGAGATGACCCCAATCTCTATTGGGACTGCAACTTTTCGATGTCATCCAAGATTCTGAGCTACCCCTGCTACTGAATATATTGCATAATGGTAGGGATGCTACTTTTTCGCTTTGTCAGGTAATGATAAAAGTTACAGCAGTATGAGCCTTGAGGATGAGTAAATCTATATACAGAGATACTAGAGATGACTACAGGAATTTCACCCATACAAATAGCAACTGTGAGGACCAAGTTAATCCTCATAATAACCCCATCACAACCACAACGAGCATTATCTCTGTGAGTGGCCACTTTAGGTAGCTATCTGCTGCTTCTTGATGAAATAATTTAATGAACTAAATGACTGTAAGAAGGCCTGTTATAAATTCAAGATTCCTGTAAAGACATTTAAATGACTGCTTGTATGAGTCAAAGTTTTCAATTTCCAGTGCAACTCGCGGAACAATAACTTGTCTGTGATCCATTACCATGCCTTATATTTATATTGGATATGTCATTGTCATGTCATTGGTACAGAATGAATCAAGAAAAGTTTTGCCATTAGATGTTTGTGAAAAATATTTTAAGTAAGCATTAAAAAAGTTTTACAGCATACAAAGAAAAATCCTAGTCAAGTTTTCATCAAAAAGAAATTGACACCAACAACAACTTGCATGATCTTGTTCAGAATATGCAGTTTCAACATATATATATATATATCCAAAAAAAAGTTTGAAAATATATTTTTATGAACATTTTATTTAGCTGGGGAAAAACAGATTTTTATTTGGCATAATTTTTATTTATTTGTCTAACTTAAAATATGCTGGGAGATTTCAATTTTTTATGAAATTTATTATCTGATTATTTTCTGCCACCTGTCATGAGAGTGTATTGGGGCTTAAATCCTCCTTATTAGCAAGAACTAAAAAATTGTGGACAGCAACACAGTGTCCTTGAGAACAAACTAAAGCTCTGTACTTTAGGACTGCATCCAACCAGTCAAAGTGCACCTGATACCTGCACTTCCACAATTGGTTCTACACTGGTGAGCAAAGGGGATTCAGATCTATTGAAGTCCTGGGGCATTTCTGTGAAGTCTCAGAGCACAGTAACATTTTATCTACTAGGGAACTGTTCTGAAATCCTCAAGATGAAACCAGAGAGATTGCAGAGATGTTCACCTGCTGTGCAGAGATAGTAGGCACCACCACAGAATTGTATTTTAATACCCACACTGTGATTGAAACAATCCTGGAACGACTTTCTGTCTGAATTAGAAAGCAACGTTTATTGCATTAAAAAGGAGCCAAATTTCACTTTTAGTATGGGAAATGAAGTCAATGGAAAGCATATTGTGAGAAGGCTCTGAGCAGTTAAAAAAAACAATTCCAGTAAGCAACAAATGCAGCCTTTCAGTGCCACACCAAAGGCTGGTTTTCGTTATATCCCTTTTTTTATGAGCAGCTCATGCATTTGCTGTCAAAGACGGCAAGGCACATCTTAGAAGAATGCCCCTTGCACAATCATTTATTTATCAGTGTTTGGGGGATGGATTTGTTGAAAGTCTTCTGGGAAAACAATATCCCTTTTCAAAGCAAAAAATACTGTCCCATCACAAAACACAGTAGACATCTTTGCTTTATGGTGTTACGCAATGAGCTGATTAAGTACCCATTTTTTCCAATCAGCCTGAGGGGAGAAGCTAGAAAATTGACAGGCAGTGAATATTTATTTACCCAAGGAGAATGAATGGCTCCATCATGAAAACTCAACAATAGCATTGAATGTTCACTGAAGCGTGACTAGTGTGATTTAGTTACAATTCAGATAATACTGCATATCCTTTCCAATTGTCCTTGGCCTGCCCACTACCCTCCTCCTGATGCCTGCAGACATTCTTTGACATGTGGGTTGAAAGGAAAGCCTAGCTCCTGGTTGCCGGTCCCCATGGATTGTGTTGCTGTCAGCCACGGTGCCTGTGACTTGGGACATTCTGTGCAATGCCACTGGATCAAAAGACAGAAATAACTCAGATATTCATTCACAAACAAAGTACCCGCTTTTTTTACTCCAAGAGCAAGGCCATACTGAACTGAAGTTGTGTAAATGCTGCCTTTGCTTGGTCTGCCTCTAGCGCAGCCTCCCTGAATGCCTTCAATCCAAACAATGAAAGGAGCGTTCAAAAAGCGCCCATAGACATACAGTGCCACAAAGTCTCTCTCAAGCTTTATCTGAATTAGATGGGCTGAACCATTTACACCTTCCTGCACCCTCACCATGGAACATGTGATTATTAAAAGGAAGGTCCTGGTCCAGGGTAATCATCAGAAGCAATTACTTCGGCTATTCCTGATGTGCTTATAGTGGAGACGAGGTTCCAGGGGAGATTTTAAGCAAGGGGAGATCCCATATGTAAGGGTATTGAGTTGACTGAAGGGTCAAAGCTAGGAATAAAATTTACTCCTTTATACCTCTCATTAAAAGACTTAATTTGGTCTGTTCCTTACTTTCAAGGAGATAAACTTGTACCTTTTTGGCAGATTTCTTTCTTTAATATTTATTCATCTCCACAAATTAAACAGAAATTGCATCAGATTAGCAGTATGAATCTATGTCATTGTATCTTGTCAGGGCGATACTTTGCCTGCTGAAATCTGCCCAGTTATCAGCAGATCTCTGTTCATATCCTGAATAAGTTGGAGGTCTCTGGTACAAACACTGTGCAGGGATCTCTCTTTTTAAGACAGATGACATCATTGAAACTACCTGGATACATCCAGCTCTTCCCATTTCAGGTCTATGTCTACCAGAGTTAGACTGCAGAAATCCTGTGAACAGGGAAGGCTCTGCATAAATGTATTACATACTCTTTGCTGTAGAACATAGGAGAGAGATGCTGTGCTACCATAGCAGCCTCTGGAGTACGATGTGGTTTTTCCTCTGGCACTGAAAGATCCTATCTTTAACATACTCCAGTGCAAATAACACCAACCTTACTCAATGCATACAGTCACCTTCCACCTTCTGTTTGCATATTTGACAGGAAACTACCCAGATGTCCAAAAGAGTACTATCAAGACAGTGAGATAATTTTCAGTGAGATTCAGTTATCTTCATTTGCAGTCTCTACTATCCTTTAGGAAATTTCCGGCTACTGAGCTTCACAAAACACAAGAAGCTTGACAAGATCAGATAGGGAAATTTCCAGTTGGGGAGCTCCAGAAATGGAGATGCTAAGCAGATATTCTTTCCATTGTAAGTATCAGATTTTGAGTGTGCCATAGTACTTCTCTCTCCGAGAACTGAGCGAGAAGGGTACAGAACAAAGCGTTAGCAGTACAAGTTGGGATTGCTCCATTCCTCTGCCCACTTTCATATGGGGCTACCAAATTTCAGGCTTGAGGTGAAGAGTAGAAAACCTTGACAGGCTCTGACCTTTGTCCTTACACAGGCAAGGGAGAGCCAGCCAGCTTTTAATCATAGGCATCCACATTATTAGTAGAAACTGAGGTTTTTAAAGCTGACTTTTTAAATACTAAATGAATTCATAGTAATAAAGGTTCAAAGCTGACTATTTAAATGCCAAAAATGTCTTTCTGGAGTCTATTTATGCTCAGAACCCTTAAGGGCTCCAGCTCTTCAATGGGTTTCTAACAACCATTTCATAAATACTACAGAGAAATGAGGGAGGAAATACACAGAATAAAGAGTAGGGGGGAAATCCCTGTATGTCAGCATAAAGGGCAGCTTTGGCTAAAGTAAATATTTATATTCAGCAGGGAAAAGAATAGAGCTGTGTAAGATAGTGTAGTTGATAAAGGCAGTTACTTCTCTCTTGTCTGTGATCATTAAAGCTAACCTGAGGCTCTGTGCTATCTCAGCTAATCCTGCAACAAAAGGGCCTATCATCCTAAAACCATTCTATCATGCTCAGCTCCACACACTGCTGTTCAGGGAAGAGGTGTTCAGCCCTCTCAAGGATCTACTTTGTCCCTTGACGCAAGGGGGTGCTTCAGTGACTTAGGAACCAACAGGATGCACTGAGCCAGCAATGTTGCCTTGTGGCCAAGAAAGCCAATGTCATCCTGGAGTGAATCAAGAAGACTGTGGCCAACAGGTGGAGGGAGGCCATTCTCCCTCTCTACTCTGCCCTGATGAGGCCCCATCTGGAGTACTGTGTCCAGTTCTGGGCTCCTCGGTTCAGGAAGGACAGGGAACTCCTGCAGAGGGTACAGCAAAGGGCTACAAAGATGATTAGGGGACTAGAACATCTCTCTTATGAGGAAAGGCTGAGGGACTTGGGTCCTTTTAGTCTGGAGAAAAGATTGAGGGAGGATCTGACCAATGCCTATAAATACTTAAAGGGCGGGTGTCAGGAGGATGAGCTAGTCTTTTTCAGTGGTACCCAGCAACAGGACAAGAAGTAACAGGCAAAAACTTAAATGTAGGAAGCCCCATCTAAAAATGAGGAGGAACTTCTTCACTTTGAGAGTGGCAGAGCACTGGAACAGGCTGCCCACATAGGTGGTAAATTCTCCATCTCTGGAGACATTCTAAACCCACACGGACAAGTTTCAGTGCAACCTGCTCTAGTAGGATCTGCTTTGGCAGGGGGCTGGGCTAGATGATCTCCACTGGTCCCTTCCAACCCCATGTAATTCTGTGATTCTGTGATGATAATTTCAGCTTTCTGGTTCATCACTGCCTAGAGTTCTTTTGAAAATTAGACTTCCAATCCTAAATCTGAGATCATAGTACCTCAAGGTTTTGCCCTTGAAGGGTATCTTCTTTGTCTCTTCTGCACATCCAAACAGGGAGACAAAAATTTGGTCATTGTGTAAAATTACTGAGTGGAGAAGAGCAATTAGCAGGAGACTCAAAGCTAAAGCTATGCAAATAATTAGAAACTGCATTCAAATTTTATATGACTGCCCAAAATTTGAGGGGAATGGAAATGCCATAGTCTCCTAACAATGTCCCAATATTTTCAAGACAAGATTTCTTCTAGGGCTATCAAATATTAAGGCTCTGGGCTAAACATAGGGCTAAGTTTAAGAGGAATCCTCAGGGTGAATTTAAATGGCTTCCCATATGCAGGTGAGTCCAAGTTCCCAAGTTAGGACTTAAGTTTTATGGATAAATATTTCTTCAACAAAACTCAGAGAGCCAATCCCATGAGCCAGACAGAATAAAATATACCAAGGCCAAACATGGATAAAGCAGAGAGTTCCCCGAGACTGAATCCTCTGAGTACTCACTGCTGATTGATGAAAAACAATTCTGATCAATAATTCTTTATCTGTTCTGCAAAACTTTGTAACTCATAAGATTACATACCAAAAAACACGAGTACACAGTCCGTATCCAGGTTCCCATAAAGGCAAACAAACAAAAGGGAAGAAATAAGGTAATTTTTTTCATTGATCATGAAGAAAAGCCTCTGGGGCAATGCTATATACGATAATAGATTAATATTTTTAAATTAGATATGGCCACATTTTGGTTAAGAAAAGTGGGAAAGTAACAAGTGTCTTGCAGGGACTATCTCGTGGGGGACACTACAAGGGAGATTCATTTGTGACTGCTAGCAATAAAACCGTGTGTGTCCAGGCATAAGTTACAAGGATATTCACACACTCATCTAAGTCATCTTCTGAAACACCATGTGCTGTCAATGAATGACACAGCTTTTTGAAAGCAGAAATGAAACAGTGGCAAGGTAAGGGTTGTACATTTAATAGTGTTTATGCAAAGACCTAACAATGACCTGGCAACTATGATAGTGCTGTAGTCTGGGACTCAGGAGAGGCAGGTTCTAGGTTGCTATTGCACTCTGACTTGATGATCTTACTGCCGCATTGTTTTTCTGCCTTGTTGATGGGAGATAATAGACCTTACTTCATTTTAAAATGCATCAATCATATCAACTGTTAAGAACTCAATGTAACTGTATGGCTCTTGTATACAGTTAAAGACACAGCCTGCATCCTGACATGGCTCCAATGTGGAATTAAACTTTTCTAATTAGGGACACAAAAAATTATACACGCAAATCTTCCCATTTTGAGCATTATATCTGTTAACATAGCTTTATTACTATAATACCTCAGTTCCTTTTTTTTTTAATAAGGTGACAAACATTTTTAAACTAGGTGAAAGGTAACAAAATTGAGAAATAAATTAAGGTTAAATATGGGATGACCCAAAGTAACTGATGAGCATTCCCTGATTGAAGGCATGGCTGAGATGTATTCCCCCATTATATATGGTGGACAGATAAAGAACTTAATACAGAAGGAAGAACAGGAAAAGATTGTTGAGACTTCGGTAACTAGCATTTATCTAGCAAGATTTGTAAAGAAGAATATCACCCTCAATAAACTCTGCCAAACAGTTAAACTGCCCTGTGGAATAGTTTAAAAGTCTTCTTTGAAGTTGCATTAAAATGCAAAGTTAACTCTTTGAATATCCACTAAAAACTATTTTGTTAACTTTTAGTGGCAGATCCACAGTTCTAGATGTAACTCAGAATTCTGAAGGCCTAATATGAATTTTCTGGTGCACATTCTTACAACAGTGTGTTTTAAAATGCCTCGACTTGGAGGATAAAGTAAGCAGAGAACTGGTCTTCCTGGCATTATTCCAGCACAGCTGAAATGAATTATAGCACTTCCAATGAAAGGCATAACAAGGAAATAACAAAAACCTTTTAAAACTAAGCACTTCTACCATGTGGGAAGGATTTGAGTGGGCATAGCTGAGGTGTATGAATTAGTTGCTCAGGTCCAATGGATAAGCATGCAGGCATTGCAGGCAGATAAACTGAAGGACTGGAGAAACAAAAGTTTTTCTAATGTATCACAAAACAACGTTGGAGAAATGCTTATTTAATAAGTTTGCCCAAACAGATTTTTCTAGTGATGAAAAGCCACTACTATAAAGCACTGAGCCTCCAGACCAGCAATAGCAAGACTTTAAAGATACTGCATTTTTTCATAGTTCAGTATTTTCCAAATACGCATGTGTGTGTCTATATATGTATCAAATAATATTTTAAAATCTCATAAAGCATTTGAAATCATGGGATTCTATATTCCATATTATAAGCTCCGAATAAGTGTCAGAAATACTCATGTCAGATCTGTGAATGGCCTGATGATCTACTGGGCAGCAGTCTTTTTTCTTTTTTTTTTTTTTCAGAAAGTATCTAGAATTATAAATATTCTGTATTGTGATAGTTTGATTTGATCTCATTAATATCTGGATAAATTCAGAATCTTGCTGAAATCTACGTCAAACAGCTATACTATTTATAATGTCTTTATCATTAGTCCTTTATAAAATATTCTATCATACAAGAATACAATGTTGGAATTCAGAAAAGCTACACCATTTCCAAGGAATTATGTCAGCTTACACAATTCAAGGTTTGGTCTACGTGTGGGATTACATAAAGGTATGTAAGTGTATATATACAAAATCCTCTTTGGATAATGAGAGCTATAAAAATGCATGAATGTATACAGAGATTTCTGTTTTCCTAACCTCATCAAGAGACTGTTCATCTGCCCCCAGTTCTGAACTTCTTCCCAGCTAGCACTGATCTCAGACCAGCCTCTGGGGAGCACTGTCTGTGCTTTATGTGGCTGTGTCACTGGTTTCTGGCTCGTGTTTTACTTTTTTTTCCTTTTTTCAGGAGACACACAAACCTTTACAGACTGAAACTATATCTTTACTTACATTTTGGGTACCTCATTTTTGGCCCACAGTTGGCTGGACAATCCAGCTGGTATGCTTTTTTAACCGTGCTGTTCCCATCGCCTTAGGCATCATAAGTACTATCCTAGTTTATATCTCATACCAGGGATTTCAGCTATTACAGAGTTTGTTAATACAGATTAATATGGAGTAGAAAACACAAAGGTTGGAGAACATACTTTAATTTACAGTATTTTAGGAAATGTTTCTTTCCTGCATGATTTTACACTTACAGCAATAGTTGCTCCTACAGTGTCTTAGCTCTTCAGTGTAAGGAACTCAATGCAACTGACAGCCAAAACCGTCATTTGACTCCTAAAGTTCAATGTGTTTGCCAAATCTAGATTTCCTAGCAGCCACACAAATGGAAAGAGTTTCTCCATACTGAAGTATCCATAGAAACTGCATGGGTTTTGTATCAGATAGGTCTCTCTGCCCAACCTCTTCCATTATTTAAGAATGAAAGAACAGCCAATTCTCTCAAATATATAAGCTTATTTAGAACGAATTTTCCCATAGCAAACTGACTTAAAAGACCCAATCTTGAGCTTTATGAAACTGTTCGCTAAACTAATTTACTGTCCCAACATGATGTTGCATAAAGACACAGTGTTCATGATACTTAACTTATTAGTATCTCTGCTCTGAGAGTTAAGAAACATACAGATTACAGGTTTGTACCACTATTTTAATTTAATATTCAATAAAAAAGAGGCAAATTTTGCATTTCAGTTTCATAGTAATACTACTATATTGATGATCTGGAAGGCAACAACTCATGTAATAGAAAGTTTTTAAAGTCCAAATGGGTGCTTGGGCACCAAATTTTCATTTCACCTAGATGAGACCTTTTAGGTGTGGAGTCTTCCAACAGTGGCTTGGGAGGAGGACAAAAGGCACTATAGCTAGACGTCTGGGGAGCACCAACATGTCTCTGCCTAATGGAAGCATACTTAAATCCTTCTCACGTAACGTACCCCACAGCAAAGAAAGTACTTTCTTTATGTTGGATCTTGGAACTGGAGGCATGTTGCAGCTGCACCAAAAGGCATTAGGTAATGACTACTCCTAGGAAGCACTGATTTTGATGTAACTCTCCATGGTGAGTCATAGAGTCTCACTACTTCAACAGATGCAAAAGAAATAGTATTAACCTGAACAACAGCAATCACACTCTTTCAGATTCACATGGAAAATATAAATAAATAAATAAAAACATACATAAATAAAGACTAGAAGCTATTAATTCTGCATATTCAGGTTCTCCAAGGGAACCAGTACTTGTTTTCTGGATACCAAAAGGAAATGTGCTCATAATTCAAAACAGGTCTAATTCATTTTACTCGTTGTATTTTGGTGCATGGGTTTTTTTTGGTGCATGAGATATTGATCTGAAATAAACAAATTTTTTTTCTACCAGGGGAATATCTTGATGATTCCCAAGAATGTCAGTTGTGTGAAGCATCATGTCAGAAGTGCATTGGACCTGAGTCAGACAAGTGCATCAGCTGCCCTCTCACAAGGTAATTGTCTCCTAACACCACGCCGAACAAAGGCCTCACATAATCAATTGAAGGACAAACAGAACCAAGGAAGTGAGAAAACAAGTGTTATGTGAACAAGACAGTTGGCTATACAGACAGTTGATGCTTAGCCAGATGATTCCTGCAGATACAGAAAAAAAATATTTAAATATGTAAATTAATTTTTCTTTTGTTGTCATTACTTCAAAATCATAATTGCTAGAATCACAACAGTGACGAATTTAGTAACAAGAGTCTAGGGCATCTCTAGGTACATGCAACTATGGAGATTGGCATAAGGCATAAATATGGACGTGGAGACTCTCAATCAGTTAATTCAGGAGATATTCATAGCACTGAAACATCATCCCCTAACTGAGGCGCCTTAAGTTAGGCTGATTTTTCTAACTTGCCATGAGGAGTGAAAAGAAACAGAAAGAATCTTTTCCTTAAGACATTGCAGATAAGAGAGCTATTTTTAGGTCATCTCGCACCTTCTCCATGGATCTACAGGATTTAAACTCTTGTGTTGCCAGTACCTTATATTCTCACCCCAATAGCTCTGGGTCTGTTGCACTGGATTGCATTGTAGACAGCTGATATTTACACTGGTATGAAATCAGAGTCAGATCCTGTGAGGCATAGAGGAAAAGAATCCCCAAGAAATCCTTCAATTTACCTTGCAAACATCTATGTTATGACTATGACAATAAAAGACACACCAGGACCAATGGTCCAAAAAACTTCATAAAAGAAGAAACAGTATTGAATTAAGTTGTGTTACATCAGAAATGGCATTAACACAGGAAGTCTGGGTAGAATTTTGGACTGCAGACTGGATTTATCTCATTCACAATTGCATTAAAATTAGATTGTCTGTGTTTCATACAATGCCTTTTGTGAGCTTTATACAGAGATAATTGCAAAGCAAAGAAGATACAGAACCATGCTGTTAGGCAAAACCACCCAGGTGTTTGCAGTAATGAGATCTCTGCTGTCTCCACCATAACAAATCCTCTAACTTTTTTCAGTTTCTGTATCCAAGGTCTCCAAAAGCTTTCTGTGCTTCTTCGGCACATTATGAAAGCTGTTAGAAAAAGTCATATTAGGACACGCAGTAGTAGGAGAAATAATAATAAAGAATAATCTCACCCACAGGCTAAAGAGCAAATCTTTCCAATGGACATTGTTCGTTATGTACTTGAAGTAGACCTATTTAATTGAAACAGAGTCCTAAATCCTGTTGCTCTTGAAAGCTTCAGAGAGTGTCTATTGAAGACAAAAATGAGTGGCCATTAGATAATACAGGCGAATATTCAGCAGTGATGCTTTCCTACAGGGGAACACCTTTCCTCTTTGAAGAGGATGAAAAGACTTGGGAAGGATTACAGAAAATAATGTGAAAATAAAAATACTGAACAATCCTTCTTCAGCAGTAGATGTCACCTTACTTCATAATAAAGCCTCTGTCAGATCATCTTCTAGTTTAACAATTCAAAATGCTGTTACCGTTTTTTTTTAAAAAAACATAGCATTGTAGTTTTTTTTCCAACCAAGCTGATTTTCTCAAATTCTTGGTCCATCTTTTTACTGTTTGAGATACAAAGGTTAGTCACAAGATCTGACCTGCTGGCATCTTCTATTAGGGTCAACATAACAAAAAGCAAGAAAAATGTACTTTACCATTATGTGAGCTGTTTGTAAGTAGAACATAGTAATAGTTGCATGTCATAGAATCATAGAATTGTCTTGGTTGGAAGGGACCTTTAAGATCATCTAGTCCAACCATCAACCTAACTCAGATGGAAAAAAAAAACCCAAACATCACTAAACCACGTCACCATGTCAACCCATCTTTTAAATACCCCCAGTGATGGTGCCTCAACCACTTCCCTCGACAACACATTCCAAATTTTAATAACCCATTCAATGTAAAAAAAATTCCTAATACCCAATCTGAACCTCCCCTGTCACAACTTGAGGCCATTTCCTCTTGTCCTATCGCCTGTTGCTTGGAAGAAGAGACCGACCCCCACCTCTCTACAGCCTCCTTTCAGGTAGTTGGAGAAAGCGATAAGGTCTCTCTTCAGCCTCCTTTTCTCCAGGCTGAACAACCCCAGCTCCCTCAACCTCTCCTCATAAGACTCGTATTGCAGACCCCTCACCAGCTTTGTTGCCCTAAGTCACATAAACACAGCCCAGCTGCCTCCAGTACTTCTGTCACATTGTCCCATTTGCACAGAGACCAACCAGAGTTGGCTGTAGTCCCCGTGAAGAGTTGATTAATGGTCTTAAACATGAAGTTATAGCTCTGAGCTACATGTCTTGCTGTCAGACTGCAGAGCAGAGACACACCTTTGCTGAATACTTCAGATACCCAGACAAGCTTCTTTCTCATTCCCTCCAGCAGCCTCCCTTCAGCTTCACAAGTCTTTTTAATAAATTCCTAAGTTTTCTTTGTTATGCGCACTTCAGGAAAGCTGTTTGCATGATAGCCTATTCTTATATCTTTACACTTCATAAGCCTAGACTTTTCCAGTCATGGTAAATTTTAAATGGTTTCAAAGACTATTTGACAAAATTGCTTTTAAACTTTGCAGATATTTTTCTCCTCTTCTTTCAGAATAAATCTGACAATGACCATAGCAACTCAAATTTATGAAGGCACATTGCAGACATTCTCTAATGCCATTGGCTGGCTCCAGGGAAGCATGTGCCATTTTAATGTTATGGAAAGCCTATAGTTTCCCAGGTGTATAGACAAGCTGATAGCCTCAAGTCTGCCCTAAGCTCACAAATGGTGCTCAGCTTCTCTAGGAATTGCATCTCAACTCCTCAAATACCAAACCAGTCAAAGCAGTTAAGTGTAGAAGATTGCAGTCTCTTCTCCCTTATTTTCTTAGTATTGGAAATACTATCAAATTATAGCCAACTTGTTTTATACCCTTTTAATAGTACTGATGCTTTTGTACTTTTTTCCCCAACAGATTAAAACCAGTAGACATTAAGTAGCAGTGAAAAATAGGCCAGAAATTTTCATCATATGAAACGATTCTTTAGCAAATATTTCATTACCCCACAAAGGAAAAACATTTAGCAGCAAAACTCCTAAGTGCCTGCAGATATGCAAGGCTAAAAATACAGCTCCTAAAGGCCAAGATTCAGATAGATGTTTGACTTTATGTACAAAGTTACTTTACTGAAGCCATAGTACTGTTCACAGGAAGCCTTTAAAGTAAAACTAACAGGAAACTTCAACAAAAGGATCATTCACAGAGAAAGACCAAGCCTTTCTTCCCTTCTACCAAACATAAGTGACCACCACAGAATTTGTGGTAGAAACACATCTAGCTACAGGACCAAAAGGTGACTTTTCTCTGAAAATTCTCAGAAAAAAACCTAATCTCTGGAGTTTAATATCCAGGTTCAAAACATGGTTGACTTTCCATATAGTAAATACTATGAATGAAGTCTGAGAAATTAAGGAATAAAGTGAAAAGGCTCTAGCAAATAGAGTGAAAGAATAATGTCTTGGGTCTCTTGTTCATTTTCTTTAAATTTAAAGAACAAGTAGTTGCTAATTTGTAATTATGCCTCTCTCTACTTCAAAAGAGTCTTTGATGATGGTCACTGTGTTATGCAATGCCCCAGAGGAAAGTTTGAATTCAAAGGACAATGTCATTTGTGCCATCATACCTGCCTGGACTGCAGTGGAAGTGAACCTAACAAATGCACAACTTGTGGAACAGGTAAGGAAGATTTCCTCCTGCAGATTTTCTCACGTTCTTTGGCCTCCAAATTTTGTTTTCCTTCTGCTCTCCCACCTAGTTGTTAGAGCCAATAACATTTGTACTTTTGCTACTATTTTGTTTTTAATTTACTACTAAAATTGCTTTTGCTACCGATCTGCACTTGTTTTAACCCTGAAGGGAGTTGGAACTAAATTTATTTTTTAAAAAATACAAGAAAACAACTCTGCATTGTTCTTGCATGTTTCTGAATTTCCTTTGGTGCATTTTGAATACAACCTATGTTAACAGAAAGAGAAAGCAAGTCACAGAGGCAAAAAAGGATGGAAAGCCTTCCTCTGAAAAAGGAAGCTCTATCCTTGCTTCCCTCCCCCAGCATCTACACAGCATGCAATACACTGAAATGGAGTAAGCTTGTACAAGCAGGCAGGGAGCCAGGGTGCTTTCCAAAACATCTTTCTGGGGAAGACAAGGAAAGAAGCATGGTGGGTTCCACCACAGACTTCTTTGTCCCTACAGCTGGACAAATGTGGCCTGCCAAGGGAAGTTTACCCCTAAAACACACAGAAACTTGTCTTTTAGAAATATCATTATAGAGCTCAGGTTGAGAGAGAAGGTAAAATTTTAGTTCATCTGGTGTAAAATTACAAATCTAGCAGTCAGTGAAAAATATTCTCATCAGCAACGTCATCGGTACTTTGTAAAGCTGTTTCGTATGCCCAAATGTACCTCTGTTACTGACATCTTTTTCCTACTTTTTTTTTTCCACACAGACAGAAGAGGGATTGAACGTTTCCTGTATCATGGGGAGTGCAGGGAGAGCTGTCCTCCGGGTCACTACCATTCACGCCATACTTGTGTGGCTTGCTCTGGCCACTGTGAGGTGTGCCTGGACTCCAGCCACTGCAAAAAGTGTTTCAGAGGCTACTACCTTACTCAAAACACATGTCAGAAGCATAGCTGTGGAGAAGGTAAGCGTATTTCCATAGGAATTAATAAATATTATATTTAATAAATATTATATTTAATTGGGTTTCAGCTTGGATAGGGTTAATTTCCTCTCTAGTGGCTGCTGTGTCTCAGATTTGGTATTATGAACGTCAAAGCATATTGTTTTAGTTGTTGCTAGGAGATATTTATATTAGTCAAGGACTTTTTTCAGCTTCCCACAGAAGCTGAGAAGGAGCATTGACAGAACAATGGGACAGCCAATTGAATATTCCATACCACAGACATCATGCTCAGTAAATAGATGGGGGTTGGCCAGGAGGCAGAAATCTACAGTCACTGCTTGGATTGGGCTGGGCAACCAATTGACTGTGTGGTGACAGTGACTTGTGTCTTGCATATTTGGTTACTACTATTACTATTATTGTTGTTGTTATTTTCCTGTTCCATTACTGTTCTATTAAGCTGTCTTTATCTCAACATGAGGAAAGAGATTGCTGTGAATCTTTCTTCCTTTTTGGATTTGGATAAAGTTTATTTCCAGGAACCTTGCTGAGTGCTTCCAAATGTTGGCTTTCCATTGTCTTGAATTAACCCAAAACTGGTGATTTGCAAAACACAGGTGAAGTGGAAGATCCTGACTCTGAAGACTGCATACCTTGTTCAGATGGATGCCAGAACTGCAAATTGGGTAAATATTTCCTTTATGAACCTTTGTCCTTGTTCTTAAGGTAGGGAAAAATTATTCCTCCTCTTCTTGTCATGAGCCTATATGAATGCTGCTGAGCAATTAGTCACTGCTGCATCCTTTCACCAAGTAAACTGTATTTTTTCCAGTGTAGTTATTTTTGAACACCATTTCTAAATTCTGTCTTCAGCATAAATAAGAATAATTTTGTATTAATTTAGCTATTAATCTCTGTAACATCTTTTTTTCCTGCTTGAATGCCACACTCAGGCTGAGAAATTTACAGACTTTCTGAAGACATTATCAGACAGAGAACTTATTATATTTTCCAATTTTGCAGGCCTGAAAATATATCATCAGCCTGTGTTTTTTTCTAAGGAGATAGACATAAGGATAGACCTTAAATTTCAATCAAGAACAAATGACTGTAATAGCAATGCTACTATCCTAAAAAGGTACTAAAACATTGATTCATTTTTCATGCTGAATTAAAAAAAAAAAAAAGAGAGAGAAAAAAATTCCTTCTCCAAATATTATGGCATTGGCAGAGTTTATTGTATTCTGACCAAAGCCATTTAATTTACTGAACTTGGCAGCATCTGTATCTCACTATTTCACCTTCACTGAGAATTAAAAATGTTCAAAAGACATCACAATTAATTGTTTCCACTGTGTTTACATTAAAAAAAAAATAATTTCCTGTGACTGTATGGACAGGATTACAACTGGGCAGCAGCTTTAGACTGAGAAGCTGGTGACCCACGAGAAAGACAGTTTTTACTTACAAACTGTTATACAAGTTTCTTCTTAAGAAAGCTCAGTTTAGGAAAAGTAGTGCCCAAAAGGGTACTAACATGCCATGACACTTTGATAAGATGACCTACATCACATAAACAAGACTTTCTAAAAACTCCTTGAAGGATTATATGGAAGAAAAAGATAGACCTAAGTTTTGCTACTTTTGGTGCAAATCTGGAGCAAGTCACTGCTCTGCAAATATTTACC
>VZRU01017416.1:53197-66845 GCA_013398155.1 Pedionomus torquatus
GGGGGGGGGGAGGGGGGAATAGAAAAAATAGAAAGGAAGGTGTGAAAAAGGGCAAAAGCTAACAAAAAAAGCCACAGACAAATACCTTCTCACATAAACGGGAAGATCCAAATCAGAGACTTTGACTCCACAACAGAAATCTCCATTTTTAAGGCTTACTGAAAGCTGAGTTTTCAGTTAGGCACATGTCTATTCAAAAATCCTATTATGTTTGGATTGTAAATTTCAGTTATTTTAATTTAGGTGCCATAAAAATGAAAGGAAAAATGGTCTAAGGTAGTTAAAATATATAACTCCTTCTGTTGGTGATATAGTACAATTTATAGTACTTTTTCTTAGATTATTGTAAATTATTGTTCAGGGGAATGTAAAAAGCAAATAAAGTCTAGCAGTAACTGTTGAAATTAAACAATTACTGCAGGCTGGGCCTTCAAGGAAAACTGTAATGTAATATAAAATAATTTTCAGTCATTACATTTAATTAAACTGGAAAAAGGAGGTAAACGCGGCATTATGTCCCAGGCAGTGAATATCCTGAACGCAAAAATGTTAAGTGTATTCAGCATATTCTAGGCTCATGGCTGATCTAATAAATAGTTCAGGAAATTTAATTTTTAAAAATTTTAATTTTAAAAAAGTTCATAAACAAAACAGGAAGCTAAAATAAAAGTTACAGTCTAAATAGAGATCCTGCAAAATGTACCCTTGCACTTAAATTCAACTTCCAGCTTTATTGTATACAGTAGATAAAGTCAAACATTCATAGAAGTCATTGCAAGGTCTGGGTCTAATTAGATACCTTGAGTGAGTGCTACTCAAACGTACAGCAGGCTAGCCATGTGAAGTTTCCAGTATCAGGATCTGTCTAAATACCATGAACTCAAACATAGTGAAACAGTGACAAGGATTTCCAAAATGCTCTAGAGCTTGTATTTTATATAGGTGAAATTATGTACTAAATATTTCATTAATCTTCCGCAGTAATGCTACCAAAAAAGTCACTTACAGTGTTTCTCTATATATTTGAACAAATATAGCCTTCCAGCACAACAATGCTATGCTTGTAACCCTAATGCCCGTATTTCCCTCCTGAAGCAGAAAAAAACACTGATTCATTTCAAATCAGAGAGTTCCAACACAATGAATGAATGTTTGGCCTTTGACCAATATTTAATCTTTGCATGTACCTTTTCTGTATTATAACATAGCTGCGCTCCAAATGTATTGTGCTTGAGAAGGGCCAGGGGAGGAGGGGCAAGGAACAGGAATAGCACTTTATTACAGGCAAGGAACGAAACCAAATTATTTTTCTATGAACTCTAGATGATCTTTACTTATCAAAGAAAACAGCAATAGAACCAGAAAGTCACAGAGGATTTCTTTGTGTCTGAGACCTTATATTTTAAAATTGCTTGAATTCTGTTTCCTACACTATTAAGATCACTTTCATTTCTGTCTTCTAAAGAGTGACATAGACTAAACACAGTGGAAATCAATGCAAATGGAAACTGTAAAATACAAATCAACACTAACATGTTATGTTAGTGCTAATTTGTATTTAGCTCTCATGACAAGAAGTCTCTTGGACCATGACATATTAACCAACCCACTTTGCACCACAGAGATCTTGTTATTTTATGGGCAACTGAAGGTCTCAATGAATACAGGATGTTCATTAGTGCTAGTCCAAAAAACAATTATGACAGATTTTAAAGGAGCTGCTGTTGAAGTTCATTCTTAGAGTTCCTTTCCAAGATTTTGGAAACACAGCGTGTGTTAAAAATCAAATTGGCTGTTGCAGGTATAGTTACTTAGTTTGTTTTCTCTCTCCCTGCTAACAAACAGTTGCCCTCTTTGCATTTCTTTCCAAATTATGTTTATTATTCCTCAAGAGTTTGAATTCAAAAACTATGTAGTAGTAGTCTCTGCAATTTTGTAGTAGCAGTTTTTGTAGCAGAGAAGATGGTAGAGCTTCTATTCGGTGCATATGTCTTTAAGAAAAAGAGCAATCATTTAGTAAGGCTTGATAAATAATGTAATACTGCAGACAAACTGGCAAATGAACTAAGGGTCATTCAGGACACAAGCCAAATGACTGCATGCTTTTTGTTTTTCAAAATTGTCAAGAAATTCTCCCCTTGGCTCCAAAATCTTAGGTTTGAAGAAAGAATTAGTGCATTCCCAAGTGAAATACAGCAAATCAGTTATTCCTATGAAATTTATGGCTGCCTAATAAGGTATTTACTATTACCAGTTCTGACTAAACTTTGCATAAGCAGCAGGATGCAAATGGTATTTGTGATACATTTTTTTGTTCTCTCCACAATATATATTCCAATCCGCAATCTAAACAAACTGTTTTTACCCATTTAATCCTAGGTACTTTCTCTTGAATCCTAAACCAACTCAAAATATGTGGTCTTTATTTTATGATTACTTATTTAATTTTTCTAACCTCTCTCCAGGGGACAACCACTCATTGCATTTTTGTTTGGATATACTGTGGAAATCTGTCTCATATTGAGATATATAGATAGTCATCCATAGACAAAATTCAGCAGGCATCTAGGAAAGAAAAATGTCATCAGAACCTCCCATAGGCAAGAGAGGAAAGGGCCCTTTCTTCATAAAACTCAGAAAGTGCGTGGGGAGTTAGTTACTAAACCTGCAAACAACCCCAGCAATTTTAGCAATGTCTCTTTGATACGTACTCTATTCCTTCCCTCAGTGAAACACAAGGACTGTATGTGCCAATACCATAACAATTTTCAGAAGATTTAAATACTCTTATTTATCATCATATCAGCCTAGGTCCTAACAATGCTCTACAAACAGTGGAAGGAAAAAAAAGACTCACAAATGAATTGGGGGAAAAAATATCTTGGCAAGTGTCGTTGTGATGCAGAAACAAGAGTATTTCAGAAATTGTTCAAAAAAAAGCCCTGGACAGACCAAGTATCTTTTATCTGGTAGTAAAGGAAGACTTCATAGAAAATATTTTCATATTTTAAGAGTATCTTCTATCATAACATAAAAGCTAATGCAAGGAACACTAGATCAGGTGATTGCTGCTTCTGTTCATGCTCTTAACAGTGAAGAGAATGTTTTCACAAATCTACAACATTTCTGGGTAAAACTTTACACCTCATAAATAAATTGCTAGAACTACTTGCAAAACTGAATGCATGTTGCCTAATAAGTTTGCATGTGTAAAATGTGATTTATTATAGACACAGTTCAAACAGACTCTGTGAAAATTTTGCCTTATGACTACTATTAATATCAAAAAATAATTCATAAGCATTTAATAGTAGAACAGTTTATTAATTCATTCACCCAGGTTGGGCTGTTTCCTTCCACTTTGCTCCGCTTGGATATTTGTGTAAGATTAAAAAAAATTAGAAAACTAATAGAAGATAATGGAAGATTATAGAAAATGTTCTTCCCTTTGTGTGAGCATAAAGTTATATCAATCATTGTAATAGTTTTATGAAGTTGTATAACAGTTCTTTTGTTCATTCAACAAAATTTTTGAATGCAAAAATTAATTTTCTGAGGAGAAAGTTTACCCAAAAGGTGTGCCCCACCTCCTTCCCACTCCTCTCTTCTTTCCCCCCACCCAGTATAGAATGATGTTTGTCTATCCCAACATTTTTAAGATTAAACTGATTACTTACAAGTTTTTTAAAAGTTTACTTTTAGAGGTGCCAAATGTTTCTAATTTATCTCTGCAACAAATAAAAGAAATAGTATGAAACTGCAGATTCAGATAGTCTAGAGACTCTTTTTAAGAGTTCATTTTACCTGATCTGGGTTTCTGGAAAGGTTCTGCTTTTCAGAACAGCTCTTCTTTAAGCACTCAGCAACTTTCAGATGTCTTGTGCTGAGGAGTCAAAGGTCACATGCCACTTCAAAAATACAGGCCAGGACCTGATTATGGAAAAGTTTCTCTCCAAAAAATGTAGAGATTCAGAGGTAATAACATTCTAGTTATGGTTGCAGTAATTTTTATTAACTTTATTCTTTTATATTGTAAGAAATATTAACGTAAAAACGATGTAGCAACAATTCTTTTTAGCATTCTGGTTTTAACTTTGAATATTATTTACATAATTTCATGTTTTTAATTTCAGATGACCAACAAATCTGTATAAAGTGCATTCAGAACTATTATATGTAAGTATAGCTGTATAGCACTTCATGCCTTGTCATTTTTCTAAGAAAAAATGTGTGCTTCACTATATTGATCTGTGTGTTATTCCATTCCTTTTAAGCATTGCTTACCTGAGAACAGTAACTTTAGAGAAAGGTTTGGGAAATGGTGAAAAACTAGCAAATGAGTCACCATCAAAACATTTTAGACCTTATGGATTGACATGATCTTTGTGTATATGAAGAAAGGAGTACGGAACAGAAAGGGTCTAAAAGTTGAACAGTGCCTCTGGATTTGGAATTAGTATGCTCTTAGTATATTTTGTCCAGTTCTGGCATTTGCAGATCAGCAGGCATGCCTAAAAGTGCAAGGAAGTTAAGCAAAGGAAACAAAACACATAGATTAATAAAAGCTTAACTTAAACTGACAGAAAAGAAGAACTCTACTGCTTTTCAAGGGAACAGTTAAGGGATCTCTGTAAAAATTACTACGACAAAAGAAAATGTTGATAAAATGTTATTCAGTCCAGCTATATATTTTGACAAGTGATCAGCTCTATACAACCAAAATAAAGTCATTTCTAATTAAGTATGAATTCATTTTTGTGCATATGTTTAAAACAGAAAATCAAGTTATTTATACTTAAGAACCCTGAGATTAGACAACATGACTTTTTAATATTTTCCAGTTGAATAAGTAACAGAACCACAAATACACTTTGAATCCATCATTAGAAGAATAATTTCTATTCAGTGGGATAAGAATTGAGCTTTACCAGTACCATACCTACCAATATACATAAAACCCATTAATCTCAAAAGAAACTTGCCAATGATGTTTTACTTTATCTTACAGGTATAAGCAGCAGTGCTATAAGTACTGCCCAGAGAATACCTACGAAGATGAAAGTTCTTTGCAGTGTAGAGAGTGTCCTAGTAACTGTGATAGCTGTGACAAGGAGAAGTGTGACTCGTGTAAGGAAGGCTTTTATCTCTCAGGTAAGCAAAGTACCAAGTATGGTATATAAAGTAATTTTAGACTTTTTTATTAGAGAAAGAATATGGACCCAACTGGTCAAATTAACAAATCTTTTCTATGGCAGATAGTGGAGGCTGAGGGGGAGTTAACACTTTGCAGAATCAGGTCCTTAGCGTTAACATAAGGTGGTTATGTTAGCCAATAGTGCCAATTGGTTCAAAAGTTCCATACACAAATCACAAACTCTTTTCTTTTTTCCAGTTTTGTTTTTAAGGCATTTCCACTCTTTTGGGCAAGTGTAAAAAATACTGTGTTTGATTCAGACTTTGGTAAAATAGGGGGGTTTAATTCACAGAAAGACATGGAAACATTTCCTTACTATTTGCAAGTCTAGTTTGACTTTCAGATCCACACTAAGTAAAAAGACTTAAATGCTCTGAAATGAGCTCAGTAAAAATCACTAAATTCCACATCAGATTCACAGAATATAAGGAATCTCTTAGCTATGTTAGAAAGCCATAAATAAGGTAGATCTTGTTCAGATATGGTGCCAAATATGAATCACAGGAAATGGGGTACATTGCCTGCACAAGGGGCCAGTAGCAAAGCAAAAAAGCATCACATTAATGGAAAACTTTGTGATCACAACCTGAGGTGATCTGCTGGTCTACATTTTTTTAACTGAAATTGGAGGAAGCTCAAGAAGCTATCAGGGTACCAACACTTCTAGGGGATTTCCTGCAGTACGCCAACTCTTATATTGCATCACATTTACCTAATTTTAGCTTTACACTCACCAGAAACTAAAGATCCATTCAGTCCTCAAAATTTGCATAGATCTAACAATCTTAGGGAATTCTGGACTTAGATTTTTATATTGGACCAGTATAAAAGTTGGGACTCAACCGTAAAATTTGTATGCAGATTTGGATTTTCCTAATACTTCTACATGCCAGTACTTAGGGTATGGATGAAAACCCATGTAGATATAAATTTAAGTGGAGATTGGTTTGAAGTTTTTGCTGTTTGCCCAAACTGAGCTGCACTTAAGTTTCAGGGTAAAAAAAAAATTAGTTTATATAGGTACAAAAAGTTTCATGCGTTCTTATATGCTGGACTTTTTTTTCACTCATTTCTTACTGGAGGCAAAGATATGCTGTAGGTAGGGTATCTCCTTGTCAGGACAAACAGGGGTCAGTAGACACCATGATGCCAGGCTCTGCTTCTGTTGCAGGCATCACATGTGTGAGTGAGTGTGGGGATGGCTTTTTCCCTGATGACATCTCTAGAGAATGCGAACCTTGCCACAGGAGCTGTGCAACATGTGTCGGATACAGCTATGAGAACTGTACCGGGTGCAGGAACAGTTTCCAGCTATCTCATGGACGGTGTCTGAATCCAAGAAATTTTCCACCCGATGGAAAGTTCTGGAATGGTAAGTTGCAACAAATCCTTGAATCTTTTTTGATTCTATGAAGACTACTAGAAGTTGTAGAAAGAGGATATCAAGATCTTACAGCTTGAGTGAAACTGCACTTTTGTCACACTCATTGTGATTTTTAAAATGTATTGACCAAAAACACTGGTTTCACAGAGTGAAATTCAACTTCCTACAAATAGCCTAACATTTTAATACAATGTAGGTGTTTCTTATATGGGAGTTATTACACCTGGATAGATAAAAGATAAAAAAAAAAAAAAAGATTAAAAAGATAAAATATAGATAACAGATAATAGATTAAGGTACTGGGAGTTCCTTATCTGAAGTACTGGGAGCCTTACAGTCTATGTTTTAAACCAGATTTGTGGCTATTGATTCCCTAAACATAGGTGAATATAAGTTGTAGTAAATGGAAACGAATAAAAAGTGTATGTGTGTACTCTGTGTTCAAAAGCAAACTCTCTCTTCTCCACTCCCCCACAGGGTAGGCACTGTCCTACACTGTAGCATTGTCCAAACACAGGAGGTAAAGCTACATTCTGTACTTCTTTTCTTACCTTGGCTATTTCCACAACCTGCACAAAATCAGTTATTACTTGATTCCCTCACTCATGGGAAAAACAATTATATGTTTAAAAAAAAAAAAAAAAAGAAAAAAAAGAGTTGGAAAGAAAATGTTTTTAAAACTGAAAGCTCCTGAAAGGAATGACCTGTCCTTATGTTTTTAATTATTTTCCTTCACAAGCATCTTCAAATGGATCCCCGTACTGTCACAAGTTTCTTGTTAAGGAAGTCTTAAATGAAAAGTGCATAGTAAAATATTTGTCATTCCCATTATGTCATTTATATGAACTACAACTGGATAGGTTATGTTACTAAATTAAGTAGTGCTAATGGTGAGTTTATCACCCTGCACACAAATTAAAGCTGATTTGCTATGAATATTCATTCTTTTTCAATAAAACCTCTGGAGCACGCAGAATCTTGATAGGTAGGATTCCGAGTGGCACTTTTTAATTGTATCAACACCATACTCTCCGACAAAGGGTAAAATTTCACCTAGAGTTTCAATAGTTGCTCTGTTGATCATTGTAAACAAAGAGAAAAGTCAGTGTCATTAAATCTTTTCATTCTCTTTATAGTTGTAAAGCATCAGCTGGAATAACACATTCAGTTTTAGGCACAGTGTTTGACGAAAGAGGTGGGCCTTTCAGAGAGGAAACAGTGAGAATTGCCAGAAATCTAGGGGAAGATTATATACAATGAAAGGTTGAGATAAATGAGGCGATTGGAACTAAATGAGAAAGCTAAGGGGAACACAATCACAAAGATGAATGAAATAGATTGGGTCTCTGTAAGTGTGTTACACAGGATTTAAAATGCAGAAGAGGAGTTTTAGATTTGACATCAGAACAAAAGGGGACTTTCAAATGAAATAGTGAAATAATAGTAGAATATGTGAGGTGGTTTGGGGATTTCCATCTCTAGCAGTCTTTAAGAACACATGAAAACCATCAGATAGAGTTGTTTACTGAGTGGAAGCAAGAAACAAGATAACTTAAGGGCCCTTCCAGCTATATTTTCTATCAAATACAAATTTTATTCTGATTCTTATGTCTTTATTTAACTCAAACACATCAAAGAATTACTATGCTTGGATCTATATGACCTTGCATTAAAAATTAAAATATACCAACAAACATTTTCAGAAAAAATAATGACCACTTCTATTCATTGCCTATATCTGAAGAAATGTTGCATCAAAAGGAATAACATTTCTTCACTTCAGAAAAAGATCAGAGATACCTAAAAAGAGGAAATATTAATAGGCAGTTAGTGTCCTCCTTGCATTTCCTTGTGTTTCATTCATATGGGTAGTAAGTATCTTTTTCAATTTCACTCTATCTCAGTGCCATGGAAAGAGCAGATCTGTAGTTTGGTCTGACCATTGGTGGTCAGGTGACCACCATTGGTGACCATTGGGGCCCAGGGAACCTAGATGGAAGCACTTCACTTTCTCTTGAGTGGACTTGCTGGGATTCCCACAGTGTGGCAGCAGCTGTGCCATGTAACTGCTTGAGAAAGTAATGTTGAACTTGGTGATATCTTGAGCCTTTTTTCACTAGGGCTGGCTTCCAAATAATAGTAACCTTCAAGTCAAAATACTAATGAAGTTGTCACTACCTTTATTGAAGTTACACTCTGAATAACTACACTTATCAACAGTTTGTGAAGTTTCTCACTCAGATGCTGCAGGATCATCTAGTTCTTATAACAGTAATTTTCATTTGCTTATTAACAACATAATCTAACTGTTTGTGGTTTTTCTGGCTAGAATATCACTCTCTCAAGCATTTCTTTTGATGTTGTATTCCACAGGCAGATATCAGCTGAGTCCAGGTTTCCAACTGTGTCATCTAGATTTGAAATTCTCATTCCATGCTGAAGATCCTTAACAAAAAATAAAGGATTAATGCAGAAACAAACCACATTTACCTCCAGCAGTACATCACACCAATAGGGTAGTTCCTAGTTAGAGACTGCAGAACATTTCACACCTTGATAACATTTTGAAATACGTGGATAATTTAAAAAAACAGAATCAAAAACCCAAAACAAACAAAAAAATACCCCCAAAACACACTACATGATCTAATTATTTTCTTCATATTTTCCTGTCAAAAGCTTCTGAAAATCAATAAGTTTAGTAGAGACAGTCACTGTCTCATTGTTTTGTTCAAGAATGCTGTGGGACTGGTACAGGAATAGACAAAGTGAAAACCTATCTGTGATGCCATCAATGACAATTCTGGCTGGCGTACCTGTACAGAAAAACTCCCTGGGCCTGGAACAGTAATTTCTCTTGAATCTTCTTAAAGATTTATGTAGGGAGTCCTCTTTTCCATGATTTAATTTAGAGAAGATCATGGGGACAGACTAAATACTTTTTGTATCATATCTGAGTGCGAAGTCATGGCATCTTTCCAAGTTTTTTGCTGCTTCCTCTGTATAGATCTCAAAATATTTTATCCCAGTTTACTTTTTTTGTTCTTTAGCTTATTTTAAAGCTACTTTGATTTTCTCCAGGGCTATTTCTACTTAGCGAAATAAAAGGATCTTGTATATCATCTGTTGTTTAAGGGTAGCCTGTCATGCAGCAAGGGCATGGTTCAAGAAGCTTGTCCATTCTTCAGGGGATATTAGAATAATTTCATGTCTGTTCATCAGCTCAGTCTGGGCAAGACTGTGGCTGGATTTGGCTTTTGCCTCTCATCTTTTATGCCTGTTTATCAATGCATGTTTCTTCTGCTGGGTGCTCAGTGTTCTCAACATATTTACAGTGATGCAGCAACATGGCAGAGCTGCCTCTGTCTGAGTGAAAGAACCTAATTAAACAATATAGGCCAGATAATTATTAGTTCTCCCACTTTGGGGGACTGAGCTGGGTGTGTGGGCCAAGTATGAAATAAACAACCTCACCCATGTCATGGGAATGAAGATGAGATCGCATCAAGCTCATTCTCAGCACATGCCCTGTCCCAGACAGTGCAAGACAACACAACAAGGAATATAGCCAAAATTTCCAAATCCAGTAGTTTACATCAGCTTTTACTACATTAGTCTTCTATTTATTCTTTTTCGTTAGAAATGTTACTAACAGAGAGTGGAGGTATTAGACCTTGAACTGTATTTACAAATAAAGAAGCCATTTCTCTTTGGCTTTTCTAGCCACATGGATTCGTTGTGGTTTTAGTGATTGTGCTGATGTACCATACGGGACAAAGTGAGTTTTGGGGAACAAAGACTGTTGTTTTGTTTGGTTCCAAAGCTAACATAAATTAGAGGGCAGCACATCAGAGCCTGCCATGGAGAAACCAACATACAGTCTGACTTCGCAATTTGATAGACTGGTCCATCTAGGTAAGGATTAAAACCTTCGTAAATGTGGAATACGCCTTTTTTTTCCCCATGTGTAAGCTTTCACTTCTATTTTTTATGCAAGGATAAATGACAGACCACTCATGAATTTTTATGAGCACACTCTCCAACAACCAAAACATTATATAAAAAACCAGCTTTCTAAAATTATATTTACTTTGGGGGTATACTCTGCCGGGCAAGCAGTTCAACTCATATCAGGAATCATTAATAAGTCATATCCAGGTCTGAAATACGAAACAGACCAGGTCTGTTATCCAGGCTTTTAAAAAGACAGGGCAAGCCAAGTAAGGGGAAGGAAAAAAAAAACAAAAACAAAAACCTAAAAAAATAGAGCAATCAAGCTCTGTGTTTCTAGCGTGAAACATCTGTATTTTATCTCATGTACCAGATGATGAAATGACTTTGGAAGCCAGGAGACACACTAGTGTAAGCTTGATTCACCAAGTGAATACACACACCCTTTCAACTAGATTAGATGTTTTGCAAGTTATAGTCAGGTCTTCATTTTGCCTGTTGTTCACTGTAAATACTGCACCCTAAAAACCCATTCATTCCCCAGTTACACAGTTTAGTCTACCACATTCTTCTGAAAAGTTCCAAAGGAAAACAATTGGTGTGGAATGAGGTCTGTTTCTGATGCAAACTCAAAATGGAATAAGTGCTTCTCTACATGCAGATAATATATACTGTAGTAAATTACACAGTTAATAGCAGCTGGCTCTGTTTACTATTACATACCACCCCCAAAAATAAAAGCAACCTCCCACAAGCAGCCATTGAACAACTCCATCCATCATGCATATTTTGTTTTTCCTAAACATAGTGTAAAAGAAAAAGTAAAAAAATATTGAGTGAAAATTCAGAAAATTTTTCTGAGAGAAAACAATAATTCAGGCTTTAAAAATATTATTTAAAAGGACCTTAATGCAGCTATGCAGATACATATAGAAAGGTGTCAGTCTATGGGAAAAGAAAAAAGAAGAAGGAATGGAGCAGGCAAAACATTAGAGAAGCAGAGAAATCAGCAGCAGGAAAAAGGGTCATAGTCCTCCAAATGTGAAAATGTTAGGAAATATAGAGAGCAGAACTAGAGCATCAAGGGAACAGTTAAGGAGACCTTCTTAAGGTCCTTTCATCCATATGTGAAATTTCAGGCTGCTACAGGCAAGCAAAAATGATTAATTATCCCATATGTTCTTAGGCGTGTGCCAATTTCATATTCTAGCTGTTTGTAAAGTAATACTATGGTTGTTACAAGATAACTAGATTGGGAATTAATGGTTATTGAGGAGTGTGATTTACTTCTCAGTACTCATTTAGTTTTCTTAAATTTACAGTTCACATAAGTCTTCAAAATGAGATAGGTCTAGTATTTTATTACATGTGTATATTGTTTTCATTATGTTTTACCATGTCTGTGTAATTGTAATTACCTCATGGAGATACGTAATCTGGATTTTTGTTTTTATTCATGACTCTATCAGTTTTGCAAGGCCAGTGGCATGCACAGAATGAAATTTTTAAAAATCTAAGTAGCATCTTAACTAGATCACATTCAAATCACATCTCACTATAAAGTGTAAAAGCTAGATAGGTCACCTTCTAAAAGGAATATATTTGCAGTTACAAACAGCCATGGCACTTCATTTCCTTCTGCATTCCTCACTGCAGCAATTGTGTCATGATCTGACAATAAAATATGCTGTAAAAATACTCTCCTTTTAAAAGTCAACATCTAGAGGCAAATGTACACAGGGAGCTGCTTTGATAGTTTCTTAAAAATACAAGTTTTTAAATCCCCCTTTTGTTCGTTGGAGAGCATTAATAAATAAGATTTGAAATGAAGAAAATAAACCACCTTTTTTTCAGTCTGAGCACTTATTGCTTGCTCTACCAGATGTAAAGATCTATTGTCCATAAGGAGCAGGTAGCGAGAGCAAAATGGACAGTACAAAATATAATAGTACATATATAGTGTAGTATAGTATATAGTGTAGTATACCAGTAAGAAGTCTTACAGTACAGTTGTGAGTTTAAATTAAATGAAAGAACTACCATAAGGTACTTAAAATGCTATTGTATTTAAAAGTGTGTTTCTTTAGACATGACCATATCTCTGCTCATATGTCCTCAGGTTTGTGGAGGGTTTGTGTTGAGTTTCTTTAAAAAACTTTACTTTTTCCAGAACAAATGGTGAGCATGTGAAGAGGACCACACTCTTTTCTGCATGGGCTTACATTTTGAATATGAATATTTTTGAGGAGTTATTTAGTCTTTCTCTAAAATCATATTGAAAACAATCTGGGAGTTCAAAGTAAGATCACTTAACCAATAAAAAAGGAAACGTGGATACTGTGTTGAATGGAGCTAAAATTGCACTATTTTTTTTCCTGAATCCAGTTTGGGGTTACAGTTAAAGTCTAACAACATCAGGTTTCAAGAAACTCTGCCACTCATGTTGTACAAGCCCAAACATCAGTAGATAAGGGACGAACTGTGGATGTGATCTATCTGTAAGGCCTTTGACATGGTCTCCCACAACATCCTGCTTGACAAATTGGAGGGATATGGGTTTGACGGGTGGACTGTTCAGTGAATAAAGAGCTGGCTGGATGGTCGCATCCAGAGGGTGGTGCTCAATGGCCTGAAGTCCATCTGGAGAGCAGTCACAAGTGGTGTTCCTCAAGGATCTGTGCTGGGACCAATACTGTGTAACATTTTTATCAATGATGTAGGCAGAGGGATCGAGTACACCATTAGCAAGTTTGCAGATGAGACCAGACTCTGTGGTGTTGTTGATATACCAGAGGAACGGGATGCCATCCAGAGGGACCTGGTCAGGCTGGAGAGGTGGGCCCAGATGAACCTCATGAGGTTCAACAAGAGCAAGTGCAGGGTTCTTCACCTGGGCCAGAACAATCCTCACCATCAATACAGACTGGGGGATGAGGTATTAGAAAGCAGCACTGAGGAAGGGACTTGGGGGTGCTGATGGACGAGGGGCTAGACATGAGCAAACAGTGCGCACTTGCAGCCCAGAAGGCCAATCGCATCCTGGGCTGCATCAAAAGGTGTGTTGCCAGCAGATCCAGAAAGGTGATTCTGCCACTTTACTCTGCTCTGGTGAGACCCCA
>VZRU01017416.1:76143-89806 GCA_013398155.1 Pedionomus torquatus
TAAAGATTTCACATTGCTTTACCTGTTCCTGTTTATTTTTGGAGATTCCTACTGGTTTGATTGCATTCCTGACCTAGTGTATCCATGCCTAAACATTTGCATACACATTTACACCAATGTGAAATAGAGAATGTTTCTTTCCTAGTTTGGTTGAGCTTTACGCCACTTTACCATTTTCGCAAATGAATACTCATGGTAAAGGATGAAATCTCTGTAATGAAACATAATAGGAAAGCCTTGGATATCCTTGTGAGTCTGAATGCCCCCATGAAAAACTCTGGGACAATTAATGTTGAGCAAGCCATTCCAGAAACATAAATATGGATGAAAAAAAAAAAAAAACAACAAATAAACAAACAAAAATAACCTACAAAGCTATTAAACCAAGTACTCATAATAGAATTAGCAGCTGAATCCCAGCTCTATGAAAAGACAAACATTCAGGCCCGTATATTCCAGACAGACTCACATTTTAGTAATAAACCAAACAAAATATCAGATGTGGACATCCCTGAATTCATAGGAAGTTCATAATGCAGATATAATATCTCAGCAGAAGTCCACCTATACTCAGTGGCAGCACGGTTTGGTTATTATCAAACAAAGCTGAACATGCAACACAGAAGATGCTATGTGAGGGCTGGGCCATTATAGGCAGTTTGGAAGGGACAGAGTTGAAAAATAAAGAACTGCCTTCCCAAGCTGTCCTCTTACCTCCTGTTATGACAGACACTGCAGGATTTATGGTTTCCTGGGATTTCTTCACCCTCTCTCTTAGAGAGATCAGAATTTGCTGCCCTTTTGCTTACCTGTTGCTTGCTATCCTCTGCAGAGTGCATGGACGACTTCTTCCTGCACGAGGGGCAGTGTGTTCAGGACTGCCCTTCTCACTTCTATGCTGAAGACAAGCACTGCTTTCCCTGCCATGCAGACTGCAAGGATTGTGACGGGCCAGACTCGGACGACTGCACAGAGTGCAACATCAACGACTTTGTCCTCTATGGTGGCATGTGTTTTGAAGAGTGTCCTGAAGGGACTTACTATGAAAAAGCCACTAAAGACTGTCAAGGTTGGCAGCTCTTGTTTTCCCCAGAATGACACTGAAATACAAGTGGGTCTCATTAAAGACTATCTTCAAAAAGCCTGCATGTACCAGCTAATGCTGCTGTCAGTGCCCTGGAAACAGAAGAGATAGCTAATGCAGAAAAATAACAAGGCAGAGCTTAGAACAGCAGACATTGGAGAAAACTAAGAGGGAGGTAGGAAAGCTAGATATATTTAATATTATGGGCAACCACTCTGGGAAAGTGTTGCTGGAGACAGTATATTGAGAACAACTGCTCAGCAAAAGTAGTTCCAGTGCAGAAGGAAATCTAAGGATTATGCATCAACCTGCTTTCAGACTGAAAATAGTAAAATGTCTGACTGTGTAGAAGCAGTGCTATCATTCTGTTTCCAACAGCCTCTCATCCTGAGACAATGGCTGCTCCTTCCAAAATTAAAGCTGAAATAATTATCTCAAATGCAACAAGAAATGGTGACATTCCTACTGTTGGTCTATTTCAGCATGCAATAGGACGTGCCGGACTTGTTCTTCTTCCGCTGTCTGCCTTACTTGCAGAAATGGCCTGATGCTGAACTATGACGGGCACTGTGTGGCATCTGGATACTGCTCTCACACTGAGTACTATGCTGAGAAAACTCAGACTTGCAACTCTTGTCATAAAAAATGCCTCCACTGCTCAGGACCCACTGAACACGAGTGTCTCAGCTGTGCAAATAACCACTATCTTTTCAGTAAGTGTCTTGCTCCCGCCTCTAGATTTTACCTTACACTGAAAGCACAAAATGGGCAAGCTTCTGTCACATTTGTGAAACCTCTGGGGCTGCTTCAGCCAATCTGAATATTGTAAACTTGACTGGACAAGTAGATAACTTGCGCAGAGGTAATTAATTCTGCAGGGTTACCTGGAAATATCAAATTAACCGTCAGATTCATCATATATACAGAATGCAATGAGGGAGGCTGATACCTGGAGTAAAACCTAAGGAAAATGGCCATGCAGACAGAAAGTTTCCTAATTACAGTTTCATCTTTTGTATATTCTGAAAGAAATGACAGGTGCTGTTTATTGTTATGTATTATGCATTTATATTTCCCAAAGATAAAATACTAACTGTTCTGAGGAGCCTGCTAGTGTACATAAAATGCAGAAATGAGGATTTATAATCTAACAAGACTTAGAAGAAACAAAAAATAATTACTATATCCCAACATTCTCTCTTCTTCTTCTGGTACATGCTCTAACAGAATCTCCTGTTAGAGAGTTTGTTCTAGCACAGCAGTTTGAGATGTTTTCTAGCAGCAAATACTGAACATAATGTATCATCCTGTGCTTTTTTTTGGTGCAGATTCAACCTGTGTTGAGACATGCCCAGACGGGTATTACGTTGACAGCGATGAGGGACAGTGTTCCCCGTGCCACAGCACCTGTTTCACTTGCACTGGAAAACACAGCTCACAGTGCCTCTCCTGCAAGCCAGGCTGGTACAGACAAGGAAAAGGATGTGTAAATCAGTGTCCAGTGGGGTAAGGTCCAAGATCTTTAGCTGGGAGCTACAACACTGAGAGAGCTTTGAGCATTTAGACCACTTTGCCCTATTCTACTTTGTAGGAGTTAAATAGAATTGAATATCAGGTGTCCCAGTTGTCCCAGTGTGTTGTCCCAGTACAGAGGCAGTGGGAAACCTCCCATCACAGTGGAAAACCAGGAAGTCGGTGCCCAAACTGAGACCCAAGATTCTTACATTCCAAGAACATTCTTAGGTTATGTTTATACAGCAGAATAAATGTACTAAGTTATCTGTTAGTCAACTTGAGCACAGGAAGCAGTGTAACTTCCTTCAAGCACACTTGCAGACTCCATTTAACCTGAAGTTTGGATGACGTTACTTTTGTTTTGCACTGAGTGAATGTTTCTAATGGATCATAATAAAACCAACCATTAAAACACCTTTCAGCTGAGGACTCAAAATTCTAGGCAGCACCCTCATTAATATGAGTCCATTTAATTTCAAAATGTGAATTCAGTGTACACTTTTAAATATGTCCCAGGTGCTCAAATTAGGGAAGTAGGCCTATGATTTCTTGTTCAGGTCCATTTCATTTTGTAGTACCATATGATCACACTGGCTGTTAAATTGAATTATCATCCCATTAAATTGCTAGTCACATCTCAACAAATCCACAGCGCAACAATTCTTTTTCTCTGACAACATAACTTAGTTGAACACTGTTCCTCTGCTGTTATCCTTTGGCTAAGCCTGTTTGTACACTGAAAGGAACTACAAAATTTTTGAATTTTCAATTTGTCAGCAGGTGATCGGGAGCAACGAAGATTTCAGTGCTTAACCAATACCTCCAGGATGTCTCTTGCAGAGTCAAAACAGAGTTGAGGTTTTCTGAGCCCTGCTTATTTATATACTTTGTGTCTGAATTCACCCTAGATTTTAGAAAGCTTTGCTTTATGTGTTCTTAATTAACAAGCTCTTGCTTTACAGATTTACAAAATCTTGCTTTGTAGCTGAATTCCAATGGCCAAGGGGAATTAACGGAAATTAATTATGTTTTAACTGAGATTGCAAAAGCTTACTGTGAGCACAGCACTATCTCTTTTATACATTTATGTAATCACAGTAAAAGCTAAGGGTGAAAAATGTTTTGGGTATCCTGTCACTGCTGAACTGCAGGCAAAGCCATGACCATGAATATCTGATCTGTTTTAGGTATTTTGCACAAAACTCCACTGGATCATGTGAGAGATGCCACAAGGGCTGTAAGGAGTGCATGGGGCCTCAACCCACAGACTGCCTTTTCTGTGATACACATTTCTACCTGCTGCCCTCCAAGAACAAATGTGTTACCTCTTGTCCCGAGTATTACTTTGAAAGCAAGGACAATAACATCTGTGAAAGATGCCACCCTTCCTGCCGAACTTGTAAAGGTAAAAACGTACACTCTGGTTTGACCAAAAAAAGGAGTGATCGAAATACCTGTCAGCTCTTTGACTTTGTTTGTGTTGGTTTTGGGGTTTTTTTGCTCTCTGCTCCAAGATTTGGAAACCCTTCTCAGAGAGATGTACCACGCACAGTGCTACCCACCCGCCCATGACCTAAGTGTCTGCAGTGGGTGATGCAGACATTCCTTGTGGGCTGCTGGGTGCTGGGGGTACCCTGGCCTGGGGTGACTTGTGCTGGTTGCCCCATGCCATCACCTTACTTTAAAGTATTGGCTGATCAAGATAAAAGTAAGAACATGAATTCCCGCCAACCTTCCCACTGGGCTGCCTCCAGCCACAGAGCACAAGCATAAAGGCAGCCGCTCACAGGGAGAGCTAGGAGTGAGTCACGGTGCCAAATCATTGAAGGGAAACAAACTGACAATGGTAATGAAGTTTCCATCAGCCAGGCCTTTCACAAAGAAAGATATTCACCAACTTTAAAAAAAAAGGGCTCTGTTGACATTATGGTTTGAGGAACCCACAACAATTTGTTGTCCAGATAATTATTCTATCATCTGATGACCCCTCCCAACCTGGGAAGGGAAATCAGGAAAAAAAAGAAACCCGAGGGCTGAGAGATGAACAGATTTAATAGAGTAGGAATAGATAGTTAACATTAATAAATGTAAAGAACCAATTCATACCAATACCAAAATAAGATCTACAAGGATCCTATTCAGACAAATCTATCTGTCTAGGAAGCTGTGCACTCCCAGCAGTGGATAACAAATGTCGGACACTGCAAGGGCTACTGCTTTGGGAGGAAGGGGTCCTGCATGTCCTCCTGGACACTGGGGTCTGACAGTGGGGAAAGAAGTTCTCAGGACCACAGACATTATAGGCAAGAGAGAACTTCTCAACAAACTTTCCAATAGATATTGAATGGGATGTTCAGGGTACGAAATAATCCTGTTGTCCATCTTTAGTCAAGTGCCCAGGTCTCATTCCTCCTCATCCCTGCATCTGACTAACTCAAAAACATTGAGGTCTTGAAACCCACATACCATACCTGGCTATGAAGTAAATATTTTCACAAATTCAGACACGGTAGTCTTCTAAATTTGCAGTTTTCCCAGGCATTAAAATTTAAATTAGCCTTGTGTTGCTCAAACCAGGACAGTTGGTTGGGGCTGGACCTCATTTCTCACACAAACACTGAAAAATGACTGAATAATATCTCACTTTTTGAGCTGTCCTACTATGTGTCACTCTGTGGAAGCCAAGGAACCTAAATTGATCCACACATCATTACAGTCTGCAAAAGGAAGACTAGAAAATCAACAGCTAACAACACTTAAGGTAACGAAAACCCATAAAACATCACTTTCAGGTGAAAAGTAAAGCAAAACAAAAAACAGTGATGTCTGCTGCTTTTAATAACTTAAGTATTTTTCAAAGTTAACTTTGGGAGACGATCTCTTTTGTTCTGTGACACACTTATGCATTCTGTTTCTCTTTTTTTCTAATTTATCCAATTCTGAAGCAAGCAGCATTAATCCACCTGGACCCATTTGGTGTTCTATTCTCTCTGAAGAGCATCATATAATAGCTAACAGGTGCCATTCTGTAGCTTAGAAGACACTCTATTCTAATACACATAATTTGTTTTGGATAGTGGATATACCAGATAGTATAGATGGCTAATTTCAGCAGAACATTTAAAATTGTGGAAACAACTCTTAGAGTAAAGACACCTTCAAGAACTATTAAAATATAATTGTCTAACAACATTATAACAAGTAACAGAAATTTTTTGGCTTGGATTTGTGAAAAAAGATAGCCATTTTAATTTACAGATTACTTCCATTGATTTTTGCTTTATTTGGGATTAGTGCCACAAGACATATTTTCTATCAGAATTACAGAGACACTAAGATGAAACACAAGCCAGTCCTTCTAAACTGCAAGCCTACGGGTGTTCTGAAATGGGTCTGCATCTCTCATGTATGAGCAAAGAAATGTGGTGACATGCTTAAGGGCAGGAAGGCAAACCCTGCACTAGCTGGAGAAATGACAAAGTAAATTTACTGAGTTAGAGAAGGTTGTTAACTTTACCTGTTTAACTGCTGCAAATGTGTCCAGAGAAGGGTAACCAAGCTGGTGAGGGGTCTGGAAAATAAGTCTTATGAGGAGAGGTTGAGAGAGATGGGGTTGTTCATCCTGGAGAAAAGAAGGCTGAGGGGAGACCTTATCACTGCTACCTGAAAGGAGATTGTAGAGAGTGGGGATTGGTCTCTTTTCCCAAGTCACAGGCAATAGGGCAAGAGGAAGCGGCCTCAAATTGTGCCAGGGGAAGTTCAGATTGGATATTAGGAAAAAAAATTATCCTGAAAGGATTATTAAGAATTTGAATGGCCTTCCCAGGGAACTGGTTGAGGCACTATCCCTGAAGGTATTTAAAAGACAGGTAAATATAGTGCTTGGAGACATGGTTTAATGATGGTTTTTATCGTAGTCAGATTGATGGTTGGACCAGATGATCTTAAAGGACCCCTCCAACCTGACAATTCTATGATTCTATGACAAACCCTTGAGTTCCATGTTTCACAGAAACACCATCTTTCCCCTAAGAGTCTCCAGTACACAAAATGCTTATGATGCTCTCTTTGCACCTAGTGAAGAATTTTTTTCACTATGCAACTGGAGAGTTTATTTTTATATTCATACATAAACCTACCTTAATTTATTATGTTTTTAAGTGAGTTAACTAGCAGGCCTAGTAAGTATTGGTTCTGTGAAGTCTCCTCGCATTTGTCCAAGGCTTACCACAATTTTATTTCAATGCACTGATATAATTCATTTCCTGAATGTGTCACAACTTCCCTGTACAACTGATTCCCATATCAGCTTTTCATGAATATCAAAACACATAAGAAATACAATTTGTGGGCTCATAAAACCTTAAGACTAGGACCAAGCTCTTTCTAACACCAACTTCCTCATGCTGGACTCATCACTGCTGATTCTTGCTGCTGACAACCTTTTCTTTGGTGGCAGCTGTCAGTATAATTTTTAAAGGAAGTTAGATGAAAATCTTCCTGTTGTAAAATTTTTGGTTTATTTGTCTTTCTAGGGAAGGGAGCATTCAGCTGCACATCTTGTGTTTGGAGCTACAGTTTATCAGGCGGAATGTGCAATTCAGACTGTTTTGTAGGTGAATACAAAGTTCAGGATCCTCCAGGACAAGAGGTACCTATTCATAAGCATTTTCTCCTTGATTTGTACACTGAACTTTAACTCTGAACACAATACAAACAATGCAGAATGCTCTTCTCTGAGTTTTCAAGGCCACTTATCTTTAAATATGCTTCCTTTTTCTTTCTCTTGGCAAAGGAAGCATTGTCTCCTTCTGGAGTTGTCAACAGTAATACCAAAGCTATGTGAACATAATCAGACATCTTAGTAATAAAGTTTTGGTTTGGTTTTTTTTTTTTTTTTCTTCTAGTTGTGGTTAAAGGGCTTCACTGAGGGGTTCAAATTAACAATTTATTTGGACTTGATTCACAGGTCCAACACGCCACTATTGCAGGTTCTATGGGTACAATGGTGAATACGCTATCGCAATTTCAAAACAATTTGCAAAATACACTATTGCAACCTACAAGTAATCTTGAAAAGTAACAATGAAAACCACAGGTGTGCTAGATATTAATATCTCAAAAGAGCACACCAAGCACGACCTTAATAGCATGCCATATACTGTATGCATGTTTCTTAATCACTTACCCTCTCTCTCAGGTGAGGTCACTCGATCCCTGGGAAGTTACGCTTTACAGCATTTTGGACAAGGTGGGGGATGAATCTCCTACAGGCCAGCTGTATCTTTGGAGGATTCCCCCTTTTTCTCCCCAGATCTTACAGTTTATATTTCCTGATTTGGCAGTGGGCAGGATTATGCCTGAGTGGATTACCCCATCTGGAATATTTACCTCTGGTAGTGGAGTGGTTCCTAAATTTCTGTTGCTAATTTTGTGATGTCTAGCACTCAAAGTCAGGGGAATAGTGGTGGGATGGGACTCGGGGGCATTTTGTTTGTTTCAGTTTTCGTNGGAATGTCAATTCCCTGCATCTCACCTATTGTGCTCTGAAACGGATCTGGCTGGGTGCTCCCACACAGGAGTATAACTGAAATTTCCCCACAGATTTCTGCTGCTTTTTCTGTAAGAAATCACATCACATTTCCTGATTGACAGCTCTGACAGTAGAAGTCTCTAGTGGAGAGACAGACTGAAGTTAACAGAGCTGTATATTTAGTAGTGTAGAACCACAATTAGGTTTAGGTTTGTGCCACAAGACTGAGCACTCCAGCTTCCACACTAAATGCTTGCCAAAGATATTTATTCAAGAGTACAGCAGCACGGCAAGACAGCTGGCCTGAGATGCTGTATACCCTGGAGCCTCTGGCCTGGAATATCCCCTTACGAGTGCTGCTCTGTGACTGTGAACCTGAGAAAACAGCCTAAGCAATGGGGACCATAGAGGTCTGCAGCTCTTTGCACGAGCTTTCACGAGGGAAACTGGACCTCCTGCTATGACCCTTCCATCTTGCCCTGGTTCTTCAATTCAGGACAAGCAGCTTTGCACATCTGACAGCAAGTTTGATGAAAGGTTATTGGAGTTTCCAGATCCTCACAGTGTTCTGGTCTCATGGCAGAAAAATAGCAATTTTTCCCAATAGACCAGGAACTGAGAACACTAGAAGCTCTGAACTACCTGAGCTCAGAGTGTTAGCATTCTGCAAAGTAGATGTGACAACAATGATCTCCAGTAGCCTTTGTACACAGAGACTCCCAGGAGCCTGTCTGGATTTTGAGAAGTGTGTTTGAATCGAAGCTGTTTCTTTAAAACAGAACTAACACAATCTAATAAAAACCTGTTTTGCTAGAAAATTCCCAGGCAGATTTATTCCTTGTATCTTCTTCTTCTCAAGTTAGGAAGTTAATTCATTCTCTTATCTGCCTTTTTTTTTTTTTCCCAGAATATTTTGTGTTTCATGGTGCTCTTTCCAAATCACTTACTTTTAATTACTCTCTTGAAAACACTTCTTGAAGGCCACTTTACTATCATTACTTCAAATATCCATAGCTCTCCTAGCATGGGTCTAGCAAAACAATAACACAGTTTCTGGCCAAACAACTTACAGTCTGAATTAATCCTAGCTTGCTATCTGGCTAAGTGAGATTTCTAAATTTCTACACCACTTTCCCCCCTCTCCCTACAAGTACACCACTGAGAACCCAGGAAATACAAACCAAATTTTAGTTTATCTGCTCCTTATGGTATTTTGCCACAGAGATGACCACACAGAGAGTGAATGACAGGGGAGAACTGACAGGTCAGGTCCAAAGAATCCCAAATGAAAGGTGCTTGTGTTCTGTGTCTGAAGGAGGGTGAAACCAAATGTGAGAGATGCGACAGCTCATGCACCGAGTGCAAGGGACCTGGTCCTCTCAACTGCACGATCTGTCCAGCCACCATGCAGCTCTACCTGGACGAAAGCCGCTGCCTGCCCTGCTGCAGTGATTCTAACCTGGCAGTCACCCCAGAGTGCTGTGACTGCAGTGAAACACAAGGTAGGACCGTGCTGAAGGGCTTTATGACTGACTAGGCTGACATTTAAAAAGCAAACAGAGAATGGAGTAAAAGCATGCTGCTGAGCTGCAGGCACAGGTGTGTTTCTACTGTTCCATCACCAGAATAGGAAGGGCTTTCCACAAATTACAGCAATTGCAACTTGTGTGGCACCTTCTTTCACTTACAGCTGTTGTGTTAACTGGCCAGGCACTTCATAAACTAGATGTCTGGAAAGTGTTTGCTTCAATGGAGAGCCAGCTGAATCACTGCCTTTTAAACTCATCATCTTTTGTATGCCTGTTAGCTTTGTTATTTCTTTCTGGTTATTGTGAATCTATTGAAGCAACACAGCTATCCTAGCAACCTTGCTAACATCCTTGTAGCACCACAGCTACAAGAACACTCTTGTGATACTGTAAGCGTACTGTATTTAGTTGAGTGCACGTAAAAATGCAAACCTCAACATTGCCCAGAGAGGTGGTGGAGGCTCTGTCTCTGGAGACATTCAGAACCCACCTGGACACATTCCTGTGTAACCTGCTCTAGGTGGACCTGCTTTGGCAGGGGGGTTGGGACTAGGTGATCTCCAGAGGTCCCTTCCAACCCCATATCATTCTGTGATTGTGCTGGGTTTTCTGGGACAAATTCCTACCCACCATACTCATGCTCATTTAGTTCTGTGGGGTTTTTTTAACTGCTGTTGTAGATGACTGCATATTACGGACCACTCTACCAACCAAGAGCAAAAGCAAAACTACCTTCTTTGTTATTACCTGCATTTTGCTGATCCTCGTCATTGGAGCCATTGTATTCATCTGGAGAAAATCACGAGCCAAAACCCAGGCTGTCAATAAAGGTGGGTATGAGAAGCTGAAAAATGACTCCAAAGCATTTCCTTCATACCTGAGCAACTACCATGACAGTCCCAGCTACCAGGAAGATCAAGTAATTGAGTATAGAGATCGAGATATTGAAGATGATGATGAAGAAGATGACATTGTTTATATGGGCCAGGACGGCACAGTCTATCGCAAATTTAGATATGGACTTTTAGAAGATGATGAGGAAGATGAGCTTGAATACGACGATGAAAGTTACTCATTTAGATAACTCTTTACTAATTTATTAATTTCCCGCTTTGTTGCTTTTTCTTATAAAAGTACAGTAATTTAGTTAAGTACATCTAGTTGCTTCTTAGCATGCTGAGCTCAAGATTTTAGCTAACAGTTGTCGTGAGAGCAGAATGATTTCTTCAAACATTTTTTCCTCAAGCTTTACATAAATCCTTGCTAGACTTTTAAGTAGCACTCCAGATGTAGGCTGCCTAAGAGATTATGTTTCTGTGCATTTGTGTGGAAGGTAAATCCTTTCCCTGTATGTATTTGTGTGTATTACAAATAATACAAACTCTTACTTCCAACCATGCATACACAGCTATTGACAACCTTGCCAATCACTACTAGAAATGTGCAGATACAAGCAAAATGGGCATATTTATCTACTTGATAAATGCCATGGGGATAAAGTGGCAGCAGTTTACTACACTGTGATCAGTTACTCAGCAGCTCATAACAGAATAGGCACATTTTCTGACTTTACCTGGATTTTCTTCATTGCTATTACCTGATGCACCTGTGTTCCTCAAAGCCAACACATTCCTCCTTGTAATCTTATAGCATACTTCCCAGTGAAATTGTGCATCTATGACATGATGTTTTACGATTTCTGATTGTGACTCTGCTCCACGTAACTATATTGTATTCATGGTTTGTATGAAACATAAGTAAAATATTTCACATATCAACCTGTGATTAGTCCTTACTGTGGTGTTTGTCAAGCAACCTTTAATCGCACATACAAACTTCTGGGTTTGCAGCAAAGGGAAGCATGGTCTGTAAGCATGCTAACAAAAAAAGTTGCTATTTGTGTTTTTAACTACTTCTCAGTGATTTAAACACAGAACATTTACTCAAGCAGCTTTTCCATTTCTATCGTGAATGGCTTGGGATAATCAGACAATAGCAAAGGAAACAATTAGCACTTACTTGGTAATGTAACTTACAGAAACACAGCAGTGTGATTTTTTTATTATTATTATTACAGAAACATAACTTATCATACTAAAGAAAAGGATGCTCTTCAGTGCCCTCTGTTGTGAAAGAATAAATCCTTCACACAAAACTGTCTTGAAAATACTGTTATTTGTCAAGTTTCATTCACTCTCAGTGTTCCTTTAGATTTCCAGTAAGAACCCGCTCTAGAAGTATAAATGAATTGGTTAAATTTAGTGTCTGCAAAGGAATTGTGTGAAAATACCCAATTTATATGGCTCAGTGCCATAGTGGAATTTTTTGTATGTTTGGGCATGCCATTTCAAGCAAATTTTGAGCTATCAGCTGAATATTCTTTCGCTTCTGATTATTCCTGCTCTGCCATAAGAAAACTTTGCTTCTGGATGTCAAAAGAAAGGGACTTCCTCATACTGTTAAAGCTGCACAGGCAGAACTCAGACACCATTTGATAGGAGAGAAGCAGCACCGGTAAGTTCCCTCCACACACCAAAAAAAACCCAGCACTTTTTGGGAGGAGCTCAAAAAACTGCTCAAGTGATAAGCTTGTTCTTAAGAGGTGGCAGGATGCGTGCGTGATTTTTACACTGCAGGGGTAAAGTGACAAAGAAGCATGTCTTACAGAACAGCAGATAATTGCCTTGAAGGTAGACCAGTCTTTTTCGGAGAGCAGTGAGTAACTGATGACTGAAGTTAAAAAGAAATGATATGAAGAGAATCGCATTCAAACTTCTTAATTTTATTTTTTTTAATGGAAGTTTCAAAATAGCAGCAAATAGAACAGAATAGACTTCAGCTTAGTGACCTGCAAAGCCATATGACTTTTACAGCTTTCACAATTAAAATTCCCTGCTAAGAGTCCACAGGGAGACCATGAAAAATAAGTTTAACAATTAATTGGCACAAGAGGAAATCATTTGTGAGTCACTCACAATTCTAACTAAATTTGACGGGAAACAGTACAATCAAGGGAACCAGTAATAAATGTACTGAGAACACAGCACACAAAGGAAATATGGCTTTTCCAGATTATTTTATGGACTTCTAATGTATAAGCCCATTACACTCTGTCCTGAAAAAAAAAAAAATAGAGAAATTAAAGTCGTTCAATTCCACAAATCTTTAGCTGTCACAAAGCCATCTTCTTTCTCCCTTGCCCTCCACTAACCACAGTGAGAAAGGTGTCCCAAAAGAAACATCTTTCAAAAACAAAGCTGCTATGGCACCTCTTCTATTCAACCATTCTCCAAGACCTTTTCTTTTAATTAGTCTCGCATTCTTGTTATCCTTGACAAGCTTATTTCACCCTCCAACTTCTCAAGCTTTTTTCCCCTCTCAAGTTACTTCCTTCCCCCTGCACCTTTCTTTGCTTACTCTCATTCATCCGTGGGGTTTCCAAAGCCCTTCAGTCTTCACCAATGACCTGTATTTTCCCAATCCTCCTCCCAGGGAACTCTCTCTCATTACCCTTTCAGTACGAAAGATCTTTCAAGAAGATCTCCTAGAAATCACATATCCTACAGTTTTACCAGCTGCTTAGCTCCTGTGTAATCCAGCAATTTGATTTCAAAGGGAAGTGTAGGCCATCAGTGTTCTTCAGCTTCTCTTTCTACAGAGTGTAGAGAAAAATTTTTCCTTCCTTAACTCTGCCCTGGTGTTTTGCTAGAAAGGAGGCAGAGGAAAGTAGAGTGTAGGAGTTATATTTCAAGTGTCTCAAGGCCCCAGATTCCTTCTACAAGCTATTCCCTGATCAGACTCCATTTTCACAGTATACTTCAGTCTTGCAGTTATAACGAGACCCAGAGGCAATTATTTTTTCTGGCTGTGGACTCAGACTGAAATTTCAAACCAAAGATAGGAATGAAAATAAGATAAACTTAATTGCATAGGTTAACACAGAGGCCGAGCCTTTCAAATGGGTAATTTGATGCACTTGGTTTTCTCGTGAAAAATAATGTA
>VZRU01017416.1:94689-106721 GCA_013398155.1 Pedionomus torquatus
CCCACCACACAAAGCAAAAAGAAAAACACACCAAAAAAAAACAAAAAAAAAACAAAAAAAAAAAACACACACAAAACAATTCACCCAACCCAACAATCTTAGGCACTACAGCATGTCCTGAAGTGCCACATTTACACATCTCAAATACCTCCAGGGTTGGTGACACTTCCACCTCCTTGGGCAGGCTGTTCCAGTAGCTGACCACCCTTTCAGTGAAGTAATTCTTCCTAATATCTAACCTGAACCTCCCCTGCCACAACTTCAAACCTGGTCCTGTCATTACTGACTTGGGAGAAGAGGCCAGCACCCTCCTCTCTACAACCTCCTTTCAGGTAGCTGTAGAGGACAAGAAGGTCTCCCCTCAGCCTCCTCCAAAATAAACATGCCCAGTTCCCTCAGCCTCTCCTCATATGACTAATTTTCTAGACCTCTCACCATGCTGCTTTAATAGAGCCAGCTGATTAAACACTCTTTTTTCTGTGTACCTGGTCCAGCTCGAATAAATGGAATTTGCATGAGTGCCATTCCAGATAGCAGATAAGCAGTGCAAATTCAGTCTCCACTACACAGCAGATAGCCCAAGCTCGTTTCATTATGTCAGTGGTATATATGCCAAGTAAGTCTTGGGGGTCTTACTCAGGACTGCTATAGCATATGTAACACAATTTGATATAAAACCACATAACAGTATCTTGAAAGGTCATCAAAATCCTTGCAGTGAATTTCCAACCATTTTCAATTCTTCCCACAAGGCACAGTTTGATATAACCAGTTATAAAAGTGCTGCTGGAGTTGCCTCTAATTCTGTTGAGTAGTTTTTTCCAACAAGAAGCAGCCTAAGGACCTGTGATGTGCTCCTGCATTCAAAGCCAGTGGCAGTCATGGTGGTAACAATGAGGAGCTGTCTTGAGAAACTGATTATGTGACACACCACGAAGTGCTAAACGCTATGAATTCACAAATCTGTGGGCCATAGTTACTTTATAGAATAAGGTAAAAATTACTTAAAAAAATATTCCACCTCAAATTGACCCTCTTTCAAATTCTTTTTTCTCTCATCCTACTTTCCCATCATCTGTTTAATGCTAGTATTTTAATTCGTTGCTTCAGCTTGAGCAACTTACTTACAGAAATGTTGTTTGCATAACTTCAGCTGAACAAAAAAGAATGGTGGTAATATATCTCCACAAACAGGGAAGTTAACTGAAATTGCAGGAGTGAGATAACTGAAAATAGGGGAAGTAACTGAACATGCAAAAGTTAGACAACTGAAAAACTGCAAAAATTAAACTTTTATGTAGTAGGCAGATCAAGAAGTCCATACCTTCCAAGCACCTCAGCCTGGGGAAAGAAAGAGGGTTACATGCAGCCAGGGAATTAGGATAAAATGGAGAGGCTCTGTCCTCCAGCAATTGAAAAGACCCCATAGGGATATGCCCCAGTGGACTCTCCCTTTATTTGAGTAAAGTTTCTGCAGGACTCCTCTGTGTCCTTTGTGAATGTCGACCTCTGGCTACAGGATTTTCTGCACATATAAAAGAAGGAAAAGTGGAAGAAAAAAATGTCCTATGCTACTAGTGCATACAGGCTTGTTTTGCTGCCTCACAGCATAGGGAGACAGATGTTAAAAAAGGCTTGTTTAATGAAATTTAGTAGTGGAAGTATCTTGAATATTAAGACCAAATACCAAAGTTGTTACATAGTTACCTAACTAATAATGGGCCATAACAGTAGACAAAGTAACCGTTAATTCCCGGAATTTTTAGTGTATTTCAGCTCTAGAACAACAAAAAAGATCATGAGGTGGATACAGTTATATTTTTCATAATACATTTCTTCCAGCTAATAATAAATTAGGCCTTAGCAGATGTGTGCTTGCCTGGTTCCATTCTTTTTTAAGTCCTCCCTGAATAATTTTTTACATTCTTGTGGCATCCACAAGATGGCACTGGATCTCTTTTTCAATATCTGCAGGTTTGGGCACAGGGTTTACTGTCTTATCTCAGTAATGGAAGAGATCTTCAGAAAGAGTAAGTCAGATAAATATTTGTCTAAAACTGACATGTTTAGAAATTTCACAGAAGTCTCACTGATGACTGATAGCTCATTCTGTGAAACAGTTGTTAATCCTTATTCTCAGTCATGACAGGCTAGAGAGTTCCATGGGGAAAATTATTCACCCTTGACATTAGACATGTTTTTCTTTTGTAATAAATTGTACTTAGTTCAGCTTGGAGGGAGGATTTTAAGGATTTTATGTAAGTAGAATTTAACTGCCTGTATTAAAATTTAGTCAACGCGTTTCTTCAAAAAGTATAGTTTCATTGTAGTCACAAATGTATGCCAGAAAAAGCAGTTTGGTAGCTCATAGCTGTGGTTAGAAAACTCAGGTACTGTGTCCCACAGCTGGAAAAGAATTTCTGCTCTGTGCTGATGCTACGCTTTTTATAACTGTCATTGTTAGGGAAAAGTCTTTAAGTATTTTTTTCCACTGTACATAATAGCCATACAATCCAAAAGAAAAGAGAGTAGGTGCTGTGTGTCATCCGTGTAGTTTTTCTTTTGTCCAGGAATAGCCTGTGTCAACCTTGACCTCTTCACTCTTCATAGAAAAGTGAAAAGTGAAAAGGCCTTGTTAATTTTCAAGGTCTGAGGGACAAAGTTTTTCTACCTATGCAGTACCATCAGAAAGAGAAGGTGAAAATGTTGGCCCTAGTGACTCACACTGCAGGCAGGAAGTAGCAAAGGAAATGGCTGCAATGTTTTCCCCACTTCCTTATGATTATTCATTAAGCTCATTCTCTTCCTACCTTCCCAGGGCTGTACCTCAACATGACAAGGAGACCTTGAGCAACAGAGGTTTGTTCCCACTTGTTACAGCCTTGTTCCCACACTAAGCAATGACTTACCGAAGACTGCTGAAAATTTTCTTACTGTTAAAAGATACCAGATGTTTACAACACTCCTGCCATCACCAAAATGTGATACTGTCTCCCAGGCACATGCCAGGCATGTCTGCATTTGTTACAGCACTACCATCTACTTATCCAATAGCATTGGGAGCCTTGCAGAAGACGCTGAGGAGTTTGTGACCTTGAGCAAACCATGTCTATTGCATCCTGTACTTAAAGCCCGTGTGTTCACATGAGTAGATGCCATACGGGAACCTGTGGGAGTGACCTGTGACGGCCCATGTTGTGCACGGATGATGTCCTGAAGGAGTTAATACTGTGACCTGTCAGGAGAAGATATATGTTCCTGTTCATCCCACAAAAGAATAGCATGGGAGGGAAAGCAGACTCTGCATTGTGTGCTACCAGGGAAATCCATCCAGAGGCCCTCTGATGCTCCACAAAACCAGAGCGCCCTTCATCTGAAGAGACATAAGATTTATTCACTATCTCTATTCCTCTTCTTATTGTATTTTATTAAAACCACTGTTTTATTAAGCCATTTGCTTAATCTTGCAGAGATTCAGAAACAGCCCTGTACTATTTCTCTTTCTTTCTCATCTCCCCACCCACACAAGTGCAGAAGAGCAGCACCTCTTTCATTTAGGGTAGTACTGGAAAATACCAGTCCGTGTATGTTACTAAAAGTTGGTATAATACATCAGACCTCCCCCAGGAGTGCCTGAAAGGTCATGTGTTCAGGTACCATATTTCTGTATGCTACCATAGCTTCTTTGGAATAACATATAGAGTGCTTCTATGAGGGTGGTGTACAGAAATACCGCTCAGAGATAAATTTTGTAAAAAACAGCTGATTTGCTGAAAAATGTTCTGCTGATTCTAGTAACCCTGCTATAAAGAAAGAAATCCACAAAGGTAAATAATGTACAGCAAAACCATGGCTGACTAAAAATTCAGAAATAATAGTAGTAACTGCCAATTTCACAGAAAGTTGACAAAATTGCAACATATCACAAAAGTGAAATACAAGCAGATATTGAAAACTTGATGACAAAGAACAAGTGAAGCAAAGACAAGGATCTAATGCTGTGCATGTTAATAACATTGAAAGGAGATTTGGCTCCATGGTCCTACATTGGCATTAATTTCTTTTGACAGGCTAGAAGAAAAGTGTTGATGCTGTCACAGAAAGAATGCATTTAGATCGGGTCAGAACAGAAGCAGTTTATTACTATCCCTATAGGAGAGAACTCAGAGCAGCAAAGTCACCATCCCTGTTGATAGGAACTCTGCCCAAATGAGGCAGTTATAGTGTTAATATACCCGCATGTTATACAACTCCTTCACCAAAACTGAGTCAGATAAGCAGGATGTGGTACATAACAACAGTGCTTTAAGTCCTTCAGACAAGGAGGCTCTACACAGTACATCCTTTTACAAATAATCCACTCCTTTTATGAATAATCCATTCTTTGTAAATAAATCTTGCTGCCTGGCAAGACTGTTAGCTGCAAATATCTATTAACCAGCGAGGCCTGCAGAGGCCTATGAGGCATTAACTGTTCTTTTTTTAAAAAGTAGCAATGTCAGAGAATATAGCACGAAATCATTTTAGTTAGGTGCTTTATGCCAACAACCCTGAAGTCTGCAACATCAGCAAAATGCAGGTAGGAAGCTAAGAAGTTTTTTGTGCAACAACCATCGGTAAGACACAGACAGAAAAGCATATATATTATAACTAAATCAAAGATGCTACTCACATTATACTGGACTCCATAGGCTTAATAATTTCTAATGGAAAGGAAATATGTGTTTGGACAGGCTGGAGAGTTGGGCAAAGAAGAACTTGATGAAAGTTCAATAAGAGGAAGTCTATTCCTTCCTGAGGAGGAATAACCCCCTGCACCAGTAGAGGCTGGGAGCTGACCTACTGGAGAGCAGCTCTAAGGAAAAAGACCTGGGAGTCCTGCTGGACAACAGGATGACCATGTGCCAGCAATGTGCCCTTGTGGCCACAAAGGCCAATGGCATCCTGAGGTGCATCAGAAAGAGTGTGGCGATCAGGTTGAGGGAGGTTATCCTGCTCCTCTATTCTGCCCTGGTGACGCCCCATCTGGAGTACTGTGTCCAGCTCTGGGCTCCCCAGTTCAGGAAGGACAGAGTACTGCTGCAGAGGGTACAGTAGAGGACCACCAAGATGATTAGGGGCCCAGAGCATCTCTCTTATGAGAAAAAATTGAGGGACCTGGGTCTTTTTAGTTTGGAGACCTCAGTCTGAGGGGGGATCTGATCAATGCCTATAAATACTNAAACTTGTACACAGGAAGTCCCATCTAAACATGAGGAGGAATTTCTTCATTTTGAGGGTGGCAGAGCACTGGAACAGGCTGCCCAGAGAGGTGGTGGAGTCTCCGACCCTGGAGGCATTCAAAACCCACCTGGCCACGTTCCTGTGCAACCTGCTCTAGCAGGACCTGTTGTGGCTGGGGAGTTGGGCAGGATGATCTCTAGAGGTCCATTCCAACACCATATCATTCTGTGGTTCTGTGATTCTGTTTATCTAGCAAAAAATACGAACACAATGTGATATAGAAGTTTATTGGCAAGTTGTTTCTCTCTGCTAAAACAACTAAACACCAAAACTTCTTCAATAAAAGGAGGAAGGATAAATGACTTTGGAATTTAAATGGCAACAATATCAGCTGTGAAATAGTAATTGAACATAGAATATCGAAGAAAAAGCTTGAGCAGAGGCAAAGTCTGCAGTCTTTCAGAAGGATCCTGCAATCAGGTCACCTTAAAGCAGAGGCCAATCTCTGAAATTTATGAAATCCAAGAAAGGAAACCAGCTTGGACATTAACACAGAATCCATGCATAGATACCTACTTTTTTAAAAAAGAAAACCACTTTTTTTCTTTTAAATGTTTATATACATGGTAATATATATATATTTATTATTATTTTTATTTTTACTTTGGGAAATGGGACTTTCTATGGTAACTGGAACTGTTAGGATATAAAAAAAATAAACACAATGTTTAGAAAGGTTGAAGTTAGTATAATTTGTTAGTTTCTCAGGTTACTGTCTCAGGAGGAGCTTGACTGATTGTCCTCATGGCTTAACTTTCCTGTGGTTAAAATACAAGCTTTTTTCTGGTGTCCTCAGTTCAGCTGGGATAGAGTTCATTTTGCTTCTCATAGCTTCTGTGTTTTGGATTTAGTATGAAAATAATGTTGATAACATACAGTTTTATTTTTTTGCTAAGTGATGTTTACATTCATCAAGGACATTTTCATCCTCCTGTAGAAACTGAGATGAAGCACAGGCAGGATAAGCTGGCCGGTTAAATATTCTGTACGACAGACATCATGCTCAGTATATAAATGAGGGTTGACTCGGGGATGGGAATCCATGGACACTCGGGACAGAGTGGCAACCAGTTCACCCAGTGGTGAGAGTGACTTGTGTTGTGTTACTTTCTTGTACATTCTTTTACCAGTTATTGTTATTGTTGTTACTGTTACTAGCCTCCTCTTCTGTTACTGTTTGATTAAACTGCCTTTATCTCAGCTCATGTGGGGTTTTCCCCTCCTGCTTTTCTCCCTCTTCTCCCTACACTACTGGAGGGGTGTGGACGGATGGACAGGGGGGGGCAAGAGAAGTGAGCAAATGGCTGGTCCCAGTTGCTGGCTGGGATTAAACCATGACATTCAGCTTTACCAGAATCATCTTTCATCACTCCTGACGGAGAAGCCAGCTAGAGAAGGAGTAATTGATTTCCCAGGCAGTTGTATTAGGTCAGGACTGCTTCTCAATTTTACAGTGCAATCAGCAAGTCAGGCTTTTTAACTGGATCAGGGTAGAAAAAGGCATCTAGAGGCATGATGACAGGCTCCTAATTTATGCAGTACATGTTTTGTAGTTAATTTCAGCAACTCAAAGCTGCAGTCCATTTCTATTTCTATTTTTCATTTCTGTTTTTGCTTCTGTAATTGGGGCTAACTGCTAACAAGTCTCTTAGAAGTTTGCTCTGGGATGGCCTTGATCTGACATGTTTTGTTCATAATGAGTACTTTTAAGCTCACCTGAAAATTTGCCTATCAACAATATGACAATTTCTGTAAATTCACAATGGACAAAATGAAAAACTATTTCTGATGTATATTCAGATACTCACTCATACAGAAAAAGCAAACTTGATGTTCCCTTATTAACTCTCACCATGAGTCACGCTCATCTCTGCAACTGAGCACTCAAACATCATTAGTCTGCTTATGTCCTTCAAAGTCTCTTTCCTGATCCTCAGCTTAGTTGATCTGACTCTTCCAACTGGAAAGAAATGGGAGGAGAAAACTGCTCCTGACAGACTGTGGGCTCAGTTCCTCTTTTCTGAGCAATGAGTTGACTTCTGTCTGTCCTAGTGCCTGGAGGTCACTGCTGCAGCCCAGGCTCCTTGGCAGCTTGTGAGGCTTCTGGTTGCTCACTGCTTGCATCCAGCTAAATACATTACATCCTTTCTCAACCACTGTTTGCATCCAGGCTGAAAAACAAAGGGACACCATGAAAAAGCATGGCAAAAAAAAAAAGTATTAATTCAAGATGATGTTCTTTATTATTGATTTCTTAAATGCCCGATGGGAGCACAGGATGAAATACAATGCTAGCAGTAAAGGAACCAGAGCCCAAAGCAGAAAACCTATTCTTGTTGCTAACCTAGATCCAGTCAGAGGAGTTATTTAAATGGAGAGCAGTGAGTCAAAATGGCCCAGCTGGATTATGGCATTCAGCTCTTCTCCTTCATCTTCTGCTAATGCACACAGGAGAAGGAGAGGGGAAGAGCTTAGCCTTCTTCAACTGCAGGGCTGTCATTCAGAGGCACAGAAAAAAATCCATCATTGTTAGGGTCTATATTCACATGCATCAGAAATACTCTCAAGGGTATTTTGGCTATGTAGGAGAGGAGGTGTGAGCCAGGGAGGATGGAGGAGGAGTCCAAACTCAGGGGAGGTCAATGGGATTTGTCAAACACTGTAGATACTCTGTAGCTGGGAATTATCCTTCTCTTATCCTGTCATTTCGGATGACTGTCCTAATCTGCTGCTGAGGAATCTCGAAGAAGGGAGTTTAAAGCTGTTCATTAGATACATGTGACTGCTGCCACAGTGTGTTTTTTCTTTTGCACAAGAAGGGCTCAGGTACTATCAGAAAGGCCAGAGCACTGTTGTCTGTGAAATACATGGGGCACACAGATGATTAACACTGGGTAAATCATTAGCAATCTTTAATCATTTTACTGGTGCTGAGTGCATCCAAGCCTCTGAGAGCAGTCCATCTCAGAAGCAATGTGAAGTCAATGAAGAGGGTAGGCTATTGTGCCTTACGCTTGTGTTATTTCAGTTCAGCAGCAACTCCCTACATAAATGGAATGACATTTTTCCAACATTAACATGGTTTTAAATAAGTAAAATGTTTTAAAATGTCCAGAAGGCTTTGGGCATTCAGTGTTCTGGTTAGAATGGGACCTGTTGCCTTAATCCACTATGATCTTCTAACTGTGGCATCTCATCTGACTGTAGGAAAACCGCTGCAAATCAGTTACACTGGTGCCTTGAGTTGTACTTCTTCAAATTCAGGACTTTATATTTTCATTTTCTGAACTTGATGAGGTTAATTTCTGAACCATTTCCCCAGCCTGTCCCAGTCCCTCTGAATAGCAGTGCAACTATCTAGGCTGGCCACCTCCAATGGATCCTCTGCCCTTTGGGCCATGCAGCCAAGCATGCAGTTACCGACTGTGGTTCTAGGAGAGGAGATACAGCCCTAAAACGGCGCTGCTCTGCCCACCACAGAGTTTCCACCTCTGCACCTTCCTCTCTGTCCCGATTTTTCACTCATCAAAAATCTACAGTGAGAAGGCTCAGCGCCAAGCCAGTGTGGCTGTTGTCCTTTAATACAGGGGTCTCAGCAGGTCTATAGCAATGGCACTAGTTGAAAAACTCACTGTTCCACTTCTTCCAATCTCTCTTGCTGCTCTGCTTCTCCAAAACATGCATACAGTCTTCATAAAGATCAGTTGACAGGAGTTTGGAGGGGATATTTCAGAGCAAGTCTTGCAATGCTCCAATCTTTAGATGAGGCTTTACTTCTGCTGGGATAGTACGGAACATGCCTGTGACTCTGCCGCAGGAGGAGGCAGCTTGGTTTCAGCCACCTGCTCTTGCAGTTGCTCAATGAGACTGCTGGAGGACTGCAAACCCCTTAGCATGCAAGGTGGTCACAGGGTGTCCTCTCCTGTTTTCCCCCCAAGTTGCACTAGAACAATGGGTCTCATCACACAGCCCATAAAAGCAGGTGTCAGGGTGCCAAGAAAACCCCAGGGGTTTTTTAATACTTAAACTTGTAAGTATTTAAAGACATTTAAATTCCTCATTTTTTTTTAAATTCATGTTGCCATGAAAAACTCTGATTACACACAGTTGGTTACAGTAATTTTCTGCCTAAGCATAAAATAAAGTAAGAGGTGATCTTCTCGGTCACACTATCTCCTGTGCATGTGCAGGTCTTATGCGTGCAGCATCGTATGCTTTAGAGGACCCTGAATGAAACACGCTGGTTTCTCAAATGGAAGATGTAGAGATACATAAGTACTATGTTGTTCATTATCATCAGCTGGAGCATCTTTGGTTTGAAAGACAGTCACCTAAAAAGTTAGAATTCACTTTGAGTACTTCATTCCCTGAAGCCTGATTCAGTTGTCTGCCATTTTTCCAATTCTATTTTAAAAAACCTTAAAACTGTGTTTGAAGGGTTTTCAAGTTAATCCATATTTTTAAAATGTCAAAGGCCTTTATTTTGTTTTAGTATGGCAGAAAAAATACATTATAGCATGACCAAAAATCTGTACAAGGTATGCTTCATAATAGTTTCTCCTTCAGCAAAGCCTACATGCAGTGCCTATGCTCCAGCACTTTGTTGTGTCTTCTGCCAAAATAATGTTTCCAGGTTGCTGCAGCAAGGTTGATATGTATGGTGCCAGCTCTCATTACAGCACAGATCATCAGTGTTCTAAGGGGAATCCCCTGTGTTTCTATCAAGTCAGCAGTCTCTGAGGTCAGCTATGTATGGCCTCTTGTCTCCACATTGGATTGTCAGTGACAAATCTTTCCCTTTCGGTACATATGCTGAGGATGTATCTTTCTGTTACCATCAGGGGAAGGCACAGGCATTCTCAGCATGCTGCTCCTTTCTTTAGAAAGAATACAGCAATGTTTCTGCTTGGCACATGATAGTTTCATCCAAAACTATGATTTGAGGGAAGCTTCTTGACCTGCGTCTCCCATAAAAGTGCTCAGCACAAATTTGCCATGTTTTTCTTTATGGATTATCTTATGCAGTTTCCCTGTTCTGCTGTAGAACAGTCCATCTCATGCAGACTGTAGCGATACACATCGAAATGGAAATCCATCTGCTACAGCAGCATGCTCACATCTATGTATTAATGTTGTGCCACAAGTCATACCACTCTATAGGTAAGAATGACAAGCTCTGCAGGAGATTAAATCCTGGCACATTGTCCTTAGAAGGCCAGAAGCTCCATTTATCACTTTTCTATTTGTACAGTGTCTGCACAAATAAGTCATGGGTACTATACAGAGCAAATAATGCACTCAGTGAGTAGAGTTTACATCAATCTGGTAGCTTAAAACCACTTTAGAATTAGCATAAGCTGTCTTTTGAAGCTCCTGCCTGCTGCTAATGAGCATGGAGTGACTGCAGTGCAAACAAGAATTAGAATGCTTGTTTATGCCTTTTCTTCTATCCTTACACTTCACAAACTCTTGCAAAGTTTGCTGAGCCTGTGAAATATGGAAAGGCATGTTGTTGTAAAGACTGATTTGCTCTGAAAGAGGAGCAGTAGAGTGTCACAGAGGACAGGGAGAATAAGATTTACCATTAGCATAGTCCCGTATATTACTCAGGCTGAGGCGCATATCACATGCTCACTGCTACGTAAATTTTAAGTTTTTTCTCTCTCCTTGTGCTCAAAGAGAAACAGAGAAAGTAAAAATCACTCTGCACCGTAGTATACATAGGAAGTGATCCAGTTTACATGGACACGGGGAAAAGAAAGTCTGTAGAACCATCACTCTGGACACTAGTGATTAGTGCTTCTGTTTCACAGGAGTTCTCTGCAGTGCAGCCTCTAGCCCCAGGACAGGTGGGATGACTGTAATAGCTGAGCTCCTGTTTCCATTAAGTGCTGCATCTCACAATGACTACTCGGGCAAGCAAGCAATTTTGCAAAGCAAGTCTTTCATTACTGAGCTCCAAGTTAAACATTTTCCCTCTCCCCCCGTGCCTTTCTGTTGCTCCTTCCCAGAGTTTCACAGAATCTTGTAGCCCAGTTGTCTGAGAGGTTTTCAGTCCTGCCTTAAAGGCTTGTGAAGACTCCAGCTGCACAGCTGTGAATTTATTGTCATTTGCTAGGTCCATGACACAAGCTGCTACACTCTCACTTTGCTCAGTGTTTCTTTTAAGACTGTATAACAAGATACTTGTTCAAGAGAAGCAAACTCAAGGAATTAGATAATTAGGCATAGGTGGAACTTCTTTCCAACTACAAATAACTGAAAACAGATAACTTCACGATTTGTCATCTACACTAGTAATTTAAACAAGCTAAGAAATATGGCTTCTCTCTGGAAAGGCAAATTAATTTTCATTTTCTGCTTTGCTTCAAATTAATGGTCCCTATACTTCACACATATCAGATGCATTTTCTCTAAAAAATAATCAGTTTGTAGATATCCCTTTAAACCCTGGGTAATGTTCTCAGTTTGTATTTTATTCTGGTCTAATAATAGGTACTAGCTCTGTCTCTTATCTTTGTCACTGTCCTTAGACACCACATCCCCACCAGCGCTTTTATTCTGTTTAAAAACAGACTCATATTTATATTCCAAGTAAAGTTCTAATTCCTTTAAATGCTACCCTGAACATTATTTTGAATCCATGCTCTTCCTAATGCACTCAAATCTTGAAAGTCAGAGAGATACCTTGGTTTGCTACTCTTTTGAAAAAGCCTGTGTTTTCAAACTTTCAAAAGATCTACGTCATC
>VZRU01017416.1:106741-124187 GCA_013398155.1 Pedionomus torquatus
AAAAAAAAAGAGTAAGAGTTTATTACTACTAGATAGCAAGTTAAAAGCATAAATACACAGAAACTCTTTGTTGTTTCAGGCTTAAGATCAGAAAACCAGTTCTACCCTCAAGGCAATAGCCCTGGTCTGAAGTCCACTGAGAATAGCAAAAATCTTCCCATTACTTTGGCTGATGTGTAGTAAAGCAGAAAAGAAAAGGAATTCGCCTTTTCAGAGAAAGAGAAGGAATGTGCTTCTTCAGCACTTCCTAGAAATCTGATTACTTTCCCAATTAGGGCCTAGAGAGTTACACAATCTAATTTGAAAAGATAAACAACTCAAGGTTTTGTTTCAAGTAATGGAGTCCACTGCATTAAAAAAAAAATACAATTAATTTTTTTTTTTTAACAACAAATGGCTGGAAGGCTTTCTCAGGTGAGCAATGCCCTTCTTAGAACTTCACTTCTACTGAAAAATTCATCAGGATGATGATAAGTCAGGTTTGGGATACTCAGCACAGGATAGTTTATGTTCAAGAGCTCACAAACTGTTAGTTTAACTGCACATACAATTCCCACAGACATCAATCAGATTAAAAACTGCACTCCTAGTGCATTTCCAGGGATCTCCTTGGTGAGATCAATAGAGCTGTACTTGGTGAGGGATCTATTCCATTATCCATGTGTTGGAATAGAGACCCATGAAACTTGGCTTGAAGGATACAAAACACCTGTACCATGAAAATAACTTTCAGCTTTTAGCAAAACAGGCTGAATTCAATATAATGATTGCCAGATGAAAGACGCTGCAATACATTTAACAGTAAAATGAAAGACAGGAATATTATTTGTCTCTTAGTTTGGGAAAGACAGAACTAAGTGGATCATCTTACTTTCTGCGTAGTTTTCTTTTTCATTATGTGAGTATAAGCATAATCCAGGTTCCTCTGTGGCTAAGAAAAGGACAGGAGCAAGGTCTGATGCCAAGACCTTTCCGTACACAAGATGATATTTTATAATTTGACGTATATGAGTAATTACTGGTAGAAGTATTTGAAAGAGTCTTCCAAATAAGTACAAACTCTCCATGGGTAGTGTAACTCTTCATGAGACAATACAATACTCTCCTTCTTGAGATGTTGCCAGTGTAGGCCAAGGAGTACAGCTCTGTGCTACTTCTGTTGTAGTTTTCTGGAACCAAGAATTCAGCAGATGGGAAAAAAAGGAGGGTTTAGCAATTTGTTCATAAGGAAAAATACAACTGCTGGTACACTGGGACAAGTAATAAATTGCTGAGTCAGAGACTGGGAAGCTGTGGAGAGGCCAGAGTATCTGTCCTGCATAGAGGTTAAATTATTGCCCCAAATTACTGGAGATGTTCCTCTACTTCCCTTTAAAAAGACTGTAGATTTTTAAGATAAAACTCTTAACAAAAATGTGGAAGCTTAAGCAGGGAAGTGCATGAGTCCTTCCCTAGTTAACCTGCCATATTTATTTCCCATAAAAGGTGAATTACTGTGGCACATGCCCAGCTTTGCAGGGGACCAGAATTATTCTGGCCAAGCTGTCCCACAGAGTGCTACCTGCACCCACCAGTAGTGAGGGGTGGCTCAAGAAAAGGCAGAGGCAGAACCTGGTGGCACCCGAAAATCCAGACTCTTAAGGGTGTTGAAGAAAAGCTGTACCCCCTTTGAAAAAAAAAAAAAAAAAACCATTTAGTGATTTGCATCCTGATTGTATGGTCCCATTAACAAGTGGGACGAGTCATTTGAGAGCTGTGAGTTGTTTGGCAATGGAAAGGACAAGAAAAGTTTTGAAGGCACCACATCCCAGAGCAGTTGAAGAAGTTCCCAAGAATACTCAATGAGTACTCAATGAGTACTCCTGCTTGGTCCTTCCCTCAAGGGAGACAAATGAGACACACTGTAAATTGTTTCTAAGCACATTGCATGCCCCTGTATGTCAGATCTNGATCAGTGTATATAGACAGTTGCACAGACTTGAAAACTACACAGGAAAAGGGCAAAGCATTAGTGTGTGGTGGTATGCTTCAATCATTCCACCTGTGACATAGTGGTCTTCCCATATTTAGGCAGGATGAAGCCCTGTCCTGACGAAGAATTAGACATCCTCTAGCTAATGCGGTGCTTAAACAACAGTTGACATCAACTGAACTACAGAGATGCCCCATGCTCAAAATTTGTAATCTGGGGCTTCATCCTGGACCGAGGAGTTGCTGTTTCTCTAACATGTGTTGGCCAGGACCGTGTTTCTAGTGGCATCAACTAGAGGCTTGCTCTGACACCAAAAAAAAATTATTTTACTAACACTTATATTTTGCAGACTCTAGACAGAGGAAAACATATTTAGTTGACAAATACACAGTTCCTTCTCTTTCTTGTCCTAAGTATTTAGCAGAGAGAGAAAGCATTGTGTATACACAATGCATTAAGTCCGTCTTGAGAAACGCTGTTGTTCTCAGAAACAGAGTGTTTAGAAAAAAACTGTATATTCTTACACCCTTTGTACACATGTGACATTTCCTGCTTTTGCAATGTAACAGCAGTATGAGGAAGTATTGAGAACACTGCAAGAAAGTTGTCTCTTCACATTATCTCAAAACTCATGAGAATTTCTATACTAAAAAGGTGAGAGGGAAAAGCATGGATAAATTTGAAAACTGTGATGACAGAACAAGTTATTTTTCCACAGGAAATGTTAGCAATAAGTTTGAAACAGAATTAACTTAAATGAAAAATACATGGCTACCCTCCTCTTTCTCACTCCTTGCTCCCGCTCCCTCCTCATCCAGCAAGCAGCTAGGGCAGCCTCCCAGGACTCAAACAGGAATTCAGAGAAGGGTCATGCACAGCACCACACCGCACCGAGACATTTATTTAGTTTCCTGGTCTCCATACTGCCTTATTACCCTTCTCCTCAGCAACACAGGGAGCAGGAGAGGAGAAGCCAGTATTGCAGCAATCAAAGTACATCATGAAGCATCATCTAGCCACCGATCACGGTAGGAAGCTGGTAAAAAGAGAGGTACTTGAAGCAAAAGGTCGGCAAGAACCACACTAGGTATCTGAGGAAGAAGCTAAAAATAATGAAGATTAGTTTGATGGCATGCATGGAAGGCAGCTCCTCCGGGCCGTCAGTGCAGCAGCGCACAGCAGGACCGCACACCCGCCGGGGGAGCCGCTGCTGCGGTTCACAGCGGTAAGAGCACCACCTGAAGGGCAATTCGTATTAATACAGCAAAGCGGGCAAAATCGGGCTTCCGCGCCCGATTTTTTCCCCTCTCGTTAGTTGGCATGCGCAGCCGCACACGCACACAGATACTCAGTTTAAAACTAAAATAGACGATCTCATTTATGTCAGCCGCGCAAGATTTAAGAGTGTTTTTCCTTGTGCTTGCTTGTAAAACCTGCCTTCACGAGGTTTGTTTCCTCTAACACACCGATGCCTTTTCTTCAAGTTAAAGAGAATCACTGAAATATTTTCTCCCTTAGGAGGAATAAAGTCTTTACCCAAAACACGTTTCTGTATCTTTCCAATCTTAACAAAAGTGTTCTCTGAAAGCTGATTTTTAAGTCAGCTATTTTTTGCTGCCTCCGGGTATCTCAGCAAACCTAATGCAGCAAACCAAACAGAAGCATGAGCTCTGAGAGTGCGAGGGCCCTGCCTCTGCCTCAGCATCAACATACCAGTTCAACACACAGGAAATGCATGAAACCCAGGTTCTCTCTTCGTGCAATAACTCCTATACTGTTTGAACAAAAAAATGAATCAACTGAGTTACCTGATAATATTATAATGTTCTTTCTCAAAATATGGATTTTAGTATGTCATTGACCTACAATGTGCTAGGCATTACTCAGTGCTTACATGTAAAAGTCATTTATTGCTCAATGGGCACAGCCAGCAGCTGACACAGGACACAGCAGAAACACCACCAGTGCTGCTGCTTCTCAGTAATATCAGTAATGTGCTCTTACATGGAACTATTGTTATTGTCTGCAGATACTCTTATCTGTAACAGGATGTAGCAGGAAAAGGAGACATCCTAAGATGTTCCTTACAAATCATGACACCTATTGGAAAACTCACAGTTTCGGGTCAGGTGGGAAACACAGGGAGTAACAAAGATGACAGCGAGAGAAACTAAACAGAAAGAGGTTTTGTAAGTAGGTAGGTGACAAAAAGACTAGGGAAAATACAGGCCCCTTTGCTCAATGAGACAGGGGACCCAGATATGCAGGACATGGAAAAGGCTGAAGTACTGAATGACTTCTTTGCCTTAGTCTTTGCTAGCAAGTCCGGCCTTCAGAAATCCCAGGTCCCAGAGAAAGTGAAAGTCTGGAGCAAGAAAGATGTGCCCTTGTGGAAGAGGTTCAGATCAGGGAATACTTAAGCAAACTGGACTTATATAAGCCCATGTGCAAGATGCACCCACAAGCACTGAGGGAACTAGCAGGTTTTATTGTGAGGCCACTCCTAGCAATCTTTGACTGATCATGGCAACTGGCAGAAGTGTCTGAAGACTGAAAGAGCTGGGACTGTTCATCCCGGAGAAGAAAAAGCTAGGGGGGAGGGTGCAAAGAAGATAGACCCTTGCTCTTCTCAGTGATATCCAGCGACAGGCCAAGAGGCAATGACAAACTGAAACACAGAAGGATCCCTCTGAACATCAGGAAACACTTTTTCACTGCAAGAGTGACTGAGCAACTGCACAGGTTGCCCAGGGAGGCTATGGAGTCTCCATCCTTGGAGATATGCAAAAGCCATCTGGACATGGTCTCCAGGTGGCCTTCCTTGGGCAGGGGAGTTGGAAAAGATGACCTCCAGAAACTGCTTCCAGTGCTAACAAGTCTGTGACTTTTTGATTCTGTGAAATACAATCCACAGATTCAAATCTACTCCTGACCTATTTAAATGTTTTTGGTTACAAGGCCAAAATAGCATTCAGCTGTCTCATGAGACTATGCTTCCCATCCAGCCTAGAAAGGCAGAGTTTTCTCAGGCTCTGTTGATACTTCTGCTTTTTAGCTAGAACAAGAGAGTGCCATGACTGATAATAAAAATTCAAAATGAAAAATAGGGAAAAATATTAGCACTTTAATGCAGATCTGCATAATGCTAGGCTCCAAATTTGGATTGATTTCTGTCATAAGCAAAGTAGCCCTTTCTTCCTTCTCCCCAGTTCTGAAATGCCTGAGCTATGAAAACACAGTGCTTTTCCTGAGAAAGGTGATGAAGCAGATGTGTAGTTTCTTGGGGGTATTAGGAGGTCCTCTGTGGTCTGCACTCTACCAAGTAGTGTATATTACCGCAGGATTTGTAACTGCGAACTACACTCAGGAGTAAACAACCAAATAAGAAATACTGTAGAATTAATGAGGGTTAATGATAGAATAAAATCTCTTACATTAGTTTCATGGCAATTGTAAACTTTCAGAGTGGTTTGAACATTTTACAGCAGAAAGGCTGATTATTTTAGCACATGAATGTGTTAAAAATCGTACAAACAAGGGGGAATTTAATTGATAAGGAGTACATACAATGACAAGGCTTTCAGGTACAGATTTGTTCAGGAAAAAACAATTCTTCTTCTTTACTGTATGAATACAGCTTTCATGAGGCAAAATTTTACTTGAAATTTATGTTATATGTTATGACCTAGCATATTTCCTTATTTTTCCTTATTTTGTTTATTGAGGTTATGATGTGAACAAGTATAAAATTCTTCCTCAGATAAGATATCACAGAATTCATTAAGATCACCAGGTTCCTTAGGCAGATATTTTCTGGCTCCATTAACATTCTAGCATGAGCTGACGTCAATTAAATTCCATTTTTATTTGGTCTGTGTGATAAGCTATGCGATAAGGTCTCAGTAGGAAATGTGGAAAAACTTTATATTCACCTCCATGTACAGAGCTTTACTCTTTGGTTAACCCATCAGCTCTGGTTGCTGTCTCTGTAAAACTCAGTTGCAGCATGAACTGTCCATTTGAAAAAGGCAATGTAAAATCCTCTACAAGCTAAGCGGAAAAAATCATTCCCTTTCTCCCATGCCTTCTCTGTGCCCTCCCCAGATATAAATGACAGGTTAAGCAGAATACATCACATTGAGCAGGGAATTGCTTCCTAGGGAACTCCTTCTTTTCATAGGTAGTAAGCATATGTACAGAAGTAACATATTAGGAAATTGTTGCATTTTAAATTATAAAGTAAAGAATTGTTCTTTGCGGCACTGTAATGTATAGCAGTGATATGTTGTGTTTGCTTCACACTAGTGATCTTTTAGGTAAAACGTCTAAGAAAAACTGTAATAGAAATACTTACTATCCTTCCTAAAGCACGTACCATGCTCTTTGCGCCAAGATTTCAAGCTGTGACGAAGCAGAAGGACATGCAGGCAGCAGATGGACTATTTCCTGAAACTGCTACACCACCGGAAGAAAGAAGGGCATGGGCCATTCCTCATAAACCAGCCATGCCACAGGAACAACCGCACTGCAGCCCCCATGGGGAGCAGGCAGGCAACTACCCCAGATCATCTCCAATGTTCCTTGGGTACCATCCATCCCATATGCAATGCATTCTGCACTGGCTGTGGACCCTCACCCCCCACACACTGCCCCTTTCCTCTAAGAAATTATTTTCTCATTATGAACATGTTGTTTTCACAACTCTGTAAAAGATTCACTGTTTTCCTGAGTAGGAGGATGAAAGGGGGAAGTAACAACCTCTTCTGGCCCATTGGTAGTTAGAAGCACCCCTGAACCTCAATCAGTGATCATTAGAAGCAAACCTACAGGCAGCACAAACAGATTTGGGTTTGTTCGTTCTAAAGTGTTTGGTCTTTCCCATGAATTTCAGAATTTGAAAGCAATCTAAGAGACTGCTAAATAAACTGGCAAGTGTGGGAACCAGAGCTGCTGCTGAAGTTTAATCACATTCACATGAGAATTCACTGGAACCTGGCAACTTGCCACCATACATCTGCTTGTTTATTTTATTCATCTTTTTCCATATTCACGGATTCATCAGACATTAATAAACGCTACCCAGTTTCTACTTGTACTCTAGCTCTGTTCAGAAAAATACTGTATATGCCAATCAAAAAGAAACTGTGACAAAAAAGTTATGCCAACTTCCTTTCCTTCCTTGAGATGGTCCTAAAACCCCATATGTTCTGGGAAGTACTCTACCTGTGAGCAGATGCCTCCCTGGCTCATGCTTTATTTGCTTGTGTGCTGTAAATTAGAAGTTCTTTGGGCAGCAGATCTGCTAACCCCTCAGTATACTCCCTTTGCTGGCGATGGCCGTGTTAACACTAATAGCACTCTACTACTGTCTTGTTCTGTGTCAGGGAGGAGACAGCAACGTGCTGTAAAACTGCCAAATAGCTTGCTCTGCCACTGTGCTTCTTGTGATGTGACTTTCCAGCAACAAAATCACAGCAATCATGCTCCTGTAACGGCAGTGGTGAGCAGCAGTCATAACACTTGTGATGGTAATAACAGTATTGGAGATTTTTTTTTTTTTTGGCCTGTAATGGAAAGCAGTTTCTTAGTGAGCCGTTTCTGTTTAAGTTATGCCCACAGCTTACTTAGGCAGGGTATCGATGTAACTGCACTCTTTGCTCAACACATGAGGTAGCTTAGTAATTAGAAAACAGGGGGAAAAGTCACAAGGGTCTAAGTCCCATGCTTGTCAAAGGGAAAGAAAAAACCCTACTGTTTTTCATGGAAGAGGATAAAGCCTGTGGAATGCTACCCACAACTCTGAAACAAATTCATTAATAACAGGCATTCAGCTTTTTCACCTCAGTCCTGCGAACGTTTTACACATCAAAACTATTTTCAGCACCATGACAAGCAAAATGCTAAGCCTTTCACTCTGATTGTAATGTTGGAATTTTTTGGACAACTGCAGCACTTATTACCAAAATCTGTATGACTTTCCAGTAGTTTGACTATGGTTTTGATCATGGTATCATCTAATGAAACATTATACCCTCTTTTACAGTGTTTCTTGTGGCACACAGGAAAAGGAACAGCCAACCTGAGACAGCAAGAGAGTCTTGAGAGAGAAAATAGCTCATATTTAAATAAAATAATTTATTAAGTGTAGTATTTTAAATAATGAAGCAATGCTGTTTCAAAGTGTGAAGCAGATTCCTGCAGGACATGCCCAAAGCATATATTCCATGTATGGAAGTGGGCAAAGAACATAGTTAAGTGTTGGCAAGGCAGGTCAGAGGTACTTCTCCAGTAATCTAATCAGATTTCCCTTTAGATATGAAAAGCAATTTCGCTCAGTAATAGCAACATTAAATCCTTAATTAAAGAGTAACACTGTAGACAATTCAATTTAATTGCAAAACACCATGTGGCAGCATGACACCTCTGTTGACAGGATCTAAGGAAGTTGTAATAGTCAATTGCTGTTGCATAAACCTGTTAAGAACAGTACTTGATGATTCCCAACAAGCTATTTAACTTTTGGATGACTGACTGATGACAGGACATTTCCTCTGCAAGGAAATGGAATAGGTTATTGGAATAGGTTGTAAACTGGGTTATATCTGCTCTACAGATTGCAGGCCAACTGGATTATGTTTTGATTAATCCTGACATGTGCCATCTATTTCCATCACGCCACTGAGACTCTTGGTGATATTTATAAACTATCACCAGTTGCCAATAGTACAGTGGTACTACTTGAGAAACACACTTTGCTACAACTATACACATCCCCCCTCTGTACTGCTCAGGGCCTCCCTGTGGAAAGTACAATCTTAAGTCCCTTGTGCTGCTTGCAGACACAAACTTTTACTTCTCACCCTTTTAACCACAAAAGCCTCATGTCTTTAGAAGCAGCAATGCTGATCTGCCCCTTTTAAGCCTTGCCAGAGTCCTGCCCACTCAGACAAGGCATTGAGCTGTTAAGCAGCCTCTAGCCCAGGGTACTACCTGTGTTAGAAATACTGGGTACGTGTAGTCACAGCTTCATAGACTTCCCTAGCAGCCACCTTGGTCCCAGCAAGAACAATCTTTGAGCATGCACAATGTGTGGCATCCTAATTTCTCCCACACCTCATCTCTCCTGCACGCTTCTCTACTTCTTTCTACAATGCCACATGAGACAAAAGTACTGTGGAGATTTAGCATAGGATATGCATCCCAGGGCAACACCTGCTGTTCTGCTTGTGGACCTCCACTTCACACTATGCAAAGTGTCCTGTGCAGTTCATTCCAGGAAGCTGTGGAGTGCCAAGAAATCTCACCGCAAGCACTCAAGCACTGCAAAATTAAATGAACCACTGTTTGGAAAATTTCCATCCTTCTCTCTTGTAAACAACTCTACCACCAACATGATGAAAAGACTCACTCTGAGTGATACATCAGGTGGCTTCAGTGAGATAAAGGGAGAGCTGCCCACAAAAGCAGTGCCAAGGCAGCTGGAGGTCTGCCACCTCCTATAACAATGGGAGGTGGGATAGAGAAAGCAGCATCCATGCTAGGACCCTGCAGAGGACCAGGAGGACCAGCAGCACCCGGGAACATCTGTGCAGAGCCATGGCATTTGCAGTCACCCATCTAACGCTCTCGCTGTCCAGGGTACTCTGCATTAAATATAACTACAGAATCAACACCTTCATATTGCAGCTGTTGTTTCAGGGACTATGGGACCTAATTGTGCTGTGTTTTGACTTTGCACTGGATTTTTAAGGGGCACGTTTAGAAATGTAGAAGCTCACACCTTACAACACAGAATTTAGTTTGATGACGCAATCAGAAGTCCCTCTGTGTTGAGATAACCAGACTACATGAGTATTATTCCAGAAATGTTGTCTCAAAACAGATTAGCACTTTCAGATTATCTGAAACTATGCCACTACCAGTAGCGCAGCCTCTCCTGATAAGTTGCACCTGATGACTGGGATAATGGTCTATTGCTTTTCCAGAGGACATTAAATTGTGTCTATATTAAGAGTAAAACTGGATTTGTCCTGTGCTCATTTCCCAACTGTGTTTATTTTCTGTGTTAGAAAATTATGCTCTCCTCTTTGGAAAAGCTTTGCTCTGCCAGAAAAACTGCTGCTTTCCTTTGTGACATTCGGTACCCTGCTTATTAATACTTGACAATCATAAGATATTTTAAAAAATGTGTTAGACAAAATATTTCGGGAACACTACACTCTGTATTAACTAGGAAACTTACTCTACTACAGCAATTGCACTGGCTGAGTATTTGGGAAATGTAAGACAGCATTGGATACTTTTAAAATGTTTATCCAAGACTTGGGGAGGGAAGAAATATAAGCTCTGAGTATCTCAAAGCTCTCTTTATTATCATAAATACTTTCTCTTTTTTCAAGGCAGGTAAGTCTGTTCTGATAGGCTAGTGTCATGGTTTAATCTCAGCTGGCAACTAGGACCACGCAGCCACGTGCTCACTCCCCTGGTTGTGATGGGGAAGAGAATTGGAAGGGTAAAAGTGAGAAAAACCTCATGGGTTGATATAAAGACAGTTAATAGGTAAAGCAAAAGCTGCACATGCAAACAAAGAAGAACAAGTAATTCATTCACTGCTTCTCATTGGCAGGCAGGTGTTCAGCCATCTGCAGGAAATCAGCCATCTGCAGGCTCCATCACATGTAATGGTTACATGGGAAGACAAACACCATCACTGCAAAAATTCCTCTCTTCACTTTTCTTTTCCCACTTTATATACCTAGCATGATGCCACATGGTATGGAAAGCCCTTTGGTCGGTTGGGTCAACTGTCTAGGTTGTGCCACCTCTCAGCTCTTTATGCACTCCCATTCTACTTGCTGGAAGGATGATGTGAGAGAGCAGAAAAGACCTTGAGAACTTAGCAACAACTGAAAACATCAGTGTGCTATCAACACTACTTCTCATCCAAAATCCAAAACATAGCACTACACCACCTGCTAATGAGACAGTCAACTCCATCCCAGCTAAAACCATGACAGCTACATTGCCTTCTAGGTCCTCCCATGCACCTGTGCAAAGTAGGGTGTAAAGGCCACCACATTCAAACATGTACTTTTAGTAGTCATCTTGCATGCAGCTTATGACCCCACAAGAAGAAACAGAGAAGAAAATTAGATGCAAGTTATAACCCATAGTTGTTTCTGTGGATATCATAATACTGTGATTTATAAGATGTATCATTTAAATCACAGTAACTTTAGCATCTTTTCACCTCTTTTACATGCTTCTCCAAATGAAGAACATGATATTATGTGTTTATTTCAATGTGTGGCAGGGAAACAACACTCTGATTAAAAGGGTATCAGTTTGAGATGAGTTCATTTTAGTTGTACTGGCAAATAGAGGGTAAAAGGCATTTTTTGAGGTTCAGTGCTCTGATTTAACATCTAACTTCCCTTTGCTTCTCTGGAAGTGCCATGAGTATATCAAACAGGAAAACATGATAGTTGCATTTCTGAAGAATCAATCTTAAAATCCTTTATTTTGCCTTGTATATATGTCATATACCCTGGAGAGTCTGGATGATACTGTAAAATGATAGTGTTTTACACATCTGAAATTGGGACTTAGGACTACACATGCACACCATTATGAGCACCTGCCACCTAGTAACAACCAAGTTTGTACCTGAAAATAAAAAAGACAAAGAAGTATGGAGAAACATTTCCCACAGTTTAGTATTAAACTTGATTTGGCCTTTGTCCAGGTTCTGAAGAGAGCAGCTCTTTCCCTGCAAGGTCTGAGTTGGGGATTCTGGGAGAGCTGCCTTGTGATCAAAATGCAGCCGGAATGAAATTCTCTGTGTAGTAGGGAGGATATAGCATCAGTACTATTAAGAATCTGGCAAATTATACAGTCATATAGCTCTTAAATGCAGACAAGTCTCATATTGAGTGAAGGTACGCGTTAACATGTACAAGATGAGCGGGTTCAAGCCTTTAATCAGGTTACTGGCAGCAATCATTCCAGCCTTTCTAGTTCCTCTTCAATTTTCTTATTTCCATCTAGCTACTGTATTTGTCCTATGTGAGGCCAAGGCATTCAGAAATAAAGGGTTTTATCCTTTGTCATGTTGATTAGAATTTAATAATACCTGCCAAGTGGCAAGGTATGAAACAGTAGGCTGAAATCTTCCAAGCTTCTGTATATTTGAGTTGTGGGATGCATGCACTATGCCATGGATAGCAAGGACATAGATACACTGCTTCTGCTTTTTTTTTCCCCTATCAAGGTCCCTATGTTTTATTTTCTTTTTGTCTCTCAGTCTCTTCTACTTCCATTTTAACTTTGCCTAATAATGTTTTTTTCTTTTATTTGCCTAACCTCCTGTGTCAATTTCCCTTTTAACACAGTTTTCCTAATATTTACAGCCTAATATTTATTGATGTTTACAGCCAGTACTATAAAATGTGGGTTAACAATGCAATAGGATGAAACTGACACCCCAAAAAATGCTGACTTTCATTCTATTTTAAATAACTCATGAAAACCTCTTGAATTTTCACATTCTTTCTAAAAGAAGCTGAAACAGCAAGAAAAGATAAAATATGTACACATTTTAAAAAGTGCCTATGGGAGTTGCTTGTCAAAAGACTTGTATGTTGAGTGAGTTTTTCAGGTGGTCTTAGGGCCAGATTTCCTTGACTCTTTCACATCTGACTAGCAGATAGGTGATGGGAGCATAGACAGAGACCCAGGCTTCTTACAGAATAGAAGGGTGGTGTGACATCACTTCTTGAGGCACTTTGAAAGGTTAGAAGATTTGAACGGCTGACTTAAGTTAGACACTTAATGAATAAAGGATGTAGCTCATGTTTCTTCCCAAAAGAGTATTTGGACAATTTGCACAGATGAAGACTTAGCAAAAGGAAGCTTGTTAGGAAGAAGACTGAGGAGGCCCAACTAAGTCTTTCTGGATGTTTCTGACACTGCATGCTGCTACACTCCAAAAGTGCTGATTTCTTCTTTACTATTTCCTTTAAAAAGTCATAGTGCATTTTGGCCCGAAAAGAAACTGAAGTTCTGGAAGAACAACTGCTCCCACTCATAATTTCTTGACATGTTTCCTGCTTGCCATGTGTGTTCTGTCACTTCTACACTCTGATGAAGATAATATGGGGATGATGCTGTTTCTGACCTTTCTAACTATAACAATATTTGTATACTCAGAGTGTGCACATGAAGGCTGCTTCTTGAAAACTTGGCTACTGATGTAAAATTGTTTAAAAAGAACTGTTGCAAGTGCTATTCTGATTCTTCAGTGGAGGAGCCTATGACTTAATAGCTATGATTTAACTAAGAGTTTTGCCCAAAACCTAAAGACTATAGGACTGTTTACATACTTTCTCAGGGTTTTCTCAATGCTAAATCCGTATGTATATATTGCTTCATGTTTGTGTATGTTGTCTTAAGCTAATGGTAAAAAAGAGTCACTCCTCAACATACACACACCCCTTCTCATGTGTGACTGCTTTCCTTTTAATTCCAATGATCAAAAATCATGGGAATTAATAAGGTTATGGGTTTAGTAATGCGATATAATTTCTTCCTAGCTCAGTAGTTAAAATCCATTGCTAAATAAATAATAGCTTTCAATTACTATATGAATGGATGTTAGTTGTACTTATTCTGATTCTTCCTGTAAACATATCACATGAAAACCTCCCATTCTTTTTTTCAGTTTAAGTGATCAATTCATTACTCAATACTTTAATCCTCCAAGGTGATACCACCAAGGCACAAGCATACTGGTACACAGCACTCTGACTGTCTCTTTAACACATCATTTTTGTTTGAATAAATAAAAAATCCTGTTTCTGACTGTTTGTGTAGAGCCAGCATGTATCTTCAGTTCTAAACATTGAATAGAAATAATTTGGGTCCATCAGTTTTCCAAAATTGTATCAAATGGAAACTTACTGAGTACTTAAATTGCAATCTTGTAAATTTAGCTTTCAAAGACTTATACGATGACTAATATCTCTCAGAGAAGAGGACTGGGGAATGGAAGAAAGTACATTGATAGATTATAGTAATCAGTGCCCTTATTTCTATATTCATATCTTTTATCAGCAACAAGTTCTGTAATAAGGCTCTATGTTGGATTCTACATTTGAGTCTCTGGTTTCCCTTAAAGACAGAAAAGAAAAAAAAATTGTGCAAGGTGCTCAGCTACTAACAACAAAAAATCTAGATCAAATTGATCATAACTCTTATTTGCTACATATATATTATAGTTTTGTTAGCTTCACAGAAGTCCATTTGCATTTGGGTTTGATCCTACCAAAATAATTGAGGTTTGCGCTACCAATTTCAATGGTAGCAAATCTTTAGTGGCCTGAATAAGTCCACCAAGAGAATAAGAAACTTTTCAATCCTCTCAAATCTTTCATCCTTTTTTTAAAACAAAACAAAACAAAACAGATTATTTCCATTTTGCAATAACTGCTCTGGCACGTAAAATTGCTCCAGTCCCATTCCCTTAGACATTTGCCGAAAAACCTGGAAGACAGTGATTTTGTTGAGCCAGACTCTCCAAGAATTTGTCAGTGTGCCAAATGTGAACTGTCACTACCAAAAACATTCCATTCACCAAAAAAATTGCTGACTCTAAACATGTCAGATTGCACTGGGAGATGATAAAGTAATGTTTTTATTTAACATGGTGATGCAATTCAAATACAGCAAAGACAGGGAATTTCCAAATGATAATAGTAGTTTCAAAATCACAGTGATAGTGAAATAACTAATAACAAGGTCAAAGAAACAACCCAAAGCACTTAAGACATTTCTTACTTTAGTAATTGCTTTTGAAACACAAAATGCTGATAGATAAAAGTTTATGACAATACTATGACTGGCTATTTTTTAGTACTTTCAGTTGAGTGTTTAGAGCAAGGTTTTATTGACTTCCTGTGCTAAAGGACTATCATAAAAATACCTAAGGAAGGATAATATTTAACCAAATAAACTTCCTAAGCATGTTTTTTTGGAGTTTACTAACAGATTAAGTATTTACTACCTGGATTCACAGTGGGAAGAATTGCAAGTACTTCACAACAACAAATACGGTTTATATAACTCCTTTTGACCTTTTCATTTGTTACGGGAATGCACATCATCTTATTGACTGCCGAAGATGAAAATATCATAGAAGCAGGGGCAGTGCTATCTGTCTCACAGATACCAAGACAAAAAAAAGAAATACGTGGATCATCTGATCTTGCTCCTGTTAGAATACCTAAGTATTCTGCAGTGACTGAGCACTCTGTACTGCCATCCTTATGCAAACACTTTGCAAACACTTTGACCATACGAAGATAGCAGTAAAAATGTTATGTGATCTGCATTGGCAAAATGATCCAGCTGCAACTACTGATGGTTCCAGCAAATTTTATCCCAGACCTATGCATCTTTGACTCTCCCAGTAGCATAAACTTGTTCTGGCTCAGGCATGGCATACAATTACACTTCTCTCCTGTCTGGAGAGAATGTAAGCTGTTGAGGGAGGAAAGGCAAAAAACTCATGAGCATAAAGTTAATTCACACAAACTGTCTGAAGGAGTCAGAAACAGCAAAGTGAGTTCATTATAGAGCATCCCTCTGCCACAAAGCTTTTGATCTGCAACTCAGATCAGTTTTAAAACTGACTCGTGTGTTGTCAATACATTCCTTCAGTCACCCATTAATAAACTAAATATATTTTTCTCATCTCAGGTATTTTGTGGAAGAAATACATAGGCCGTGAGGTATTTTAATATTTTGAAGCCATGAATGTAAATGTCCTCTACAATGTAAACATCACCACCAATCTCATCAAAGAGTGACTATATGAATAAGAAAAATGTGTCAGACTACCACTTCTGGCTCCAGATTTTCTGCAGTTACCTTGCTAGCTGATATGATGCAAGCAGCATAAAGTGTTAGCATGGAATTCAATGCAGAATTGAATTCCAAAATGATAAATGCAGAAAATTAGATTATAAGGAGATATCTACTACCACAGCTAGTGGTAACTCATCAGGCTGTTTTTTGTGTACAGGATGCTGCTGTCAGACCCCAGGGCACCTAACTACCACCCTAGCAGTGTGAGAAGAAAATGGTGATTGAGATTCATAATTCGTCATTTACTGACAGCTTTCTTACATCATATAGAATCATTACTGAGTGCATGCATGAGTGGAAAAAACATTCAGTTACCTGTTTGGGTCAGTTCTTTGCTCTTCAAAGAAGATAGAAGAAAGAAACTTTCTTCTAACTCAGGATAATTTTTTTTTTTTTTCAGGGAAAGGAACCAAGAGTTCTGTCTGCTCTTCTTCTTGGGCCTGGGACTTGGTGTTGCCTGCTCACCACATATAGCCAATGTTAAAATCTGCAGCTCTTTTTAAAACTTGCTTTGCAAGAGCTTGTTAAGAGTTCAGTCTTGCCAACGGGGGGAAAATGTAACATGAAGCAGTCCACCTTAAAAACCTAAAAGGAAATTTTGAGAAGCCCTGACAGTATTAGATCATTTGTCATCTTCCAAATACTCCTTTCACCATGAGCTAGTTAATGCTGCAGATTTTTAACACATTAAGAAAGTGTCATCCACTCTGAAGATTCAAAGCTGAGCAAGATGGCACATCTGACTGTGGTATATATGAGCCACTGTACTACTACTGGTGTGAAAAGAAGACATTGAAGCATCAGGGGATGAGACCAGAAGCCAGTTTACCAGAGGTGTCTCTTGCAGCTCTGACATAGGGAAGCCACTGTCATTTAAGTGGTTTGACTATTGCACATTTATTTGAGTAAACATATGATATAGTTGCTGCAATATCATTTGTTATAAATACCACAGCAGATAAAGATTTGAAGCAAGGACCTTGAGTAAAATTAACAAAATGGAAGCAGTACCTTGAAATGCTATGTGATTTCTTTTCTTTAACACAAGTACAGATACAATACTTCCTTCTACACTTATAATTCAATGTGCATGAGTCACCGTATCCAATATCAGTAATTATAGACATAAATGCACAGCCATTACGCACTCATCTTGTGTAGCTTGGGAGTAGTCTGTTCTACCAGGAATAAAAAGTAACCATTCTTGAGCAGCGAGCAGGCACAGCCGCCTGCGCAGCTCTGGGGTCTTGTAGGAGGACTACATCCGCTGCCCTCTACGCCCTGAGAAGAGCTCAGGCCCGTGTAGAAAAGACGTTTGCTTTAATGCAGCAGTGCTGCAGGTTGGGTCCTCCCAACCTCCCATCTTCTTCAGCAGATCTTTGCACGTTCGTTCTGCCAGCTTCCCTTCATTAATTCACCTGCACTAAAATTTACAGCCTTCCTCGCTGACCTTTTCTTCAATATTGCCCCTGAGGCCTGCAAAACTTTAAAAAGAAAACACGTGATGTTGTGGGGAATTAACAACCAGGGATTTTTGGCCTTCTGAGTGCA
>VZRU01017417.1:3141-20059 GCA_013398155.1 Pedionomus torquatus
ATAGTAAGAATTAAAATATAAGACCTACTCTAAAATACTTAAGAAGTCCTTTGCTGGAATTTCATGCAGAATGTACCATCATCTTGGGAGAAATATTCCACTGCTCTGGGCACTCTCTGCGGTAGATGCATTACATTTTGCTTAGCATTCTTGGAGGTCACAACCTTACAGGTTTTGTCCAAGTCTTTGTAGAGGTCCTCCACCCATAAAGCCAGCTTGAAGTTCCCATGTTATCACAAATATGGTGGAACAAACACTACTTGATCACTGAGTGTGTATGTGTGTGTATATATATATATTTTATTTTTATTTTTTTTTTATTTTTTTTAAACACTGCCAAGTTAAAAATAGAGCCACATGCTTAGCAGGATGATCACAGATCACAGTCATTTCTCACTCCTCTCAGTTACTTTCCTTTTTCTCAGTCTGAAACCTTTGCATTCCCAGAATATCAGAGCTGCACTAGTCAAACTGCATTTAAAAATATACATCTACATGTCTATCTCCAGCTTCTAATTTAGAAACAATCTAAACTAATTATAGAAAGCTCCTAACATAACTAAAAAAGGCACAGAGATCATAAGGAAGGTGCTAGGATAAGAAGTATGGAGTCGCTTCTGTATGAGGAATGTGACTCTTGATTTTGGAAGAGAGACATCTAAAGGAGGCTACAACAGAGATTTATAAAATCATGAACAACGCTAAGGAAACAAACAGGGAATTTTAGCACTGCATCAAAATACGAGGATTTCTTGCACTGCCCATAAAATTGTCACTTTGTCAATTGCTGTGACTTCAAGCATTGTCTTCTGCGTGAAGTGACAGCACACAAATGCATTCATTTTTAACGATTTTTATGCTCAATCTCCTTAGAATCCTTTGCAGGATATTCTAAGTACAGTCTGGCTGCTCATTCACCAGGGATTCCCAAAAGACGATGTGAAAGTAATCTGCTGAACCGGACGGGGCAGCACTTAGTGGCCGATAGCCAACCCCCTCTCTGTGTCATGAACAAATCACCGCCCCCTGGGTCCCACAGAAACTACCTTGGGAACTGATGGAAGTGCCGACAGCCAGCTCGTCTTCTTTGATAACGGTGGAAACCCGACAGCTTTCCTCAGGTAGCGGTCATGGATTTCACAAGTGCTGAGAATATAGAGAGCGCAAGCAATGGCGTAGCCTCCCCAGTTAGAGACCCCTGCAAAAGAATGCCACCGTGAAACCAAACTGGGAAAAAATAAACACTGGTTATTGCAAAGATACCAAACCCAGGCACGTACAACTGAGGCTCATGTTGAGACGGTAAAATGGAATGTGAATATGAATTAAATGTTGACATAAGCATTGGAATGGGCTGCCCAGGGACATGGTTGAGACACCAGCTCTGGAGGTAGTTAAAAGTTGGGTTGACATAGTGCTTAGAGACATGGTCTGGTGACAGTTTGTACCAGACTTAGGTTGATGGTTGGACAAGATGATCTCGATGATCCCTTCCAACCTGGTAACTCTGTGTTCAGTAATTTGGATTGAATTTCTGCATTAAAAGCAGAAATTTCTGCATGAATTTCTGAAGTTTATGTCGAGCTTAGCTTGTGATTTCTTTCCAACAAAGCAAAAAAACTCACACGGGGATGGTCTATAACACAGTTCCACTTGACTTCACAAGAAGTCCAGGAATTGTAAGGAGCTGTGCTGCAGCCCCCTGTATTTTACTTTGAACCAACACAGAGGTAGGAGATTCTGATAAAGTATCCTAAACCAGTCACATTTTCACTGGTGTCAGATTTTTGTAATGGAATGCAGTACCAGTGTAGAAACCCCCTTTTTGGTCACAAAAGAGTTCAGCTATTTTATAAGATATGAAACTATGGTGAAACTCCTTCTCTGTGGCTTGATGATGTGTCCCTGGTGCAAGTAACATTTACAAAAAGACATTCTAACATAGTTAATATCCATACATTTTCAAATCAGTCTACACAGTCTTGTTTGTCAGCTTCTTTGTCAAGACTGTCAAGATCATTAGACTTGAAACTTGCTGTGAGAAGTTACCTCTGCTGCCTGATACCACTTCTGGAGATGCAGAATAGTAACATTTTCAAAAAGTGTGGAAGCTGTTTCAGTGCATGTAGTTTTCCACACTTAAACATGTCCAAACCTCTGCCTCACTTCCCTTTGCAGGGTCTGGGCACAAGGTCTGCGCTTTCCAAGTAAGAATCACCAGAGTTGCCAAAACAGCCACCATAGATACTATATACATATAAGCTGTAAGAAACTGATGTGATTATCATCACACTCTCATTTCTCCCCCAAAACTGCTGAAAATTCATATGTGCATAGATCTTTTAATTCCTACACAGATCACTTCTGCAGTTCTCTTTGCTTAGTTTACTGAAAGTGTGATTATTCAAGAATATTTAGGATTTGCTCAACTATTTCCAATTAAATGCATTTTCTTCATGGAACACCCTCGGTTTTCAGTCATTCCTGCTGGAGCCATAGCTGCTTCACTGTTCAGAAAAATGGACATAATACAGAGATAAATGTGTTTGCCAGTGAAGGCGTGGTGATACAAAGAAAGGGCCAATACAAATTTGTTGGAAGGACAGATGTTTCCTTGTCAATTGTACTCTCAAATATCAACAATTCTCACACACACACACCCCAGGAAAAAAAATAAAAATCCCTTACCAGCTACAATAGTAAAATCAGCTTCAACATCACAAGCTATAACATCTCCATTTTTTATGTGCTTCTTCACAGCATCTTTTACTTTGCCCATCCCTAATTCATTTCCTCCATCTCCAACACCTTTATTAAAAGAGAAAAAAGACCAAATGAGACCAAGAGAAAAAAAAACAAGAGCATGAACCCAGCATGTAACTACCAAGCCATTTAGAAAGCATCCCGAGTCTTCCCCAGAGTCTCTGTGATGGTTCACAGCTCCAGACCACACGCTTTAGTCTTTTTCATCAAAAGGGTGTAAAAAAACAGAATATTGTGAATAAAATAACTGCAAGCATCAGCTATTGCATGCTAACGTGGAAGTGGATATGTGCAATACATGCTGTACTGCTGCACGCAAAAGAAATCAAAATTACCCATGAACTGCAGAAAGAACTGCAGAAAGAATTAAAAGAGTAAACTTTTGCTTGTGCAAGGCCTTACATGAATGTTCTATATAATGCATTACCACAAGTACATTAGCACAAATAGAACAAGAAAGAGAGACAGCAAACGAATCTCAAATGAACCCGAGAGCCCTACGATTCTATAGTAAAGCAAGCATAGAAAGCTTTGGCTTTTTTACAAACTTTAAGTAAAAAAAAATATATTAAATATAGCAATTATTGCAGAAAGATAAGTAAAAATATACCTAAGGACTTTGGCAGAAGTAGGACTTACGGCACTGGCCATCTGTTTCACACAGTCAACGTGCCAGAGTGTACACGAAGCCCAACCCTGTGTACTATTACTGTTCTCATTTTTTTTCTAGCAATTTTTGAAACAAATCATAGAATCACTGAATACTTAGAGTTGGAAGAGACCTTCAAGATCATCCAGTTCCAACCCCCCTGCCCTGGGCAGGGACACCTCCCACCAGACCATGCTGCTCTAAGCCCCATCCAGCCTGGCCTTGAACCCCTCCAGGGATGGGGCAGCCACAGCTTCCCTGGGCAAACTGTTCCAGAGCCTCACCACCCTCACAGCAAATAGTTTCTTCCTAATATCCAATCTAAATCTCCCCTCTTCCAGTTTAAAACCATTACCCCTTGTCCTATCACTACAGTTCCTGACAATGTCCCTCTCCAGCTCTCCTGGAGCTCCCTTCAGATACTGGAAGGCTGCTAGAAGGTCTCTCTGGAGCCTTCTCTTCTCCTGTCTTATTATTAAATGTTTTTTAAAAGTGTTGTTATATTCAGGGAGTGAGGTCTTGATTTTTGTTGGCCAAGTAGAAACACCATAATTCTCAGTAATTTCACTAAAATCCATGGTACTCATGTCATTTCATGAAAATTCTGGGCGACCCTATGTTTGGAACATAAAAATGCTGATGGCCTTCAGAGATCTAGAGATGAGGATAACACATAAACTTGCATTTTATATGAAAGCTGGACAGTACGTCTTTATTAAAAAAACACCAACCATAAAAAATTCCATCTATTTATATGGAAATTAACATTTCTCTTTCACCTGTTAGTCCAAATGGCATCTTCCCAAGTTTGAAGATTTTATAGAAAAATCCTAGTTAATATCTATGAACCAGAACAGTGAAGAGCTCCAAGTTCTCACTGTGATGTATCATATTTGAATTTGAAATGTGACTGTGCTCTAATGCATAGCATGTGTTACAGCAGAGAAGTTACAGTATTTACACTTCAAACCCTGAAAAATGTATAAATTTAACACTTTGAGCAACCGCATAAATATCTCGTGCTAGTCTGCAGCAAACTTCTTCTTTAAGTGAAAATTGTTTCTCAGCAGCAATTTTTTATTTCCTTAAGTCTAAAGAGTCAAGGGAAGCATAGCTGCGTGACACACAGCTTACATAAAACAATTTGCTGTGAAAAAGCCAATCTTTTTTCTTCGCTGCTCTAATATTCTGTTCAAATTTATTCTGTTGTTGGCATTTACTGGTGCCTTCTAGCACCTGCTTGTTGGTAGTACTTTTCAAATAGAATCATAGAATGGTTAGAGTTGGAAGGGACCTTAAAGATCATTGAGTTCCAACCCCCCTGACATGGGCATGGACACCTCCATGACAGGTAATGACATAATCACGATGCCTCTATCATCTTATATAAATATATTCAAAAGCCAAGTTTTTGCTCTTAATATTTTTTTAAAAGGCTAAAATGGATTTTTGTCCTTTGAAGACCCTCAATAGTTTCTTTAACTGAAAGATACTAATTGGCTTCTCAGGGGATTTTGGAAACCAGCATTGCTTTGTTTTTTCTTGTCTTTGTGGAAGTCCTGTCACCTGGCTGGCTATGGAGTTAGCAGACCTGCTGCAGTGGATGGATCCCACTGGTGTTACACTGGGAGGAGAATCCCATGACAAATATTTTCTTCCTGTACCAACTGTTTTCTTCTCCCTCTCCATGAAAGGCAGACAACTGTCTTTCACTGTGGATTTCTAGAGTGAGTTTCACCTGACCAAAAGCAGCCCTCGACACGCAAGCTAGTCAGCTAGACTGATTTTACAGCCAGCAGAGAGAAACAGGCCCTTCACACATTCCCCTCATCTCCCTCCAAGGCAGACAGCTCAAAACAGATATCTGAAAGAAGACAAGAGGAACCATCTTTTCTTAAAGGCTGGAATGCTTTCTGGGCAGAGGAAGAAGACTTCTATTGGATCTTCCACACAAGTCTCCACTAACTACATCGGTTTCTGAAACTACATTCATGAAAAATGCAGGAAACGTCAGTCTTCTGCCCTAAAACTGATTTCTATGAAAAGGAAACGAGCATGACCACATTTTTTCTTGCAGTACTTTGAAAACTTTTTATTAGTTCCTGTAGAAACAGCAAAGAGCTATGTCAATTGTATGACAGCTGAAAAAAATAACATGTGGTTTTGGTAACATCTCTTAATCTTTTATTTCAATCTCTTGTGGAAAATGACAGTCAGTGTTTTAGTGATGGGTGGTTGTTTCTCATCAGTTAGGTTGATGGTTGGACTAGATGATCATAGAATCATAGAATGGCTAGAGCTGGAAGTGCCCTTAAAGATCATCCAGTTCCAACCCCATGGGCAGGAACACTTCCCACCAGACCAGGTTGCTTAAAGCCCAATCCAGCCTGGCCTTGAATACTTCCAGCGATAGGGCATGATCTCAAAGGTCCCTTCCAACCTAGACAATTCTGAGTCCTTCCAACCTCAGTCCTTCATGTCTTCTAATTTTGTATTTTCCTGAAGGTTGCTGCTTAATCTGTGACTTTTTATACTATTGGCACCCATACAACTGTAGGTACTGTTCATGACTGCCCTGCCGTTGGAGTCCTAGATCAGATTTTTTTTTTAAGTACAGATCTTATTTTAAATGCAAGACTTAATAGCAACTAATCAGATGGTAACAAAGGTTCTAATATTTCCCCTCTCCTCCTATTCCTTACCACTCGAGCACACTATATAGACTTCTGTGAGGCTGAAAACTTGATCTTTCTAATAACCTTTTCTAGTCTATAAAGTTCTCTGAGTACTGTGCCCCCATGGGTGCTGTACAATATTGGTACTTTATTTTGGAACTAGGCATATGCTGCCTGAAAAATTTATCATAATCAGTTTCAACATGGGATCAAGTGAGAGACAAGAGGCAAAGGCCACAGCCCAGATTCATTAAGCTAGGCTTTGCAGAAATACATTGAAAAAGACAACATCCCAAGAAACCGCGATCAAATTTAAAAAAAAAAAAAAACAACAAACAAACAAACCAAAAAACAGACAAAAGAGTTAGTGTGATAAGCAAAATAAGGAATGTTAACTAGGTAACAGACGTGTAAAAAAAATATAACACCGTTTTTCTGTAGACAATTAGTTCTCCACTATAGAATAACCGTATATTCAAAGTCCATGGGAGAACAGAGCATTGTTTTTTGAAGGCTAAGGACTTGTTGAATCTTTTTCTATGCAGACATCTCTTTAGAGAAAATTCAGGGCAATGGCACACAGTGAATCTAAGTAACTGTTGCTATTCTTCTTATGCACAAACTCCTGGTATTTTTAATGAATGACATATCATGGTATGTTTGAATATTCAGAGAATGTATAAAAAAACCTAAATTCTGCTGAGCAGATTCAAATTCCCACTGTGCAGAACACTCCAAACTCCACCAAATCAATAATATACTCTGAACTGCTCTGGGAGATATTTTAAGAGATCGGGGTATTTTTGTTAAAGGAATTAGAATGTGAGGTTACGTAAGTAGCTGAAGAGACCAAGTACTTGTATAGATAGTCTAAAATCAGGGACAAAATAATTAAAATTAACCACAGCAGATAAAGCTCTGAGCCATTTTGCTAAACATCTTTACAGAAGAGAGCTTTTTCTATCCTTCCTCCGTCAACCTTTGGCTTCTCTGCTGAGATTGCCAACAGAGGGCCATCTAGAGTGCTGCTTTTTGAATGTCGATAGTTACTCCTCAGGAACAGGGCAAAAATGTGAATCAAGTAAAAATACATTACAAGTTTTAAGATAATACAAAAAATACCAATGAACTCTTCTGCTATACAGCTGTTAAAATGTTCCAACACAGTGTAATCAGAGTACACATTATCTCTGTAGAAGCTCTCTACATTCTTTGGAAGCATTTGAAAAACATCAGTACTGAGAAGTCAAAAGTTGCTGCGCTTTTGATAACACTGAGGAGCGAATCCACAGCAACACAAGAAGAAAAAAAAGCCAGATCAGCAGACATGGTGTGATGTGACTTAAATCAGCTCGACGTGGAAGCTTATTTCTAGTTTTGTGACACAGACTTCTAATTTTCTTTCTAATATTGATCTAATCACGTATTTCCTAACTCTGTTTTGGGCTACACAGTGTAGCACGAAGCATTTGATTCTACTAGCACGCTGGACAAGTCTTTAAATATATATATGTGGGAATCCTTGATCTATGCCACATTCTTTCAAAACCAAACACACATCAGTTTTCAGGACAAAAAGGATGATCAACAAAAGAGAAGAGCATGGTGCAGACAACGGCACTCTTATTAGATACATTAGTCAGTACCAATGTAGTTCTGGCAGGAAAGATAATGTTCTCCTTTAAAGATTATTACTGTATACACACATTTTGTCAGAGAAGGCACTATTCTAATAGAAGCACTTACGCAATCCCTGCTCAAGAGAATGTACTGCTATAAAGCAATATAAACTAAGATTCTATCCAGAGTGCTGTTTTAACACAAGTATAACAATCATAAAAATAATTGTACTATTTTAATATATAATGTTTCCATTCAGTAGTGGTTCTCCTTCTACGCTGCCCTTCACACTTAGAGACACTTAGAGAACCATCTGTATGCACACTGACATATAGATAATGCACATATCTGGGCCTGCATGTTTGTTCTTCAGTAATTTCAAAATAAACTCCTTCGTTTGTTTTTTTAAGTTGTGAGAACCCTTCAATAGAAACCTCTAATTCTTCTCCAGCAAGGGTCTCTAAATTCAACCACCACAAACAGCTGTAGCCCACAAGCAGCTGCTCAGCAACCACCTCCTGCTCCCTTTCACTTCCAGGAACAGTTTCTGGTTTCTGCTTTTCTCACTTCTGAGAACAGAACACCAACTCACACGTACCTGTTGTTGCAACTCCCGGTATGGTTTGTGCAGCCAAAAACAGTTCATCTATGGGATCCACCAGGTGTTTGATGTTAACTTTCCTGGCGTTGTAGTAATTGCCATCAGCAGCCATCCCAGCACGCTCTATCGCTATCAGGTGATCAAATCTGGTCAGAAAACAGTGAAAAAATGGAAGAGAGGAGAGGAATCAAAACTGTGATTCTCACATACCAAAATCTTCTGTTGGCTGCTTTTCCTCTTGTGCTCAGTTTTGCTTTTTGACTGTTTGGGATTCAAGGTAAAACCTGGATATTGTTAACTTCTGAATGTATTTCTCTACAATTTATTTTGAAAGGTTACTTGTTTCTTGTAGCTTTAGGGCAACTCAAACCGTGTTTCTCACCAAGAAAAGGAGAAGTTGCTGAAATCCTTCTAACCACCAGCCCTTTGGATCAGCCGTCTGGCCTTGCTCTGTTTCACATTAAAATACATAATGGCTTCAAGTCAGTAACTTCTATAAGTGTTTTCAAAGAAAACAAAGAAGTGGCAATTTTATGATCATCTAAATCCTTGTTAGTGTAAATATAGTCTCTGCTTAAGGTATGTTGCTTAGCAAATGTTCATTTGTTTCTAGTTAGGGAGTTTTTTGATTTGGGCCTTTAGATTTAGGGGATTTTTCGTTAGGGCTATTTTGCTAGTTATGAAAGTAGACAGATGTACCGCAGGTGTACTACATCTTAAGCGGAATTTTACTACTCAGTTCTGCTACCGTCAGTTAGAAGTAAGTTATTTTGCTTCTGTTTCTCTAATGTTACCTTCAAGAGGTTACTAATTCTGCTGAATTACTTAACGTTTTTGTGGGTGGGCCTATGGTGTCCTTAAGGAGGTTAGTTGTCTACTTAAAAAAACACTTGCTTTAGCTTTTTGGGATCATGGGATTGATTGACATAGAAACTGGCAGTAATTATATTATCCATTGCTATAAACCACGTTTTTAAAACAAAAAATAAAAAATGAATGCATATTATTAAAGCATATAACTATAGCATACATTAACCTGTGGAAAGAAGTTGCTGAAGTAAATACCAAGGTGAAAGACCATTTTATTAAAGAGAGCAAACTGCAGGCAACTACATTAAAATGCTTTCCAAGAAAATACCAATAAAAGTGAATAATGTGTGCCTAATTAAAAGAAATGTAAGTTGCCTGCTAAGTAATGAAATGTGTGTACAGCTACTTAGCAAATTCTCCAGTACATTAACCCTACTCCCACACTTTGTATGAATCCGAATTTTTGCCCAACGCTGTATACTCAGCAATGCATATGCAAACAGTTCGAGTTGATATTGAGACGTGCACTCATGCACCTAGAATTTCAGCTTTGGCTGCCTAAAGACAATAGGATGATCACTTTCACACAGCTGAGAAGGCTTTAGAAATTTTTCAGAGGAGAAGAGCTATTGATGCGTGAGGTATTGGTTTGGGTTTTTTTCTGTACTCTAGAAACGCAGAGTAGCAGAATAACGTGGAATTCTGTACTCCGTGTGTGCTCCAGTATCTATGTTTGGTTTCAGAGGTGGTTCTGTTCATTCCAAGCCTTGAGGACTTAGTTGTAAACTTTATGCCTTCTTAGATCATTATTTTTATTATAACTGTACGCAGTCGGGGTGTGACCTGTTTCCAAAAGCTGAATAGACGTACCTAGGTCTTCCAGGATTCCCATTTTCACATAAGAACATTAAAGCTGAATCAGCACTTTCCCTTTGATAACTCAACAGAGTGACAGGTCTCTTCAGGATTCCTACAGGAAAACAAAATGAAAAAGAAATGCAATTTAGATACTATGTATCTTTCGTTTCATTTTGGGTTTTTGATGTGTGTTTGAGTAACTTTAAAAAGGAGAGGGAAAAAAAAAAAAAGGCAAACGGATAATAAGAATAGCCCAGTTAATAAGGACTCAATGCCCTTCTACGGTTCCTGATAAGCTCCTTGCACTCTTACTTTAAATTAAGTTTGTTTGCATGTTAACACCAATAAATGAGACCTTGAGATAGAAAAGAGGTCTACGAGAATAAGAGCAGACACTCAGAATTCATCACAAACGGCTAATCCAGAATCAGTGCCCAGACACGTAAAGGTTAACTTGATGCCAGCAGGGTTCAACACGATGTCATCGTAGCAATGATGTGCAGCGTTTAGAGCATGAACTCTGGTTCATTCTCTGGACAAAAATAATATTAAAAAACCCTTGTATCAAGTGACAGTGAGATTAATTGAAGCAAACCTTGGCTCAAAAAAACCCTGTATTAACTGACAGTGAGATTAGCTGAAGTAAACCTTGGCTCAAATCGGCAAGATAAATACTGGAGGGAAAAAAAACCCAAACCAACAAACTTGTGTCTTACCTAGTTGAACAGCCTCTTCAATAATCTTTTTATTCAGATTCATGGCTCTCTGATCTGTTACTATGGCAACCTCTTTCTCCAAGGCCTGCAATACAGCTGCAATAGCGAGGGCTCCTGGGGGCCCATCGTTTTCTTCTGGCGGCTCATAAGTGAAGTGGGTAGGAAATCCAGTGGTTACCAGCACCGAGCGGGCATGGGAGATGGAGAGGCAAGCCTTCAGCAGCTCCTCCTCCCTGAGCAGGTGAATTATACCCCGGTCTCCTAGAAAAATGGTTTTAAAGAGAGGAGCAGTACACTTCAATATATCATTCTCCTTTTGAAGTTTCTGTGTGGGTGAACCCAAATATTCTATTGATGTAAAATGGGTTAAAAAAAAGAAAAAAAAAAGAAAGAAAGCCTCTGGTCAAAGGCAGGAATCAGGATAATTTCCTTCAGGAAACCTAGGAAAGTGTAGGATATGAGTAATGGAGATAATGGCCTGTGCTTCCAGGTTAAGAATTCAAGTTAACTGGATTTTGAAATTACTATACTTAGAAATGCTAGGTATTGGTGTAAATAGCTTTTTCTTCTTCTGAGACCTTATTGCATATTGTTTCTCTTTCTCTGGCCTGCCACTTTCCTCTAGTCAGGGGTAGCAGCCAAGCTAGACCATGTCTAGCTGCTGAAGCTGGATTGCAACTCAGACCTTGCAGAAGCTTTGCTGCAGATTCCAGATGAGTAAACTGGTCCTTTGCCTCTATTTAACTCTGTCCCCTTAGGGAAGAGCTAATTCCCAACTGAATTCCACTTAATGAAATGTTTAACCACAGAAGTGAGGTTTCAGAGACACTGTAAGTTACCAGGGAACTTTATAAACTCAATGAATACAGTGGTATCCAGGTGACTGCTAAAAGATGTTGTAACCCTTCACAGAGGAGTGAACTGTGTTACCTGACTGTGAGAAACAGGTGAATATTAACAGAGGTCTCTTCTGGCAGGTGAGTCCCTAACGAGGCAACACTCTGTTATCTGTGTATGCCTTTCACTGTTCAAACTCTTCCTATCCCCCCTCCCTCCCCTGGCACTCACTGACAAAAGTCCACAGCGCAGACCTTTCAATTTGCTAGCACTCCTGAAAAACACAAATTCCAGCACAATGTGTTGATAATCATCAAAATGATAGGTCCTTGATACAGTTTTCAGCTTCCTCACGTCTTCATCGTGCTCACCCTCCTCCCCTCACCCCTGCACTTCCCTCTTTTGGTCCTCCAGCTCTCCTTTTGCCCTTTCTCCCTCTGTTCCTCCTACATAAGGCACAGGCAATATATAGGTGAACACTGGAAAAAGTCACGAGCAAAGCTGAAGTAACAGGAGCTGGGAATGTTAGTCTCTGAGAAGTGGGGTATTTTGTCTGAGATAAAGTACTACAGCCTCCTCTAGCAATGAAGGGAGGCTAACTCTTAAGTTAGGTCCTGTGTTTCTGCAGAGCATGGCGTCGTGCCAAGCCGAACTCCGGAGAGTGGGAAAAGGAGAGGCCTTGTGAGTAAAAATAAACAGACCCAAACATATGCACACAGCCCAAACCAGGAGCCTGGGAGAGCTGGGCGTAAGCTGTTTGCCACCACTGCCTACAGAGAGTTTCAGAAACATTTATGGGAAACTGAGATCAGAATTCGCAGCGGACCGAGGGGACTAATTCAGTGTGTGTTCTAGGAATGGTTGCGCTATTCAATTTGCCTTTATTTCTCTCTCATCTTCTTTGAGCACATGGGCAGCTCTACCACGCAACCTTCTGTGGTGTCCAGCTCACTTCAGTCCATCACACAACACCTCAGTAATGACACACATCAGCAGAGCTTGATGCAATTCCATCCATCAGAGGGGGGTGTTCGACAAGCACAGGCAACTGCTAGAATTTTCTGGTAGTCACAATAAAGGTAAAGAAATGCACAAAATGGTGAGTTCTCATGTAGCTGCTACCAGCACGCTGAGGTGCCCTGTGCTTTACATCCCAATTTCAGTTTTATTCAATAATTCCCTGTGGGTTTTCCAGTCTGCTGTGAACATTGACTCTTCTGTGTACTTTGAGAGGGTACAGTCATCAAGATCCGATATTCCATTACCCGTAAGATTAAATGCTTTTGGCCAGACTCTGATATTAAGCACACTTACAGAAAATGTGAGACCTAGCCACAGTAACTCACTGTATTCCACAAATAATTTTTTAAAAATCTTAAAATTGCCTTCAGATTCTTACCGTGTTCTTGAACCTTAAAAATATCTAGAAAAAGCAGGACAGGTCCTATCTACCTTCACTAAAGGAAAAAAGTTTTGTTTTTACCTGGATCTATTCCAATCAGGGTCTCTAGATTCCTTATCTTTTGGGCTGCTTCTGCTGACACAATACTGTAATGCAGTGGATCTTGAGAAATGCAGTGGACTTGTGGGACTTCTCTTGAGGACCTGGTTGTGACGTTGTCATTCTTTAGGTCGGTGATGAACATGCAGCCAGGAGAATGAGTAAAAGCTAATGGAGCTCCTAAAATGGGTGAAAAAACTTCAATTAAATGTGTTGTTATTGCAAAATGTTGAAGTATCAGAATGATAAAATGGCAAAAAGCTATTTGATTTAACAACACAGAGCCCTTGCCTGATGGGGCTTACAGTCATAAAAACAGGTGATGCTTCTAAATCTGGGAATTGTCAAAGTTGTAAGGGACCTCTAGAGATAATCCAGTCCAACTCCCCTGCTAAAGCAGGATTGCCCAGAGCACATCCCTCAGGACTACATCCAGGTGGGGACTGAAGGTCTCCAGAGAAGGGGACTCCACACCCTCCCTGGATAGCCTGTTCCAGGGCTCTGGCACCCTCACCAGAAAGTTTTTCCTCATATTTGAATGAAACTTCCTATGTTCCAGCTTGTGCCTGTTGCTCCTCATCCTGTCACTGGGAACCACCGAAGCACTGCAGCAATTAAAGACGCTTGGAGAAAGAAATGTATGCACATACATCTGAATGTTTTCACTTTTAAAAAGCTCACATGGGCAGCTGAGATCAGGCTTTTCTACAATACTTTCTTTGGTATAAACCTGGGCCAAGTTAGGAAATGAACACTGCTGCCCTCCAAGAAGTCTGTCAGGAACTGGCAAATCTGAAAATTGAGTTTGAAACACATGAAGAAAGCGGTGCATTGATGTAAGAACAAGCTAGTGCTTAAGTTTGCACGGTGTGATACTGATATTGTTTCCATAAGAATAAATTAGTTTTCTTGGTTCTAGAGTGCTGCTGGAAGTTAAGGGGTCTCACTTGTACCTTTGAATAGCCTTGTAATGGTGATAAGACAAAACTACGTTAACTACTGCCTGTGGGATAGTAGTAGCTCTTTATGGGATTAAGAAAAGGGGAAGAGCATCTCTGAACCACATCTTGCCAGCTATGCCAGGACATGTATAAACTGGCAAGGAAAAATTACAAAAAGATGACCAGTAACCCTGGGCAAAGGGAATCTGAGTAGCATCTAAAACCCTGGTGAAAAATAAGGTTATTTAGACCTGACAGCATAGCCCTAAGCTGGAAGTATTTGCTGTCCTTATACTAAATCCAGAAATCTTGATCTAAATTATCATTGATTTGGCAAATTTGGTGTGGAGTTGGATAAATCACAACTGGTACAAGCAAAATCTGACTTTGTTAGGATGATGAAAAGGAAGGAGGTATTTCTTGAACAACTACACGTGTGCTTAGTTTGTGCTAAATCTTTTGGGAGTTTATGGCCAGTTAATTTAAAAGCAGCTGACGAACATGGGTTTTGAGGTTTCATGTACCCCACCAAAGCATGTGAGCAGACAATATGTTTTTGTGAGAAGCTAGTAGATTCATCTAAAGTACAGGTACTGGTGATGTGGCAGAACTTTAACTACGTAGATGACAAAGGAGCCCAGAAAGATACAACTGCCAAAAATTTCTGGAATGCATTAAGGACAACTGGTTTTAATACAGAAAATGGAGAAATAAATCAAAAGTAAAAGCCAGTTCCAAGAAAAGGCAGGACAGACAGCTCCTTTGGGCAACAGATCGTGGAGAAGCTGGCAATTTTTTCTCCTTTTCTTTCCTTGCAACAAGGATGCATGAGGAAGATGAACCAAAATGCTGGAGAACACAGGAAAGAGCAGGATTTTCAGTTTGGATTTGAGACTGAAGAAAAGGGCTTGTGTGTAAGAAAGGAAAAAAGAAGTCTCTGCTCCTAGCACTGAACATATTTACAGCAGGCGTTGAGAGCAGTTTAGCTAAACATCTGTAAGAAAGCACAAGGATGTAGCAGAAGGACAAGCAGATGACCTCTCGGGGCTCTCCCAGTTTGCTTCTTTTCCAGTAAGAACTAAAATACAAGCTTTCACTCCAAACTAGTGATTTAGAGCAGTATATAACATTGTCACTATGGTTCTGTTGCTTTTTCTCACCCTTTGTGCTCGTGCCTGTCATAAATGAGTCGGTAAAGTGCAGGACAGCCTGTGCAGAAGACAAAGTTTTGTTTCGTGAAGTGTGTTGCATTTACTTCATTTTAGGACAAAGCCTAAAAGCTCAAAATTCTTTTCCAGGTCAATTAATTTACAAATTGATTCGCTAGCTCTTAACAACATTTTGGAAAGATTTCTGGTTTTTTTTTTTTTTTTTTTTTTTTTTTCTGTTTTTTTCCCTTTATTATTGCTTTACTGCAGCATAATACAAAATAATATTTGAAAAGGAAGAAGCTTAAAAAAGAATGTCATTAATCTTCTAGTTTTTGATAATGCTTAAAAGAGACGTTTTGATGCAGCCAGAGCTTTAGATTTCTGCCTTTAAAATACTTAAATAAAACTGATGGAATTTCACTAAGAACTTCCTTGAAGGTAGACCTGTATTTCCCAATGGAAAATAGCCCTGCCAAAGGTTTTCTTTTTGTTGTTTGGTCAGGGTGTTTTTTACCTCACCCTTAAATCAAGCCTGCTAGTCAGCCAACTCATTCAGTCCATGTTTAAAAAAGGAAGGGGAAAAAAAAAAAGAGAGAGAGAAAAAGAGGTTAAAGGATAGTTTTGAAAGAGCCTTCAAATACAGTACGTACTGCAGCTGATGACTGCTTCTACTCCTGTTACCCCACAGGCCCAAAACACTGGAATATCACCAGGGTGAAGGTGAACAGGGTCTCCATAATCTGGTTTGGAAAGATCTTGTATTCCCAGCAGACCTGGAATTGATCAAAAATGAAATTATGGGAGATTTCAATTAAGCAGTACTAGTACTAGCTGGGGGAGAGTTTGGTGTGGGGGGAACCAAACATCACTTAGTGACACCAAGTCACTTGTGACAGTGGCAAGCACAAGTGAAGGGGCATTTTTAGTTTTCCTTGAGTGTGCATCCCCAGAACTTGAGCTGACTTATCTTCCTTACTTGATGACATCAGTAAAAATGTATTCAGTTGGTTTCTGCAACAAACCACCAGCTGGATGTGTATGTTGAGCTTCCAAGATACTATAAATCTTCTCTATCAACTGAAGAATTATATTCACAACACTGGCAAACAAGGATAAATGACTGCAGTGCATAATGGCTTCTTTCTAGCACATGCTTTCTGCTGCTCTAGCTTCCTATGTTAGCTACATTAGCTTCCTAACTTCAGCTAGAGAAACAAGCAACGTTCTTTCACCTCTCTGGGTTAGATATCTACATTTTGCTCTTATCCATCTTTCACTAAGTTGTCTTTTGCTTTATTCTAACAACTAATTGTAATATTCTGGGTCATTGTAAGTACTTGGTCTCTTCCCTTAGTTTTAAATTCTTCAAACATTTTAATATACCGCTGTCTCTTTTGGAATTCATCTATATAATCTGTATATAAAATAATTTACTCTGCTAAAATAATAATGGAGTCCCTTACTTGTCCAATCATCTTGCTGCTCTACTCAAAGTAATGACTTATTACTAGTTCCTCAGATTTAAGCACTCAATATATTACTGGGATGTACCATTACCAATGACATCTCCTTCCGTTCTCTGCAATGTGATCCTCCTGTGGATGCAGCCCATGAGTCTACTGACTGTCAAATTTCTGTCAGCAGAGGGGATTTTTTTTTCCTACTTTTTTTTGTGATCTATCTTCATCTTACAGGTGTTTGGTTTTTTTGGTTTGGTTTTTTTTTTTTTTTTCCCACACAGCCTCCTGGTTTTTGGTTTTTTTTTGTAAAGAATAGGCCTATACTTTTTTGATGTT